>CM060921.1:636500751-637090751 GCA_030737875.1 Allium sativum
TATTTTATCTTTTAAAAATGCTTCTTTAAATTTTCTTTTGAAAATAAATTTTCAAAATTTTTATCTTATCTGGTAAACCTATGCTCTGATACCAAGTGAAACACCCCACCTCCGTTAGGGTCACTCTCAAAGGGAATGCCCTAATTTTGGTGGAGGTTTATAAGTATAAGTCACAGATATACAAGACAAATATAAGAACACATATTATGAACAGTGGAAAACAACAACTTTTATTTCATTAAAATACGTGTTACACAACCCATGCCATAATTGTCTTACAATTCTCCAAAAACATAACATCTTCATAACTGCCTTGATTACATTATTTAAAGAAGCATAAAGAAAACATAAATAAACTGCAAAAGTCCCATAATTGCTATCCAAAGCCATAGTCCAAAACGGAAAAGATCCAAGCAATACATTCTTTCTCTTCAAGCAGGATGTGAAAACTGGTCAAGCTGTGGTATTCCCTCCCTGTGGACCAGGGGGGGGGAACGAAAGAAAAGAAGGCGAAAGAAAAGTAGAGTCAGACATAAGCCTGAGTAAGTCTAGGACTATTCAGTCTATGAATAAAGAACTGGGTATGATAAGCATAAACTGGAAATGAGAAAGCACCATAAACTAAGTTAAGTTGTCGGTCGAATACTATCATACCCCATATTAATCTCTGTACCCATATAAACTAGTTCCCAACAGACACCCCATAATCAGGGTGAAGTGATCCATTTCTGATGATCGGCTCCTACTCGCATAGTTACATGTGTCTTACGGCCCCCGTTGTTGTAGTTACCTATGTTGGTCCCACCATGGGGTGTATCAAGTCCCATGGTGGCGGCCGAACACAATTCTAGAATGCACAGGTATACTACTGGTGCCCAGTGCCTTATTTTTCTGCGCCGGAGTGTGTGCACGCCCGCACCCCGTTAGAACCTACACTGCTGCACCACCGCCGTCGATTTGACCTCTTACAGTCAGCCCAATAATCGTGCCCCACCCTGCCTAGTTCAGGGTACCCTGATACACCTTGTAGGGTTACTGCTGAAAAGGGTCCCCCGCTACTAGATTTTCTATCCAACATGCTAAGTTGGTTAAGTGTTTTATAAACCTAACCCCAATCAGTCTGTTTAGTTTAGCATGTTCCATTTTGATTCAGTATTAATTCAATTTACTTAATCCTATCAATCCTGACTCAGCCTTAATTGTCTTATTAAAGCCTTGACCTCTCACATTAGACAAGTATTGTTGTGGCTGCCTGTTGCCGGTTGGGTCCGGGCAGTCTTACGCCACAACTCAGTCTAACCTCGGGTCTTTATTGGGCTCTATGTTTAACCTCCCACATTGGATAGGTATTGTTGTGACTACCGGACAGCCGGGCGGTTCCGGGCAGGTTTACATCACAACTCAATCCAACCTCGGGTTAAACACATCGTATTTTCTACATTTACATATTTTGTCTCTTTTCTTTTTATATGTAAATATTTGCGGCCCATTATTCAAATTCATCTTTATTAGGTAAAATTTATTTATACCACTTAGTTGTTTTTCAAGGTTGTTGGCATGCGTCAAACATGCCAACACATATGTTTTATATTTTAACCCAATCGTCATTACCCCCGCTTTATACGTTCACTAAAGTATAACATATGTTGGGTTTAACATTTAAACCCAACTTAGCCACATGAAAAAGGGGAGGCTTATAACATGGTGTTTATATATTCTAAGTGACATAAAAAGGGGAGTGTGAACGCATGAACTTACAACATAACGATCTAATTAACATGTATTAGGCATATGTGAACTTGCATGGTAACAGCATATAATCATGGCATAAACATACTTAAACATGAATCATTCTATTCATATGATCATGACATAAACATACCTAAACATGAATCATTCTATTCAGGTAAACTTGCAACTGGAATGTAAATCTAACTTAATTGTGTCACATATATTACCATAAGATTTTTATAACAACATAGGCCTAAACATGGTTTCAACTAGGCATAACACCAAACATAGTTTAGTCATGTTCATAAAAATGCTTACTTTTGTTTCTAATACAAAAGTATGATTTGCCAATTCCAACATAGATTCATATAAACCATAGTACTTAGTCGAATCCAATTACACACTAAAAGTGATCATAAAAGTATGTACATCATATTGGCATAATAGTGAATCATATACTTGCATGAATCCCAAATAAATTACGACAACATATGGTTGTTAACATGAATCATATACTTGTATGAACCCCTAAATGAAATACCACAACATATGGTTGTTAACATGAATCATGTACTTGTATGAATCCCAAATAAAATACCACAACATATGGTTGTTGACTTCCAACATAAATCACATACTTGCAAATATCCAATCGTATACCATAACATTTCCAAATCGTTTAGAATCAAACTAACATACAAGTATAGATTATTATCGCCACAATTCCATTTCGTTGTTAACTTCCAACGTAAATCACATACTTGCAAATATCCAGTCGTATACCATAACATTCCCAAATCGTTTAGAATCAAAATAAAATACAAATATAGATTATTATCGCCACAATTCCATTTCGCATTTTACACAAATCAAACACAATTAATTATTCACATCGGAATCGCACTCTACTTACAACGTATGCCGAATCTTCAATTCAGGAATCTGAATTCTGAATTTGGAGATGCTATCCTTTGTTGTAGGCGTTGTTTTGATTTGATTGACTTTGCTTTAAGCTTTCAAATTATCTCCTAATTGTCTCTCAATTTCTGACGGCTATTCTTAGTCTCTCTTCAGCAGCATGACGGTCTCATCTCCATTTTAGTTTGTGTGAATTAGGTTGAGTCTTAGGTCCTTTTTATAGAGTTTGTGAGTTGATTTAGACCGTCAATGGAGCTTGGTTTAATAATAGCCGTTCGTTTGAAGGAGAGACCAACCAGGAGCTGACACCTAGCCCTAGTGACAAGGCAAGGCTCAGAAAATCGACCAAACACAGACCAGGCCAGCCAGGGGGGCTTGGATCGACCTGGCTCAGGGGCCAGGTCGACACATTAGTCGACACCGTGTCGACTTTGCAGTCGACACGGGTGACCCAGGTCGACTGCCCAGTCGACTTGGGTAGCCCCAGGTCGACTGCCAAGTCGACCTGGGTGCCTTGGGCGGGAATTTTCCCGCCTTGGCCAATCCAGCCCGATTTTGAATTTTGAATTGGTTTTTCTGAGCTGTTTTGGTCTGTTTGAATTTTAAACTGAATTCTGAAACTTCCGGAGGCCATATCTTCTTCATACGGAGTTCGTTTTACGCAAACTCAGACTCTATTTCAAGCAGAATTCCGAGACGAACGCAATGGCGTATCCCGTTTCCCTTAATTCTTTGATTTGAAATTAATTATATTTTAATTTGTGAATTTCACTGTTATAGAATACACGGGGTGTTACAATATCGTTCACGTCCAAATGGCGTTAATTAATCAATACGGCTTTATATATTTAAATATTTTCGTGTCCATCCCAAATCAGACTTCAAAATCATATTTTAATCCATTACTGAATACTATTTTAAAATATTAGTTATTTTAAAATATTCATTACTCGTAATTTTAAAATATTCTTTAATTTAAAATATTCGTTCTTTCCGAATTGGGATCGGACACAGTCAATTACCATATAATTTTATTTATATGATTTCGTACACACATGTACACAACAATAATCAAACACAGTCAACCATCATCCAAAGTGCATTACACAACTGCATAAGCATTAAATATGAATAATCAACGCTTATAACATCCTGTCAACCAATCGATTGACATACAACTAAATATTGGTATTAGTGCATGTCCAATATCATCCAATACCCGTATGGGGTTTTCAAATAACAAACACTGATTATTATTTGTGCACTTGGGTGACGTGTAAAATATATCATCCCAATCAATATCAGTAAAATGTGTGTATATAAACAAATCGTCCGATTTGTAAATGAATATTTATTTAATTCATATACACGTTAAAAATTATATTTTTAACTATAAAATATTTATTTCAACACATGAACAGTTTATTCATTTCATTTATACAATAAAAATGATATTTTTATTGTTGTAATATTTTTAGAAAATTTTGGTAGCATAACAGCGCGATACTAGAACCAGAATTAGGTCTAGCCTTATCTCTCGCCTACTAATGACTCGCGCCATGTACATACCAATTCTAATCAGTTCATTTCATTTCCCAAACCAAATTCAACCAAATAATCTAATCAACCAAACAACCAAACAAATATGGTTTCAAACAAAGGTGTCGGGTGCTAATATGTACCATCTACATCCTAGTATATATATTTAACTAGAAAATAAATTAAAGTGAGAAGTTCTCACCTTTGGAATCCACTCCTTCAGTTTTATTTCTGAATTTCTGAATCGTTTGTATTAGTCCGAAATTCCAATGTAGTCCTTTCCACGCTGTTCATAATAAAAATCATATTTTTAATATGATGTTTATATATTAAAAATCATATTTTTACTTCGCTATATATATAATAAAAATCATATTTTTATCGCTTCATTCAAATAAATAAAAATCATATTTTAATTTCTATTCCATATATATAAAACCGAATTTTTATCGCTACTTCATATATGTAAAAATCGAATTTTTATCGCTACTTCATATATATATATATATATAAATTGAATTTTTATTGCAACTTCATATATATAAAAATCGAATTTTTATTTAATGATATATATAATAAAAATCATATTTTTATGCAACTAAAAATCACAACTTTACTTTATTAAAAATCATATCTTCACTAACATAAAAATCCAAACTTTATCATAAAAAAAATCAAATCTTTATGATATAAAAATTAAATCTTTATGAAATTAAAAATTTTAGATCTAAACAATGTTATTCTACATAAGAACTGATTTTATTTTTCTTAAAATTGATTACAGTAAACAAATAAGAGTAAATAAATAAATAAAACTTACTTGCAGTTTTGGCAGTGGGGGATGACGCGGCTGACGTCGGGGGGGGGGGGGGGGAGGCGGAAAGGGCACAGTGGCAGTGCAGGAGGGGATAAGGCGGTGGCGTGCTAATTTGGGGCGCCTTCGGGTAGGGTTTGTGGTTTTAAAATCGAAGAGAGGGAGGGGGAGAGCCAGCGACGGCGGCGCTAAGCGAAGGGGAGAGGGGTGGATGCGATGGCGACGGCGGCGTGGGCCAGGGGTGGCGCGATCGTCGGTTGCGGAGGTTTTCTTCCTCTTTTATTTCAAAACCAACGTGATGAATAAGTGAGGGAGAGAGAGAAAGGTTTGACCAATGATATGAATATATATAATTAATTTAATTTAATTCCATAAAGTTACTTTTTAATTTGAACCCCAAATTGAACCCACCGACTGTCGTCCGTAGGTAATTACCCCCATTCTGAACACAATGGGATATGTTCCATAAGCCAATTTGGTTGTTATGACCAGTTATCGTTAAAATTACAATATAAATTAATATTACAATCAATATTGAATTACATTTTAATTTACCTGGGTCACATACTCACTCTAAAAATTCCAGAAAAATAAATCTGGCTATGTTTTGACGATACAGTCATAATAAAACTAATTTCTTCAAATTTGGAGACCGTTTGAAAAACAATCATTTTCCGATCGATTAAATTCAAATTGAATTGAACAAACACGTTTAAATCCGCCACGCTCACATATTGACTCCAAAAATTATGAAAATTGGAATCTAGCAATAATTTGACATTCCAGATCTAACAAAAGTGGTCTCGCCGAAAACGGAGGTCATTTGCCAAATCTTCACTTTTAAGGGCTATATTTCCGTAGCGACTATTCTGAATTTTCAACTGGACATAACTTTTTATTCCCGCTATGAAATCTGGATTTTTAACATTCGTTGGAAAGATATTTTCAAACAGATTCATATATTTTTGGTTTCACTAAAATCCTGTTTATTTTCAATCATGTACATTCATTTGAAATTTGAGATCTAATTCTCAAACTACCGCGCCATTTCCAATTCCTTTTATAATTAAGATAAATATTTATATTCTAACTTTGATTTAAATAAATTTATGCATTCTAATTCTATTCAAAGTAAATTATTATTTGTTATTATTTAATATAATTCATTTTAAATATTCAAAATTCATTAAAATTGCCAAAATAGAAATTTTAAATTGGTTCTGATTTTTCAGGTTGTTACAGCTTTTAATTCTGAATAATTCATAATTGAATTTTTGTCCAACTTCTGATCTGCCCCGAATTAGTTCTAATAAGTCCAGTAGATATCGGACTCACGATCGCAGCAGTTCTAAAATCGTTTAATTCCGAGTTCGTATGCATTAGTTATGAATTTATTTAGGTAGATAACATTTTAAAATAAGTTAATTAAATAATAGGAAAATAAAATACCGTATCTTCTTCCACTTCAGGTCGAGGCCGCAACTCCAAATATTTAGTTTGAAACTAGGTTTATGGTTATCGATCCAATTGCTCAATATCTCAACGATCCAACGCCACAGCGTCGAAGAGGGGGGATGGCGCACGCAAGGGGGCCCGTGGCAGCAGGTGCGATCGCACCTAGGCAATTCAGCGATGGTGCAAACCCGTTGGGTTTGGTGTTATGGTTCATCGAGAATACTCCATGGTTTTTGATCAACTCTGTATGAATTTGAGGCTCGTGAAATTCTCTACAATAATCTCTAAAGTAGGTGGAAGTTTAATAGTATGGATTGAAAGGAATTAGTGGAGGAAGAAGAGAATGTTTTTGGCCATTGAGATGGGGTGCGGTGGCTGTAGATTAAGGATTAGGGTTTTGAAATTAGATATTTATAATAAAATATTATTAGACCTCTTAATTATTAGTTTTAAGCCTGTTAACCCTTTTCAACTCCAATTTCAGCCCAACGAAAGTTGTTTCTACCCAATTGCCCCCATTCCAGACAAAATTGGCTAGGTTTCGTCAGCCCAATCAATCATTTTCAGTCTGTTTTCTTCAATTTAAAATATAAATCATTTATTTATTTAATTCGATTGTACATTTAAATTTACCAGGGCCACATACCGACTCCCAAAATTCCCAAAAAATAAACCTAGCTATGTTTTGACGATACAACCCTAACAAAATTAATTTCGTCAAATTTGGAGACCGTTTGAAAAATGACCCTTTTAACGGTCGATTAAATTCAACAAAAGTTATCGAACGCATTTCAATTTACCACGCTCACATATTTACTCCAAAAATTATGGAAAATTAAACTTAGCAATAATTTGACATTCCAGATCTGACAAAACTGGTTTCGTCGAAAACAGAGGTCTTTATAAAATGAGTATTTTTAATAGCTTTAATATTATTTAAAAATGGAATTTTTAAATTCTATTACATTTTCTAACTAAATTTCTTAAATAAAAATCTTAAATTGGTTCTGTTCCGGGTTGTTACAATCTCCCCCACTTAAAAGCTTTTCATCCCCGAAAATAAAACAATAGTAAAGTAGGAAACAAAACGGAAAATGCAAAATATTGTAAATGTACCTCAACACAAGAGTTACTAGGAGATGTCCACTTTGCACTTGGGATAAGCCTGTTTGAGGTTATCCTCAGTCTCCCATGTACAGTCTCTAGGATTCCCGCTCCACTGCACTTTGACCAAGTGGATCCTCTTGTTCCTCAGAACTCAGGTCTCTTTGCCAACAATTTTCACTGGCTCCCTTCTTACTGCTAAGCTCGGGGTAATCTCCAAATCTTGTTGTGCTTCTTCCTCCATAATCTAGTCTGGATCATGTACATGCTTCTAGAGTTGAGGCACATGGAATACATCATGAGCCCCTGGCAACCAGTCAGGCAGTTGTACCCTATAAGTGAGAGTTCCAATCCTTTCAAGAATAGGAAATGGACCAATGAATTTCGGCGCCAACTTCCCAGTCTTACCAAAACGAATTACACCTCTCAGTGGGGAAACCCTCAAGTACACATAATCACCAACAGAGAATTCCAAATCCCTTCTTCGTGAGTCTACATAGCTCTTCTGTCGGCTCTGAGCAGTCAGTAGTCGCTTCTTAATAAAATCAACTTTATCTGATGCTTCACAAATCATGTCGGGCCCTAATACTAACCATTGTCTGGTTCCACCCAACATGCGGGAGATATGCATAGCCTGCCATATAATGCTTCAAATGGAGACATCTGCATGCTTGCTTGGTAACTGTTATTATAAGAGAACTCAACCAAGTGCAAGTGAGTAACTGTTATTATAAGGGAACTCAACTAAGTGCAAGTGAGTAACTGTTATTATAAGAGAACTCAACCAAGTGCAAGTGATCTTCTCATGACCCGCCAAAATCAAGAATAAATGCTCGCACCAAGTCTTCCAATATACGGTTCACCCTCTCAGTCTGGCCATCTGTCTGAGGATGATATGCAGTGCTCAGATTCAACTTTGTCCCTAGCTCTTCTTAGAATGCCTCCCATAATTTACCAGCAAATATTAGATAATGATCACTAACAATGCTACTGGGAACTCCATGTAGTCTGACAATCTCTCTGAAATAAAGCTGCGCTAGACTTCGAGCTGTTCTTTTATATCTAATAGGAATAAAATGGGCAGTCTTCGTGAAACGATCTACAATTACCCATATACTGTCATTCCCTTTTCTGGTTTGGGGCATGCCATCAATGAAATCCATAGAAATTTGGTCGTACTTCCAACTTGGAACCTCTAGCAGTTGCAACAATCCTGCGAGCTTCTGTTGATCGCTTTTGACTTGTTGACAGGTGGAACATCTAGCAACATATTTTGTAATGTCTCTCTTCATCGCCTTCCACCAGAATGTGCGCTTAAGATCGTGATACATCTTTCTTACTCTTGGATGGATGCTAAGTTTAGATTTGTGACATTACCATAGCTTCTCTTTTGAGCTCAGGAATATCTGGCACACAAATTCGCCTTTGCAGTCTAAGAGACCCTTTACTGTCAATTTGGAAGCTTGGGGCTTCGTCCTTTCGAACTCGCTCGCTAATCATCTGAATAAACTTATCGTCTTTCTGAAGAGCAGAGATCTTATCCATTAATGTAGGCGTAATGATAAGACTGGCGATGATAAGATTGGCACTGGCCGCATTCTTTCTACTGAGCGCATCGGCCTCAACCTTGGCTTTCCCTATAGTATATAAGATGTCCATATCATAGACCGCAAGGAATTCTAACCAATTTTGTTGCCTCAAATTCCAGTCCCTTTAAGTGAACAGATACTTCAAGAATATATGATCAGTATATAATTCGAACTTCTCACCCAAAAGATAATGCCTCCAAATCTTTAAAGCAAACATGATGGCTATTAACTCAAGATCATGAGTGGGGTATCTCTTCTCATGAGGTTTCAACTGACGGCTAGCATAAGCAACTACTTTGCCTCTTTGCATTAACACTGCACCAATACCCTCGATAAAAGCATCAGTATAGACCGTCAAATCTTGGTTTCTGTGACGATCCCAAAATCCGAAGGGCGGTATTAAGGATAATCATTGGAATATAACACATTAATCATCATAGCAGAGTACAGATAATAGCAGAAACAATAAATAGAATGATTTTACATGGATATGACAGCGGAATCACAACATGTAATAACATCAGAATAGCATAGCGTGGGATATAACTTAGTAAATAAAAAGGAAAGTGATCAGTCATCATCGCCAGAGGCGGAATACGTACATGCAGTGAGACATAATAAGGGTATCAGTCTACATCGCCGAAGGCGGAATACATATAGTAAGAAATACGGAAAGTAAATCAGTCTGCATCGCCCGTGGCGGAATCATAATATAAGTACAGTAATGGCGGAAAATGTCAAAGTCGTCTCTGTGAAGTCAGCCTCGCCATGAGCCAAAAATGCACCCTATGCAGCAGTGCAGAGCCAAAAACAACCTGTCACCTGTGTACTAGGCTGCCCATGTGAAAATAAGGGCACCCGCGTTTGCAAAGTGAAACAAACAACGAGTCAGTCATGGGGACTGGTATGAGGAATCTATTTAACAGTTTAACAACAGTAATAAGCAAATCATAGGACCACGCCACTTTCGCGGAGCGGGTTTACTCCAGTGATTACTAGTGCATTTAAAACAAAGTAAATACTTTTAAAACAACGCAATGCTTTTTGAAAGAATGAAGCCATTATAAGACTCAGGTCCCATCACACAATGCAACGCAAGCCGGAGGATAGAGTTTTGCCTTATAATAGCCAAATATGCTTGATACGTATAAAGCGAAATCATTTGATATTATTACTAGTGCATATATGTTTCAAAAACGAATAGCATCATAAATATCAATCATAGGCGACATGAGCGTCCCATGCCACTATGTCGCCATATATAAGTTACAATCGAATTCGTTATCTCGTATTGGAAATTGGATTTCCGTCATGAGTCGAGGCAAGGGGCAAGCTCCTCTCCGCTTCGATACATTCTAGCAAATGCCTCAGGACTACACACTCTGGGCAACCCTGGATTCGGCTGGGCCGGTCCTCTCTTACGTTTGAGGATTGACAATTCCTAAACACACGCTTCCCGGTCCTTACAGACCTATAATCGAGGCGCCTCGCATTCCAACAACCACAAAGGTGAAAAGTAGATATAAATGTCAGGGCTGGTAAGTCACTGACACCACCATAGCTAGAAAGAAACGTCGTGCTCTCCCAACGGTCCGTATCCCGTTTTTAACTCATACCGAGGTGTGAGGCTCGCGAATCTACGAAATACACAAAGCTAGGCCACGTAGACCGTGCTTTGATCATCATCCACAAGACTTTGCTTTGCAACAGAAGCCTTGATCACAACATCTTAGCATGCCACATAGGCAGTCCACTCCATACGATTGATTTCCATTGATATATAACCTCTGAGCTCGTACGTCTCAGAGAAGGGCGTTAAGCAAAAAGAATAAATTCTCCGCCGCCAAACAGATATATATTTAACAGAGATCAATCAGTACAGAACAAAATCCAATGTCAGACACACAGTCCATTTACAAGTCCGTTCTGGGTCTGAACGAAACCGGAGGCGTCAATTCCTCGTATATCCATACAATCAACACATACGTTCAGACGGCTACTACTTCCGTCCCCTTCCGGTAGCTACTCCGGTCAGGAACCTCAGTAGCGCCCATCCAACCGATACGAAGATCGTCGGTCTTGAATCGTCTTTGCATTTTCCAATTCGAATCGCTCGATAAATTATTTGAAATGAGGGTTAGCTCGGCCTTTTCAAATAATTCACGTCATTAGAATTTAAATCGATTCTTTTTATGGTTATATTATTCGACATCCATCTTTCGGTTCTTTAGTGTTATTTTCATGTCATACACATACAACCATCAAATATTCAACAATTCAAGCCCAATTGGTTTTCTTTCAATCAATGTTGCTTATAACATTTTATAACGATTTTTCACCATTTTTATTTATTTGAAAATGGCCATATTTAATTAAACGGCGTTTCAGGTCGTGCCGTGGCACTGGCGCTGTTTTTCCCCTAATTTGTTTTACACATATCGGAAAATCTAACCGTTGGATTTCTACAAAGTCTATATCAGTGGGAAGATATTCCCAAAGCGAACCCAACGGTTCCAGTTTCGTGAGAATCCGACGGTCGGATCTTCCACACTAGTCGTTTGAAGTTACGGTTTCAAAATTCGAACTGCAGCGTCGTTATTCGATTTAATTTAAATATATTTATATTTATATATAAATATAAACGATTCTGGCGCTGTTTTTCTTTAGATTTGAATTAAACATTCTGGACAATCCAACCGTTGGATTTTTACAAGGTTGGTGCCGTTGGAAAGATATTTCCAAGGCGAACCCAGCGGTTGCGGTTTCGGGAAAATCCGATGGTCGGATTTCTCGCACTAATCGTTTCAAATTACGATTCCGAAACACGAACTGCACGGCCTCTATTCCTTTTAATTATATTTATATTTATATATATAAATATAGTTCATTCTATAATTTCAACTATAGTTCATTCTATATTTTCAACTTCGTTTTCACTTCAAATATTTCACTAACGCCTTAATATTTCGAAAAATTTCGCCATAACCTCCTTTGTACGGGGAGGGGTTTGGAAATTTATTGGGCCGTATTAGGTACCCAATAAATCCTAAAAAGCATTCACATATTTATAGTGATATATTCTGGTGTTTACGGGGGAGCATGTACTGAAAATCACTCCAGAGAATAAATTCTCGTCACCCCGTTTCCGTGTGGAAATAAATAGTCCATGTGTCGTATCTAATAACTAGAGCGACGTGATTATTGTCAACTCCAGACCCGTGTGGGTTTTTTATTAATCTGGCAATTTATCGTTATAATTTATATAGTCCATATCCGTCATCAGTTCAACCTGTAGTATATAGTCATCGCCATACAAGCCTTTTGCTTGTATGGTAAATCTTCCACCTCGTCACACAAGCTCCAATCGCTTATGTGGAATATGATGAAGTATGCCTATCGTCAAGAAGTATGCCATGTAGTGTAGTTCAAAATTAATTGTTGCTATCCTATGGCGTTATTTATTATTTCACACAGAATAACCAGCACTCCGCATCCAATGGCATTCACAGGAGTTGATATATAAATAAAATTGCGCAGCCAACTCATCAAGGTTTACCTATTTGTCGGGCACGCAAATAATTTCCTTACTCTACAGCTAATCCATTTTTTCCTGTTCAACACATGTATATATATGCAGAACAAAGCTAATAATAATATTTCTAGCAATATTATTTATTTCAACACGTGTGTATTTTTAACTAAGCGTATACATGATAAAAGAAATATTTTTATCATCAAAAATATTTATTCGACACGTGTGTATTTTTAACTCTTCATATTTACAATAAAGGTGTAGTTTTTATTGTCGATTCATTTTATTTTTAAAAGATGATAACATTCAACACATGAATTTCAACTCGACGAACGAATTGCAACTCAACACTTGAATATTCGATAGAGTTTGTATATATATAAAAATGTGATTTTTATCGCTAAAGCCATTTGTTTAAATTCAAATAATATTCAACACATGAATTTCAACTCAACGAATGAATTGCAACTCAACACATGAATATTCTATATATATATAAAAATGTGATTTTTATCGCTAAAGCCATTTGTTTAAATTCAAATAATATTCAACACATGAATTTCAACTCAACGAATGAATTGCAACTCAACACATGAATATTCTATATAGTTTGTATATATATAAAAATGTGATTTTTATCGCTAAAGCCAATTGTTTAAATTCAAATAATATTCAACACATGAATTTCAACTCAACGAATGAATTGCAACTCAACACATGAATATTCAATATAGCATATGTAAATTTATTTCAACGAATGAAAATTATTCTAACACATAAATATTTCAGAAAATTTCGGCAGCATAACGGCAGGGTAGTTAAAACCGGGACCGTCCCTAGTACGGCTCCACGCTCTACCATAAAACCTCGCGGTTTTTGACAATGGGGATCATGCATCTAGTTCGCACGCAAGCGGCATGTTTTATTTTCAATTCCACAATCCTATTCTATTTTGTTTCAACCACAAGAGGGTATTTTTCAACCACAAAGGTATTTTCAACCATACAGGTATTTTTCAACCATAATATCAACCACAAACAATTATTTCCAACCATTCGTCATACCATATAATATCATGTCAATCACAAGCAATAAATATCGTCCATGGTCTATGGACATGGGGAGTATATATATAATATAGTAATTCACTTGCATTTCATCATAATTCAAAGCATATATGTTTCATTCAACGCTTGTATAATTTATACATCGCTAATATAACTTATACAACACATGTACATGAGGTATACAATGCGTATATAATTTACACTTCGCTTATATAATTTATACAACACGATTTCATTCACACAAATAGTTTAGATTCCTCACATTGGTTATTGTAGTGCTAAAAATCGTAGGAAGGTCAGAAAAATCCGCGGCTTCTTCTAGAATGTAGAGAGCCTCCTTGCGGTCACGGTGTCTCCTGTTTCATCGAATTTCGTTGAAGAACGAAAAAGATATTATTTTTCAAAGTTTTGCAACGCTTTATAGTGTAAAAACAGTTTAAAATTATATAACCCGTTAGTTTTCTAACCTGCTCAAATTTAGGTTTAGATCTTTCTCTCGATTCGCTGCTCTATAGGTCGATCAGATTGTCGGACGTCGTCGAGGGAGGGAAGAGCTTTCTGGCGGCACCAGTTTCCTCCAGTTCGACGTCGAGATGAACCCTAGGCGGCGGCTTAAACGTGCCGACTTTGGAGCGCCAGAACTCGATGGCGGCACCTCTGATGGTGGCGAGACTGGGTCGGATGTGGAGAGGGGACTACGGCGGTCAGAAGCTCTAACTGGCGGAGGCGGCGAAATCGACTGAGGCGGCGGCAAAGTCGACGAGAAGCTTCGTGCTTCCTGAGTCGTCCAAATCGCGGCGGCTAGGGTTTCTTCGTATTTTTTTTATAAAAGAAAAATTCCTATTGGCCAGAGCTTTATAGGAAGTTTTAAATAGTGTTTTTGCAAACGGACTCCTTTTTAAACCCAACGACCGTCGCCCCTAGCTAAATACCCCCATTCCGGACACAATGGGATATGTTTCGTTGGCCAATTCGACTGTTACAGTCAGTTATTTTTCAAATTAAAGTATATAACATTCAATATTTAATTTAAACGTACATTTCAATTTGCCAGGGCCACAAACTGAATCGAAAAATTCCAGAAAAATAAATATAGCTTTGTTCTGACGATGCGGTCCTAACAAAACCAGTTTCGTCAAATTCTGAGCTCGTTTGAAAAACGGCCATTTTTAGGTCGACCCATTTTAATAGAATTTGACCAATCACATTTTCTTTTGCCCCGCTCACATACTAGCTTCAAAAATTATGAAATTTGAAACTTAGCAATAATTTGACATCCCGGACCCAACAAAAGTGGTTTCGTCGAATTCCGAGGTCGTATGCAAAATATCAATTTTCAAGGGCTATATATGCTATATAGCGACCTTTCTGAAAATTCATTTGGCCATAACTTTTGATTTCCGTTATGAAACTTCGATTTTTCGGATTTGATAGAAAGGTATTGATAAACAGATTTAAATATTTTCAGTTTTGCTAAAATCCGTTATATTTTCCACCCGGTACAGTCAGACAAAGTTTGTATTCAAAATTTCAAACTGCCATACCATACCCAATTCTATATTTTATTGAAATATGCTATTTCAACAATTCAAATTCTTGGTAATAACCTAATTTAAAAATTTTAAATTGGTTCACATTTTCCGGGTTATTACAATCTCCCCTACTTAAAACTTTTCGTCCTCGAAAAGGAAATAACAGCTAAGTAGGAAATAAAATGAGAACGCAAAGTATTGTAAAGGTACCTTGCACCGGAGTTAGTCAGAGATGTCCACTCTGCATTTGGGATAGGCTTGTTTAATGCTTTCCTCAGTCTCCCATGTACAGTCTCTAGGATCACTATTCCACTGCACTTTGACTAGATGAATCTTTTTCCTCCTTAGCTCTCTAGTTTCTTTGCCAACTATCTTTAATGGCTCTCTTCTGAGTGTTAATTCTGGAGTTATGTCAATATCATGTTGCGCTGCCTCTTCCACAACAAGATCGGGATCATGAACATGTTTTCTGAGTTGAGATACGTGGAACACATCATGTATACCAGGCAACCAATTAGGTAATGAAACCCTATATGCAAGAGTTCCAATCCGTTCAAGTACAGGAAAGGGACCAATAAATCTCGGTGCCAACTTCCCAGTCTTGCCAAATCTGATTACTCCTCGCATTGGAGAAACTCTTAAATAAACATAATCGCCAACGGCAAACGATATATCCCTTCTTCTCGCATCAGCATAACTTTTCTGTCGGCTCTTGGTGGTTTTCAATCGCTTCTTAATGAAATCAACTTTATCCGATGCTTCTCGAATCATATCGGGCCCTAACACAAGTCTGTTGCCAGGTTCTACCCAACATGTGGGAGATCTGCACGGTCTACCGTATAATGCTTCAAATGGAGACATTCCCAAACTTGCTTGATAACTATTGTTGTAAGAGAATTCGGCTAGATGTAAGTGATCTTCCCATGAGCCTCCAAAAATCGATAACGCAAGCCCGTAGTAGGTCTTCTAGAATTCTATTCACCCGCTCAGTTTGGCCGTCTGTCTGTGGGTGATAAGCGGTGCTTAGATTTAATTTGGTTCCCAACTCTTCCTGGAATGCTTCCCAGAATTTGCTAGTAAATAGGGGATCTCTATCACTGACTATATTGAGTGGCACTCCATGTAGTTTGACTATTTCTTTGAAGTAAATCTGTGCTAGACTTTGAGCCGTTCTGTTGGATCGGACAGGTATGAAATGGGCAGTCTTTGTGAAGCGATCTACGATTACCCATATACTGTCGTTTCCCTTTCTAGTTCGAGGCAAGCCATCAATGAAGTCCATTGAGATTTGCTCCCACTTCCATCCTGGAATTTCTAAGGGTTGTAATAATCCAGCTAATTTCTGCTGATCACTCTTAACTAGCTGGCAAGTGGAGCATCTGCTAACATATATTGAAATATCTCTTTTCATCGCCTTCCACCAGAATGTGCGCTTGATATCATTATACATTTTGCTCACACCGGGATGGATACTCAATTTGGATTTGTGGCACTCATCAAGTATTTCTCTCCTGAGCTCTGGAATTCCAGGCACACAAATTCGCCCTTTTAATCTTAGGACCCCTTGGCTATCAAGGCTAAAATCTGAGGGTTTTCCTTCTCGGATCCGCTGGCTAATCCTTTTAATGAATTCATCGTCCTTCTGTAGAATAGTAATCTTATCTTCTAAGGAAGAAGTAATGATAAAACTGGCAATGATTTCATTCTTTCTGCTGAGAGCATCTGCGACAACATTGGCTTTCCCCGGAGTGTATAGAATTTCAAAATCGTATGCCGCAAGGAATTCTAACCAACGCTGTTGTCTCAAATTCAGATCTTTCTGCGTGAACAGATATTTCAAGGATTGATGATCGATAAATAGTTCAAACTTCTCGCCTAATAAATAATGCCTCCAAATTCTTAAAGCAAACACGATAGCTAATAACTCAAGATCATGAGTTGCATAGTTCCTTTCATGCGGCTTCGGCTGACGGCTGGCATAAGCGACCACTTGGCCTTTTTGCATTAACACTGCTCCTAGCCCTCTAATAGAAGCGTCTGTCCATACAGTCAAGTCTTGGTTGCCTTCTATAATTGTCAATACTGGAGCGGTTGTCAACTTCAGTTTCAGCTCCTGGAAAGCTTCTTCACATTCGGGAGTCCATTTGAATTTCTCATGCTTCTTTGTAAGCTTTGTCAATACTCCTGATATCTTTGAAAAATCCTGAACGAATTTCTGATAGTAACTATCCAATCCAAGGAAACTTCGAACTTCCGTGGGAGTAGTAGGTTGTTTCCAGTTCTGAATCGCTGTAATTTTGCTTGGATCTATAGCAATCCCTTCTTTTGATACTACATGGCCTAGGAATTTAACTTCATTCTGCCAGAAGACACATTTAGAAAATTTAGCTTTCAAGACATTTCTCCTTAGAATTTTCAACACTTGATCTAAATGTTTTGCATGCTCGTCTTCCGACTTAGAGTAGATTAAAATGTCATCAATGAAGACTAGAACAAATTTATTCAATACACCCTGGAACACTCTGTTCATAAGATCAACGAAGTATGCTGGAGCGTTACACAAACCGAGCGGCATTACTAACCATTCGTAGAATAAATCGGGACCCCTGAAGGCTGTCAAAGGAACATAGTCTTCGGCTATACGTAATTGGTGGAAACCTGTAGCTAGGTCCATTCTGGAGAATACTGTTGCACCATTTAATTGATCTAATAGATCATCAATTCGTGGCAAGGGATATTTGTTCTTCAGTGTCTGCTTATTGAGATCTCGGTAATCAACACAAAGTCTTAGAGTACCGTCTGATTTCGGGACAAATACTACTGCTGCTCCCCACGCTGAAAAGCTCGGTCTGATCAGATCTTTCCAAAGTAATTCTCGGGTTTGACTACTTAACTCTTCCTTTTCTTTCGGGGCCATCCTTCTAATTGGATGTACTACCGGTCGGGCGTTAGGAATTAGATCTATTCTAAATTCAATTTCTCTTTGCGACGGTAAGTTTTCTACTTCTTCAAACACATCCGCGTAGTTTTTAACGACTGGTATCTTTTCTAATGAAGGGGGAATAACTTCTAAAGAAGACCAAAATTACGTTCTATTAATTTCTGCACCGAGACATGGTATATATATAGGTCCAAGCTTCGTTTCGACTTTGACTATCCTTTCGGCACATCTAACTTCGGCCTTATATTTTGTCAACCAGTCCAGCCCCAGTATAACATCAAATTCGGAAAGGTCCATGACAATCGAATCAAAAGGAAATCGGTATCGAGAAAAGGAAATAGGTAATCTACAATATATACTTAGACTAACAGAACCTCCTATTGGGTTTCGAACTTTAATTGGTTCCTTAAGCTTTCTTCGTTTCAATTTTAATTTGTGAACAAGGTTACCAGAAATGAAGCTACGTGATGCACCAGTATCAAAAAGTACAGAAACAGGAATATTTTTAATGGTAAGGGTACTTTCCAAGACGTCGGGTTTACCTGATCCATCGGTGGTAGCTGGCGGAGTCTTCCCGTCATACACATGAGCCACTTGTGCATTCTGCTTCAGAGGACAATTCCTGCTATAGTGTCCCTTCTTATGGCAGTTGTAGCATTCGGCTGAGTCATTTGCCTTTGGCTTCCTCGGGGCTTTGCATACATTAGAAAAGTGACCAGGCTTCCCGTAGTTGTAGCAATTTCCTTTCGGGATCTTTGCAGGTTTCTGAGTAGCAGCCGCGGTAATGCTAGACTCGGGTTGTTCGGTTGAAGCCTTGCGCTTATTCCCAGCTTGGCTTTTAGCGTGGTCTTGGCTAGCGTGCCTTTCATCCATGTCTTCATAATTGCAAGCCATTTCTACTAATTCTGAAAAGGAGAGTTTGATGTTGCTCATAGCTCTGTCGTGGTACTTGCGCTTTAGCCCAAATATGAATCTCTTGTTCTTTGCTTTGTTGGTCAAAATCAGCTCTGGAGCATAGCACGACAACTGGGTGAACTTATTCAGATAATCTTGAATAGAGAGATCTCCTTGCTGGAGATTAGCAAATTGCTCTCGCATCCTCTCTAGAGCCTGTTCAAGTACAAACTTCTCATTGAACATAGTTTTGAATTGCTCCCACGTCCTGACAGTACCCGCTGCATCCTCTGAGGTAATGGCATCCCACCACAGCTCTGCTTCCTCCTGAAGGAGCCAAATGCCAAGTCGTGCTTTGTTGTTGGTTCCCATACCCATGCCTTCAAAGATTTTCTCACAGGTCTTCAACCAAGCTATAGCCTCGGTCACTATACCAGTGCCAGTAAAGGGTTTTCCCCCAAGATTCCTGTACCTCTTTGCTACTTTATCTAGCTCAAAGTCCTCAAGTGCTGGTGGCTGAACAATAGGGCCTTCTACAACTACGGGGATATTCCCCTGTCCTCCTGCTGCATCTCCTCGGCCTCCACGACCTCCTCTAGCTTTTCTGCTCGTGTAGCCATCTAAGAGAATACTGTATAAGAAAGAAAAGAGTCAAGCTCACAGATTTGATAATTTTCATAAATGATTAAGCAGGGGAATACAAGGAAAGAAAATGATGATGTACTGATCAAATTGTTTTGCTAATCTGCTTAGCTCATTCTAGGACATTGCTAATCCTATCTCTAATGAGCTACTCGCAATAGAACACTACTGATTCTAATTTGACGAGGTATTTAATGTGTTAGATCCCGGAACTAAGGTTAACCAAAGCTCTGATACCAACTGTGACGATCCCAAAATCCGAAGGGCGGTATTAAGGATAATCATTGGAATATAACACATTAATCATCATAGCAGAGTACAGATAATAGCATAAACAATAAATAGAATGATTTTACATGGATATGACAGCGGAATCACAACATGTAATAACATCAGAATAGCATAGCGTGGGATATAACTTAGTAAATAAAAAGGAAAGTGATCAGTCATCATCGCCAGAGGCGGAATACATACATGCAGTAAGACATAATAAGGGTATCAGTCTACATCGCCGAAGGCGGAATACATATACATATAGTAAGAAATACGGAAAGTAAATCAGTCTGCATCGCCCGTGGCGGAATCATAATATAAGTACAGTAATGGTGGAAAATGTAAAAGTCGTCTCTGTGAAGTCAGCCTCGCCATGAGCTAAAAATGCACCCTATGCAGCAGTGCAGAGCCAAAAACAACCTGTCACCTGTGTACTAGGCTGCCCGTGTGAAAATAAGGGCACCCGCGTTTGCAAAGTGAAACAAACAACGAGTCAGTCATGGGGACTAGTATGAGGAATCTATTTAACAGTTTAACAACAGTAATAAGCAAATCATAGGAACACGCCACTTTCGCGGAACGGGTTTACTCCAGTGATTACTAGTGCATTTAAAACAAAGTAAATACTTTTAAAACAACGCAATGCTTTTTGAAAGAATGAAGCCATTATAAGACTCAGGTCCCATCACACAATGCAACGCAAGCCGGAGGATAGAGTTTTGCCTTATAATAGCCAAATATGCTTGATACGTATAAAGCGAAATCATTTGATATTATTACTAGTGCATATATGTTTCAAAAACGAATAGCATCATAAATATCAATCATAGGCGACATGAGCGTCCCATGCCACTATGTCGCCATATATAAGTTACAATCGAATCCGTTATCTCGTATTGGAAATTGGATTTCCGTCATGAGTCGAGGCAAGGGGCAAGCTCCTCTCCGCTTCGAGACATTCTAGCAAAAGCCTCAGGACTACACACTCTGGGCAACCCTGGATTCGGCTGGGCCGGTCCTCTCTTACGTTTGAGGATTGGCAATTCCTGAACACACGCTTCCCGGTCCTTACAGACTTATAATCGAGGCGCCTCGCATTCCAACAACCACAAAGGTGAAAAGTAGATATAAATGTCAGGGCTGGTAAGTCACTGACACCACCATAGCTAGAAAGAAACGTCGTGCTCTCCCGGCGGTCCGTATCCCGTTTTTAACTCATACCGAGGTGTGAGGATCGCGAATCTACGAAATACACAAAGCTAGGCCACGTAGACCGTGCTTTGATCATCATCCACAAGACTTTGCTTTGCAATAGAAGCCTTGATCACAGCATCTTGGCATGCCACATAGGCAGTCCACTCCATACGATTGATTTCCATTGATATATAACCTCTGAGCTCGTACGTCTCAGAGAACGGCGTTAAGCAAAAAGAATAAATTCTCCGCCAATAAACAGATATATATTTAACAGAGATCAATCAGTACAGAACAAAATCCAATGTCAGACACACAGTCCATTTACAAGTCCGTTCTGGGTCTGAACGAAACCGGAGGCGTCAATTCCTCGTATATCCGTACAATCAACACATACGTTCAGACGGCTACTACTTCCGTCCCCTTCCGGTAGCTACTCCGGTCAGGAACCTCAGTAGCGCCCATCCAACCGATACGAAGATCGTCGGTCTTGAATCGTCTTTGCATTTTCCAATTCGAATCGCTCGATAAATTATTTGAAATGAGGGTTATCTCGGCCTTTTCAAATAATTCACGTCATTAGAATTTAAATCGATTCTTTTTATGGTTATATTATTCGACATCCATCTTTCGGTTCTTTAGTGTTATTTTCATGTCATACACATACAACCATCAAATATCCAACAATTCAAGCCCAATTGGTTTTCTTTCAATCAATGTTGCTTATAATATTTTATAACGATTTTTCACCATTTTTATTTATTTGAAAATGGCCATATTTAATTAAACGGCGTTTCAGGTCGTGCCGTGGCACTGGCGCTGTTTTTCCCCTAATTTGTTTTACACATATCGGAAAATCTAACCGTTGGATTTCTACAAAGTCTATATCAGTGGGAAGATATTCCCAAAGCGAACCCAACGGTTCCAGTTTCGTGAGAATCCGACGGTCGGATCTTCCACACTAGTCGTTTGAAGTTACGGTTTCAAAATTCGAACTGCAGCGTCGTTATTCGATTTAATTTAAATATATTTATATATAAATATAAACGATTCTGGCGCTGTTTTTCTTCAGATTTGAAATAAACATTTCGGACAATCCAACCGTTGGATTTTTACAAGGTTGGTGCCGTTGGAAAGATATTTCCAAGGCGAACCCAGCGGTTGCGGTTTCGGGAAAATCCGATGGTCGGATTTCTCGCACTAATCGTTTCAAATTACGATTCCGAAACACGAACTGCACGACCTCTATTCCTTTTAATTATATTTATATTTATATATATAAATATAGTTCATTCTATAATTTCAACTATAGTTCATTCTATATTTTCAACTTCGTTTTCACTTCAAATATTTCACTAACGCCTTAATATTTCGAAAAATTTCGCCATAACCTCCTTTGTACGGGGAGGGGTTTGGAAATCTATTGGGCCGTACTAGGTACCCAATAAATCCTAAAAAGCATTCACATATTTATAGTGATATACTCTGGTGTTTACGGGGGAGCATGTACTGATAATCACTCCAGAGAATAAATTCTCGTCACCCCGTTTCCGTGTGGAAATAAATAGTCCATGTGCCGTATCTAATAACTAGAGCGACGTGATTATTGTCAACTCCAGACCCGTGTGGGATTTTTATTAATCTGGCAATTTATCGTTATAATTTATATAGTCCATATCCGTCATCAGTTCAACCTGTAGTATATAGTCATCGCCATACAAGCCTCTTGCTTGTATGGTAAATCTTCCAACTCGTCACACAAGCTCCAATTGCTTATGTGGAATATGATGAAGTATGCCTATCGTCAAGAAGTATGCCATGTAGTGTAGTTCAAAATTAATTGTTGCTATCCTATGGCATTATTTATTATTTCACACAGAATAACCAGCACTCCGCATCCAATGACATTCACAGGAGTTGATATATAAATAAAATTGCGCAGCCAACTCATCAAGGTTTACCTATTTGTCGGGCACGCAAATAATTTCTTTACTCTACAGCTAATCCATTTTTCCTGTTCAACACATGTATATATATGCAGAACAAAGCTAATAATAATATTTCTAGCAATATTATTTATTTCAATACGTGTGTATTTTTAACTAAGCGTATACATGATAAAAGAAATATTTTTATCATCAAAAATATTTATTCGACACGCGTGTATTTTTAACTCTTCATATTTACAATAAAGGTGTAGTTTTTATTGTCGATTCATTTTATTTTTAAAAGATGATAACATTCAACACATGAATTTCAACTCGACGAACGAATTGCAACTCAACTCATGAATATTCGATATAGTTTGTATATATATAAAAATGTGATTTTTATCGCTAAAGCCATTTGTTTAAATTCAAATAATATTCAACACATGAATTTCAACTCAACGAATGAATTGCAACTCAACACATGAATATTCTATATAGTTTGTATATATATAAAAATGTGATTTTTATCGCTAAAGCTATTTGTTTAAATTCAAATAATATTCAACACATGAATTTCAACTTAACGAATGAATTGCAACTCAACACATGAATATTCTATATAGTTTGTATATATATAAAAATGTGATTTTTATCCCTAAAGCCATTTGTTTAAATTCAAATAATATTCAACACATGAATTTCAACTCAACGAATGAATTGCAACTCAACCCATGAATATTCAATATAGCATATGTAAATTTATTTCAACGAATGAAAATTATTCTAACACAAAAATATTTCAGAAAATTTCGGCAGCATAACGGCAGGGTAGTTAAAACCGGGACCGTCCCTAGTACGGCTCCTCGCTCTACCTTAAAACCTCGCGGTTTTTGACAATGGGGATCATGCATCTAGTTCGCACGCAGGCGGCATGTTTTATTTTCAATTCCACAATCCTATTCTATTTTGTTTCAACCACAAGAGGGTATTTTTCAACCACAAAGGTATTTTTCAACCATACAGGTATTTTTCAACCATAATATCAACCACAAACAATTATTTCCAACCATTCGTCATACCATATAATATCACGTCAATCACAAGCAATAAATATCGTCCATGGTCTGTGGACGAGGGGAATATATATATATATATATATATATATATATATATATATATAGTAATTCACTTGCATTTCATCACAATTCAAAGCATATATGTTTCATTCAACGCTTGTATAATTTATACATCGCTAATATAACTTATACAACACATGTACATGAGGTATACAATGCGTATATAATTTACACTTCGCTTATATAATTTATACAACACGATTTCATTCACACAAATAGTTTAGATTCCTCACATTGGTTATTGCAGTGCTAAAAATCGTAGGAAGGTCAGAAAAATCCGCGGCTTCTTCTACAATGTAGAGAGCCTCCTTGCGGTCACGGTGTCTCCTGTTTCATCGAATTTCATTAAAGAACGAAAAAGATATTATTTTTCAAAGTTTTGCAATGCTTTATAGTGTAAAAACAGTTTAAAATTATATAACCCGTTAGTTTTCTAACCTGCTCAAATTTAGGTTTAGATCTTTCTCTCGATTCGCTGCTCTATAAGTCGATCAGATTGTCGGACGTCGTCGAGGGAGGGAAGAGCTTTCTGGCGGCACCAGTTTCCTCCAGTTCGACGTCGAGATGAACCCTGGGCGGCGGCTTAAACGTGCCGACTTTGGAGCGCCAGAACTCGATGGCGGCGCCTCTGATGGTGGCGAGACTGGGTCGGATGTGGAGAGGGGACTACGGCGGTCGAAGCTCTAACTGGCGGAGGCGGCGAAATCGACTGAGGCGGCGGCAAAGTCGACGAGAAGCTTCGTGCTTCCTGAGTCGTCCAAATCGCGGCGGCTAGGGTTTCTTCGTATTTTATTTTTTATTTTTTTATAAAAGAAAAATTCCTATTTGCCAGAGCTTTATAGGAAGTTTTAAATAGTGTTTTTGCAAACGGACTCCTTTTTAAACCCAACGACCATCGCCCCTAGCTAAATACCCCCATTCCGGACACAATGGGATATGTTTCGTTGGCCAATTCGATTGTTACACTCAGTTATTTTTCAAATTAAAGTATATAACATTCAATATTTAATTTAAACGTACATTTCAATTTGCCAGGGCCACAAACTGAATCGAAAAATTCCAAAAAAATAAATCTAGCTTTGTTTTGACGATACGGTCTTAACAAAACCAGTTTCGTCGAATTCTGAGCTCGTTTGAAAAATGGCCATTTTTAGGTCGACCCATTTTAATAGAATTTGACCAATCACATTTTCTTTTGCCCCGCTCACATACTAGCTTCAAAAATTATGGAATTTGAAACTTAGCAATAATTTGACATCCCGGACCCAACAAAAGTGGTTTCGTAAAATTCCGAGGTCGTATGCAAAATATCAATTTTCAAGGGCTATATATGCTATATAGCGACCTTTCTGAAAATTCATTTGGCCATAACTTTTGATTTCCGTTATGAAACTTCGATTTTTCGGATTCGTTAGAAAGGTATTGATAAACAGATTTAAATATTTTCAGTTTCGCTAAAATCCGTTATATTTTCCACCCGGTACAGTCAGACAAAGTTTGTATTCAAAATTTCAAACTGCCATACCATACCCAATTCTATATTTTATTGAAATATGCTATTTCAACAATTCAAATTCTTGGTAATAACCTAATTTAAAAATTTTAAATTGGTTCACATTTTCCGGGTTATTACAGTTTCCATCGATAATGGTCAACACAGGAGCAGTGGTCAACCTCAATTTCAGCTCTTGGAAAGCTGCCTCACATTCGGGTGTCCAATTAAACTTCATATGCTTCTTGGTCAGCTTCGTCAATGGACAAGATAGCTTTGAAATATCTTTAACGAATTTCCGATATTAGCCAGTCAATCCTAGGAAACTTCTGACTTTTGTAGGGGTGCTAAGCTGCTTCCAATCTTTGAATGGATGAGATCTTGCCTAGGTCCACTGAAATGCCTTTCTTCAATACAACATGGCCGAGGAATTTCACTTCTTCTTGCCAGAATATGCATTTAGAGAATTTGGCTTTCAACACATTCTTTCTCAGAATTTCCAAAACTTCTATCAGATGCTTTTCATGCTCAGTAGTGGATTTAGAGGAGATTAAGATATCATCGATGAAAACCAGCACGAATTTATTCAAGACATCTCAGAATACTCTATTCATCAGGTCGACAAAGTAGGCAGGAGCATTGCATAAGCCGAACGACATTACTAGCCATTCATAGAATAAGTCTGGCCCTCTGAAAGCTGTCAAAGGAACACATTCTTCGGCAATGCGCAATTGATGGAAACATGTAGCTAGGTTCATTCTAGAGAATACTTGCGCTCCATTCAAACGATCCAATAGATCATCAATATGCAGCAATGGATATTTGTTTTGCAGCGTTTGCTTATTGAGGACGGTAATACACACATAGTCTTAGAGTACCGTCTGACTTTGGGACAAACACCACTGCTGCACCCCAATTTGAGAAGCTAGGCATGATCAGACCCTTCCACAAAATTTGTTTAGTTTAATTGCTCAGCTCCTCTTTTTCTTTCAGCATCATTCTCCGAATAGGATGCACAACCGGCCGTGCATTCGGAACTAAGTCAATCCTCAAGTCGATTTCTCTTTGTGGAGGTATGCTATTGACTTCTTCAAACACATCCGCATAATCTTTGACGACAGGGATATCCTCAATAGCAGCAGGAGTAACTTCTAAAGAAGACCAGAATTATTTCCTATCAGTGGCTGAGTCATGGCATGGTACAACAATAATATCTCCAAATTTGGTTTTAATTTTGACTATTCTTTCAGCGCATAGTACCTTAGCCTTATACTTTGTTAGAAAATCTAGTCCAAGTATGATATCATATCCGGAAAAACTCATAACGATCAAGTCAAAAGGGAACTGGAAATGAGAATAAGAAACAAGCACTCTACAATACTGATCGAGAATAAGAGAACCTCCTATCGGACTATGTGCTCTAATCAATTCTCTAAGTTTTCTTGGTTTCAGTTTTAACTTTTTGATTGTGTCACTAGAAATGAAACTTCACGATGCACCCGTGTCAAACAATACTGTAATAGGAATGTTCTTAATAGTAAGGGTACCTCCTAAAACATTGGGTTTACCTGCTCGCTCAGAAGAAGCTGGTGCAGCCGCTCCATCGTATACATGAGCCACCTCGGATTTCTTTAGCAATGGACAATTCTTGATAAGATGCCCTGGCTTGTGGCAATTAAAGCATTCCCTGGTGTCGCGAGAATTCTGGTTGGACCCTAACTCATTTCTCCTTGGCCTTTTTGGAGCTCGGCATTCATAATCAAAGTGTCCCATCTTCTGGCAGTTAAAGCATCTCACCTTGGCCTTTTTACTTCCTTGAGGCATGGCGGCTGAAGAGTTGCTCGCCTCTGGTTTCTTGTCAGCTTGCTTCCTCTTGTTGTTATTTTGATTCTTCTCCCTATCTTGCTGCGAATTCCTGTTGTTTTCTTCATATCGGCAAGCCATCTCTACTACCTCATTAAATGGAAGCTTAATGTGTGCTGTCACTTTGTTCAGATACTTCCTGGAAAGGCCATTAATGAATTTTTTTATTCTTCTGGAAGGGGTCCTGAATTAATTCAGGAGCATAACGTGAAAGCTCTTCAAATTTCCGTACATAGTCTGAAACAGTATTATCTCCTTGTTGCAAGTTGGCAAACTAATTGTGAAGACGCTCTACTTCTTGTGGAGGAATAAATTTCTCGTTAAAGAGCTCCTTGAATTTTGTCCAAGACATGTCGGCCTCATTATTTCCAATTATGATAGTCTCCCACCAATTTTGAGCCTCATCCTTCAATAGCCCCGATGCCACGAAAAGATTACGGTGGTCTTCAAGTTCTAAGCCTCCAAATATCTTCTCTCAATTTTGAGTTGTGCCTGAGCTTCTATTACTATCTCTCGGTCTGTGAACGACACGACACCTAAATTCCTGAATTTCTTGGCTACCTTGTCCAGGTCAAACGACTGTGGGGGGTGGAGGTGGTGGTTTACAGCCTCGGAAGTGGGCTGCCCCGGAGTAGTGGGGGTTCCACCCTTTCCCGGTCCTCTAGCTTCTCCTCTGCCCTGGGCTCTCACTCTAGTGCTCATTTTTAGTTAGTTTTGTACCATCAAGGAAAGAGTCAGAACAACAGAAATGATAATTTTTAAAAGGGAAGGTAAATGTAAAGGACATATGGAAAGATGATGACGATTAATGATTGATTAATATGTGCTATTCTGCTGTGCTCATTCTAGGACATTACTAATCCTATCTCCAATGAGCTACTCGCCTTAGAATACTGCTGATTTTATCTAGATGAATTGTTTTAAATATGTCATACTCCGAAGCTAAGGTTAACCTTTAGCTCTGAGACCAACTGTGATGACCCCAAACTTCCGTTGAACGAAAGCAAGGATAATCATTGGAATATAACATATTTACAACAACAGCAGACCTCAAATAATAGCATAACACATAAATCATAACAACGGAAATAGAAATGTCATCAACATCACAACATCATATCATCAGAGTAGCACAGTTACATGATACAACTCAACATATATGAAGTGTCAACGAATAGAAATATGTCTAAAAACTCCATCAAGTACAACATAGATAAATAATGTCTAAATGTCTCAAAGTAGAAATAAAAGATAAAAATGTTCTTCATCTCCTTCCATAAGCATACTCCAATCCAGCATATGTCCAATATAACCTGAACCTGTCACTTGGTGCCCGTGTGAAAAAAAGAGCACCCGAATTTGCAAAGTGAAACAAACTACGAGTCAGTCGTGGGACTGGTATGAGAAATCTTTCCTAACTTATCTAACAATATGACTAATCACAGGACCACACTGCTAACGCAGAACGGGTTTACTCCATTGGATTGCCAGTGCATACATTAAATAATTTTTTCATCAAAACAACACAATGCTTTTTAGAAAATTGAAATCATTATAAGGCTCAAGTCCCATCACACAATGCAACACAAACTGGAGGATAGAGTTTTACCTTATAATGATCAAACATGCTTGATACGTAAAAAATAATATTTGATATTATTATTAATGTCCAATTAGTTTTAAGATATTTCAAAGTAAATGTATCAATCCTAGATGGCATAGTACCCCCATCCTACTATGTCGCCATATATAGGTTTACAATCAAAACTGTAACGTCATATTGGAAATTGGGTTTCCATCATGAGTCAAGGCTAGGGACGATCTCCTTACCGATTCGAGACACTCTAGCAAATGTCTCAGGATTCGGACGCTGGCGAACCCGTGGATCCTGCAAGGCCAGTCCATAAATACTTTAGTGGATTGGCAATTCTTGAACACACGCTTCTCGGTTCTATTGAACCTATAAATTGGTCATTATCGACCAATATAAATATAACCGAGGCCTCGTAATACATCATCCACATAAGTAAAATGTTGGAGCATGCAAAACCCTAATGCCACTTCTAGTTAGAAAGAAAGGTGTGCACTCCCTGCGTTCCCTTGTCCTGTTTCTGACTCTTACGAGGTGTGAGGCTCGCGAAGTAACGCTATACACAAAGTTACGCCTAAACAAGCCATGCTTTGATCATCAACCACAAGGCTTTGCTTTTCAACAAAAGCCTCGATCATTTGCATCTTGGCATGCCATATTGACAATTCACGCCATGCGATCAATAACTATCAATATATAACCTCTGAGCTCATGCGTCTCAGAGAAGGGTGTTAAGTAAGAGAATAAATTCCACGTCACCAAACGAATATATACTAAATAGAAATCAATTCATGTAGAATGAAATTCAATGCTAGAAACACATCCATTTACAAGTCCGTTCTGGGTCTGAACGAAACCAGAGACACCTTATTCCTCGTCCCGTATGTCCAATACGGAAGAAAGGTGCTCGCGAATCCGGACAATCAACAAGTACGTCCGGACAACTACCTCTTTAACCCTTTACTGGGAGCTACCCAATGTCGGGCATCGGTAGTCATCTATTCGATGTGAAGATCGCCGGTCTTCAATCACCATCTTCAATACCTTCGATTTAAATCGTCGTATAATTATTTGAAATGAGATTGAACTTGGTCTTTACAAATAATTCTCGCATATATAATTTAAACCATTTCATATCATTAATATTATTTTATAACGATTTATCGCTATTTTTATTTATATAAAAATAGCCCAATTTAATTTAACGACGCTTCGGGTCAGTAGGCGGCCCTGGCGCTGTTTTTATCAAAATTTGATTTACACATATCTCGAAATCTAACCGTTGGATTTAAAAAAAAAATTACCGTTGGAAAGATCTTCCCAAAGCGGTCCTAACTGTTCCGGTTTTAGGAAAATCCGACGGTTGCATCTTTCGGTGTAATCGTGTAAAGTTACGATTCTGAAACGTGAACTACCGTGCGCGATTCATTTAATTTTAATTTATATTTATAAATATATAATTATATATAAATACAAACCATTCGACGATTCCACTAACGTGTTTAACACGCTAAATAAAAGAATGTTTTATTGGCACAATACATCTATATGTTCATAATGTCTAATAAATATGTATTTTATTTACATGATATTTTTGCTAATGACAAATAAAAAGATAGCTTTTATTTTCAGTATTTGTATTTAATTTCTATTCTTAACTTTAACAAATAAAAAGAAATATTTTATTTGTATATATAGTTTCAATGTTTGACTTGACACATAAAAATGTTTATTTTTCACACATAACACATAAAAATATTTATTTTAATTTGCATACAAGTTCTAATGTATGACTTAACGATAAAAATGTATCTTTGATTTGTATACAAATTCTAATGTATGTTTTGAAAATAAAAATGGTTCTTTAACTTACATACAAATTCTAATATATGTTTTGACAATAAAAATGATTCTTATGTGCATACAAATTCTAATGTATGTTTTGACAATAAAAATGATTCTTATGTTTGCATACAAATTCTAATATATGTTTTAAAAATAAAAATGATTCTTATGTTTGCGTACAAATTCTATTTCTACAAAATGTCTAAAAAGTGATACATTCATTTTTGTTGACAATTCTCGTTCAACAAAATGATTAAAAAACGATTCCTTCATTTTGCTGACAATTCTATTTCAACAAAATGATTAAAATGATATTTTTATTTTTTTTGACAATTCTAGTTCAACAAAATGGTTAAAAAGTGATTCATTCAATTTGTTGAAAATTCTATTTCAACAAAATGATTAAAATGATATTTCCATTTTTGTTAACAATTCTAGTTCAACAAAATGATTAAAAAGGGATTCATTCATTTTGTTGAAAATTCTATTTCAACATAATGATTAAAATGATATTTCCATTTTTGTTGACAATTCTTGTTTGAAAAAATTAATATTTTTGCTCAAACACAAATCTATTTAACCAAGAATGTTATTTTTGTTATAACTCAAATCTATTTAACAAAAATGTAATTTTTGTTATAACTCAAATATATTTAATAGAAATGTAATTTTTGTTATAACTCAAATTTATTTAACAAAAATGTAATTTTTGTTTTCAACCATCATATTTTGACAAAATGTAAATTTTTGTTTCAACTATTATATTTTGACAAAAATGTATATTATTTTAACAAAAATGTATTTTATTTTAACAAAAATGTATATATTGTTTCAACTAATATATATTTTGTTTCAACTAATATATTTTTACAAAAATGTGTATTTTGTTTCAACTAATATATTTTGACAAAAATGTTCATTTTGTTTCCACTAATATGTTTTGACAAAAATCGTATATATTGTTTCAAATAATATATTTTGACAAAAATGTTCATTTTGTTTCCACTAATATGTTTTAACAAAAACGTACATTTTGTTTCCACTAATATGTTTTGACAAAAATGAACATTTTGTTTCCACTAATGTGTTTTGACAAAAATATATATATTGTTTCAACTAATATATTTTGATAAAAATGTATATTTTGTTTCAACTAATATATTTTGACAAAAATGTATATTTTTATTTCAACAATCTATTTTGACAAAAATGTATATTTTTAATTGAACTATTCTAATTTGTCAAAAATGACAAATTTAATTCAACAGTTCTAATTTATTAAAAATGACAATTTTAATTTAACAATTATAATTTGTCAAAATGACAATTTTAATCTAATAATTATAATTTGTCAAAATGACAATTTTAATCTAACAATTATAATTTGTCAAAATGACAGTTTTAATCCAATAATTCTTTTTCAACAAAAAATGGCACTTTTGTTTTCAACTGTTTTATTCAACACAAACATCACCAAATCAATGGATCTGCATAACCACATCAATTCTAGATCAAATCACATATCATACAAATAAAATTTAACAGCGTACGGGTAATACCACCACCATGATTAAGTAATTTTAACTATATAAAAAAAGTAGAATTTCTCACAGTGCTTCTAATTCTGAGTAATTCAAAATTGAATTTTTCTCCCAAATATGATCTGCTCTGAATTGGTTCTAATCAGTCCAGAAATGTAGATCTTGGACTCATAATCGCAGTAGTTCTGAAATCGTTCAATTCCGAGTTCGTATGCATTATGTAAACAGCCGAAAATCCCCACCCTTTGAATCAACCATAAATCACACAGGTCTGAACCAAAAGTCGGAAATCTTCGAATACTTTAACTTTGGAAATACAATACGTTAGAACAGATAACAGAAGACTTTTATTACATCATGATAATATAACATCAGAGTACAGAATATACCATAGTACATTAATAAATAATAATACAGTGGAAGATTATCTACAATAATTAATACAAAGCAGCGGAAACAACTAAACTGATACAGCGGAAGTCTGTCAAAACTCTGGACATAGCTTTAAGCTTCGATCCAGAATCCTGCTCAATATATCTGCAAAACAAGCTACTCGACTGCCCGTGTGGAAAAGAGGGCACCCGAGTTTGCAAGTGAAACAAACTACAGGTCAGTCATGGGACTGGTATGGGAAATCTTACTTAACTTATCTAGTGATAAGGTTAATCACAGGTTCACGCCGCTTAAGCGGAACGGGTTTACTCCATTGGATTGCCAGTGCATAAATAAAGTAAATCGTTAAACAAAGCAATGATTTTTAGAAAAATGAAACCATTATAAGACTCAAGTCCCATCACACAATGCAACGCAAACCGGAGGATAGAGTTTTACCTTATAATGGTCAAAAGATGCTTGATACGATAAAACGGATTTGATATTATTATTAGGGTATATATGTTTTAAAAACAATTTCAATCATAATGTATCAATCATAGACAATCCTACTATGTCGCCATATTAGTTCTATAATCAAATCCGCATGATGTCGTATTGGAAGTTGGGTTTCCATCTTGAGTCAAGGCTAGGAACGACCTCCTTACCGATTCGAGACACTCTAGCAATGTCTCAGGATTCGGATGCTGGCGAACCATTGGATCCTGTAGGGCCGGTCCACAAATACTTTAGTGGATTGGCAATTCCTGAACAAACGCTTCCCGATCCTATTGGACCTATAAATTGGCCATTGGCGACTAATAAAAATAATCCAAGGCGCCTCATAATCCATCAACCACATAAGTAAAATGTCAGGGCTGGTAAGTCGCTGACACCACTTCTAGCTACAAAGAAACGTGTGCACTCCCTGCGTTCCCTTGCTCCGTTTCTGACTCAACCGGGGTGTGAGGCTCGCGAAGTAACACTACACAAAGCTATGCTAATTAAAGCTATGCTTTGATCATCATCCACAAGACTCTGCTTTTAAACAAAAGCCTTGATCCATGTATCTTAGCATGCCACATTGTCAATCCCTATCATTGATTTCTGCTAATATATAACCTATGAGCTCATACGTCTCAGAGAAGGGTATTAAGCAAGAGAATAAATTCTCCGCTACCAAACAGATATATATTAGCAGAAATCAACGGATATAATGTAAAGGAATACAATGTCAAACATACCATCCATTTACAAGTTCGTTCTGGGTCTGAACGAAACCGGAGGAACCTTATTCCTCGCATATCCAAATAATCAACAAGTACGTCCGGACGGCTACCACTGTAGCCCTTTCAAGGTAGCTACTCCAATCATAGGCATCAGTAGCAACTCATCCATTCGATGTGAAGATCGTCGGTTTTGCACCGTCTTCAATTTCTTCGACTGTTAGTCGTCGTATTCATTATTCAGAATGGGTTAAACCCGGTCTTTCCGAATAACTCGCGTAATTTATAATCAAGTGCTATGCAAACGCATCCAACGCCTCATTCCAATTCAGAATCTTCTTTTAATAAAACATTCACAATATTAGGGAAGAATCCCCATTAATTTTATCAAAGATAAATCCTTTAAAGTACCCTTTTAAATCTCTAAATCATTACTTAAAGATTATTCAAATTCAAGAAATTATTCTTATCTTTAACTGGGTTAAAGAACCGATGTCATTTAAAACACAGTTCACGATAAACTCAAAATCATCTTCCATTAAATATGGAATTTTTATAGAAATCGAATCAACATATAATCGGTATAAATTTCTGTACTGGACCAATAATATAAATGAAATAACGGCAAAGCCTTTTAAATTCCATATATGGTAACGGCCTTCTTTAACAGAAGCTCATCTCGATTATTACCGAACCAAATTCCATTCAATTCCAATTTAATGTAATAAATTGGAAAACTTTATTTTGGAAAATATCCAATTAAATCTTAATAAAAGATTTATAAATTCCGAATTATATTTTCACTGTTAATTGGGTTAAAGAACAAATGTCATTTTAAAACACAGTTCATGATAAACCCAATTCACATTTCAATTTATTCCAATTACTAAATATAATTTGAAAACTCTATTAATCTTAATTAAAAGATTTATTCCTTTTACACGTGGTTTAAGAATAGTGTTATTTAAAACACCATTCACGATAACCCAAAATCCAATTTATTTAATTTAAACATTGGATTATCTTTCTAGTTAATAACTGGTTCGTTTTGATAAAAAAATATTTTCCCTTTTCCAAAATAGGAGTTTTCATCTTAAAAGCTTTTTAAATCATTTATTATGATTTTACATAATTTTTGTATATTTTAAATAATTTTGTTAAGGCCTCTGCAGTCGATTCCCATAAACAATCATCGAACTACATCCATAGCGACCTTTTTCTGAAATTGATTTGGACATAACTCCAAATCTAACCATTAGATTTCAAAAATCTTATATTCATTTAAAAGCTCTTTTTGATACAAACCCAACGGTTCCAGTTTTAGGAGAATCCAACAGTCGGATCTCCCATCACGTCAATTTGAAGTTAATGGTTGAAATTCGCGAATGGTCGCTGCGCAGTGCAATCTATTCGGGCCATTATATATATAAAATATATTATATATTGTCGATTTCTATTAAAACGTACTTTATAAAATATATACAAGTTCCTTTTAAAATTATTTTATCTTCATTTTCAATTTTAAATAAAAATTGAATATTCTATATTAAAATACTTATATTTTCAAAATATAAGATTTATAATCACTTCTTTTTATATTCATTTTAAAATGAAATAAATCGATCGATAAACCCGTTCGGGTTGAAATAAAGATGTTCTTCATTTTTTTAAAAATATTCTAAATCGGGACGTAACTCAATCAATTACCATATAAATTCAGTTATGTGGATTTCATACGTTGCATATATCCAACGATAACGATAAACAATCATCAAACAATACATTCACATCCAAAGTGAGATTTATAACTGTGTGAGCATTAAAATAAATAGATAAGTAATGCTCAATACAAACTGTCAATCCATCGATTGACAATTAATTAAATATTGAGGTTAGTGTATCTGTGCACCCGTGTGGGGTTTCAACCAACAAACAATAATAGATTATCTGTGCACTTGGGCGATGTGTGAAAAATTATTGTCCCAATCACATAAACAGATCAAACAACTTTTAAACGGAAGTGTAACATTTCAACAATGAGAAATTTTAATGATTTCTACATATGAAACAAAGATGTATACTTTTATTGTTCACCTTTTTCATTTTAATATCTAATTCTTTTTAATGCATATAAAAGGACAATAAAAATATAACACTAAAATCTATTCTTTTTATTGTCCCTGAAATGACAATAAAAATGAAATATTTAAAACATGTTCTTTTTATTTCATATAAAATGACCATAAAATGTGACATTTAATTCCACTCTTTTTATTGTCTTTAAAATGACCACAAAAATGTAGCTTTCAATTCTATTCTTTTATTTTAACTAAAATGTAAATAAAAATGTAATTCTTTAATCTATTCTTCTATTTACATCTAGAATGTAAATAAAAATTATAATTTTTTAATCTACTCTTTTATTCACATCTAAATTGAATAAAAATGTAACTTTTTAATTTAAGCTTTTGTTTACATCTATAATGTAAATAAACATGTAATTTTTCATTTTATAGTTTCATTTACATTTACAATGTAAAAAAATGTACTTTTAATTCCATGTTTTAATTTACATCTAATATGTAAATAAAAATGTAACTTTTTATACTATGTTTTATTTACATCTTAAATGCAAATAAAAATGTAACCTTTTAATTTATTCCTTTACTTACATCTAATTTGGCAAATAAAGATGCAACCTTTAATTCTATCATTTTTATTACAACTAAAATGTAAATAAAAATGTAACTTTTTAATTTATTGTTTTGTTTGCATCTAAAATTGCTAACTAAAAAAATGTAACTTTACAAATCATGTTATTAATTTGTATCTAAATTACAAATAAAATATAGCCCTTTTTAAAACTATGTCTTATTTGCATCAAGAAATGCAAATAAAAAATTAACTTCCAATTTCAACATTTTATCTGTATCAAAGAATGCAAATGAAAGTATAACTTTTTATTTCAATGTATATTTGCATCAAAGAATGCAAATAAAGGTACAACTTTTTAATTCATCGTATATCTGCATCAAGGAATGTAAATAAAAGAATAACCTTTTAATTCAACACACTTATAAATTTCAAAATAATATATTTCCAATTGTATTGACAATTCTATTAAATGTCAAAACAATTTTTTTTTTGAATATATAATACTATTTTAATTCAATAAAAATGAAAAAAAATAATGTTTCACATTCAATTGAAAATTCTATCAAAATAATCCAAATAATGTTTTATGTTGAATTGACGATCTAATTCAATTCAACAACAATAATCAAGATAATGTTTTAAATGTTGATTTGACAATTCTATTTCAATTCAACACTATAACAAAATGATATATTTTTGTTGAAATGGAAATTCTAATCCAAATAAATAATATAGCAAAAATGATTAATTTTCATTGAAATGGAAATTCTAATCCAAATCAATAATAAAGCAAAAACGATTAATTTTTATTTAACATATACAAATCTGTGTTTATACATCACCAACAACCAAATAAATCGTTCACAATATCAGCACATAGCAGATCTCAGTCATACACATACAATCATTCCATAGCAATTATATTAAATAAATAAATAAATTATATATAAAAAAAGAAATCTCACCGTCGGGTTGCAAATTTGGTCAAAATTTGAACTGCTCGAAATTGGATATAGTCAGAATAGCAGCGTAGATCTCGTCTCTACGATCACACAGTGTAACGACCCAGAAAATCTGAACCAATTTAAAATTTTTAAATTGGCTAAAATAATGGATTTTAAATATTTAAAATAAATATTTTAAATAATGGCGATGAAAACTGAGTTTGAATCGACAATTGAAAACGAATATAATTAATTATAATTATAAACAAGGCCTGAAAGGGCGCTGTAGTTTCAAAAATCGAATTCAAACTTTGTCGGACTATACCGGGTGAAAAACAAAACGAATTTTAGTGAAACCAAAAATATTTAAATCTGTTAGTGAATACCTTTCCAACGAATCTGACAAATCAAAATTTGATAGCGGGAATCAAAAGATATGTCCAGTTGAAAATTTTGAATAGTCGCTATGGAATTCAGGCCCTTAAAAATGGACATTTTGCAAACGACCTCGGATTTCGACGAAACCACTTTTGTTGGATCCGTAATGTCAAATTATTGCTAGGTTTCAAATTTCATAATTTTTCGAATCAATATGTGAGCGAGGCAAAGGAAAACGCGTTTAACCGGTTTAAGTTGATTTTAATCGACTGGAAATTGGCCATTTTTCAAACGGTCTCAGAATTTGACGAAACTAGTTTTGTTAGGACCGTATCGTCAATACGAAGCTAGAAAATATTTTTCGAGAATTTTTCTAGTTAGTATGTGACCCCGGTAAATTGAAATGCGCGTTCAAATTCAATATATAGAGTTATATGTTGATTTTAACGGAAACTGATCGAAATGGTCGAATCAGCTTACGATACATATCCCATTGTGTTCGGAATGGGGGTGAAACGCTATGGACGACAGTCGTTGGGCTCGATTTGAGATTCGTATGTAAAAGTCAACTTTTTTGAAAATAAAATAATTAAATAATAAAAATAAAATAAAAAAACCTTTCTTCCCTTAAACTCCTCCAGGCCCCCGATCCATTTCAAAGCAGACCCGAAATAAAAAAGAAAAAAAAGAATCGTAGTCTTCGCCCCATCGGAACCCCCGTCGCCGGACCTCGCCGCCCACCTCCCCAACCCTCCGATGATCCCCCTCCGTCTCTCCTTTATCTCCTCCATCCAACAAACCCCAATCCCGACCCCAATTTCAAAACCCTAAACCGCCGCTAGCTCCCTCGGCCCACCACCGCGACCGCCAGACTCCGGCGCCTCCTCAGAGAGCACATCCCCCTCCACCAATCTGACGTCAGCACTAGGAAGACCCCCCTCCTCTGATTACATTAAGTTTTATAACCTTTATATATATATATATATAATCCAATTTTTTTTTCTCTTCTTATTATTACTTGAAGTTTATTTATTTTTCTTAAGTATAAAAAAAACTGATTTTTATAAATTTAGATTAGAAAGAAAATACGATTTTAATTGAATATAAAGTTTAGATATTTATTCGTATAAAGAATATATTCTTATTCATATGAAGTATAAATGAGTAATCATATAAAGATTAGATTTTTAACGATGTAAAAGTTAGATTTTTATATTTAGAAAGGTTTGATTTTTATATGCTAAGAAGATTAAAAATGTGATTTTTATATAGTAGAAATAATAAAGATGTGATCTTTATAGAAGTAGCCATGTAAAAATATGAATTTTATTCATGTAGAGTAATAAAAATATAATTTTTATTATAATACTAGCGAGATAAAGATAGAATTTTATCCATATGGAGTGATTATAAAAATGTAATTGTTATATATTGAATAGCGAAGAAAAATTCGATTTTTATATATTGAATAGCGAAGTAAAAATTCGATTTTTATATATTAAATAGCGAAGTAAAAATTCGATTTTTATATATTGAATAGCGAAGTAAAAACTCAATTTTTTATATATTGAATAGCGAAGTAAAAATGTGATTTTTATATATGTAGTGAATACGTATGACGAAAGTGACAGAAGAAGAAACGAAGAAGATTTCCTACATATGAAGAGTCGAGACGTTTGGTTTAGCTATTCGGTGAGATTTCTGATTTAAAAACAATATGGAAAACGACGATGTATAAATTATATAGTCGATGTATGAGTTATATAAACGTTGTACACCTCATGTATAAGCGTTGTATAAGTTGTATGTTCGATGTATAAGTTATATATGCGTTGTAAAATTTATATATGTGTTGAAATAAAAGTGAATTGCTATATATATATATATATATATATATATATATATATATATATATATATATATATACGCCCCTCGTCCACAAACCATGGACGATATTTATTGATTGTGATTGGTGTGAAAATTGATTGATAGCGAATGATTGTTTGGGATTGTTTGTGGTTGATATTGATTGATTGAGGTTGAAAAATACCCGTTTGTGGTGGAGAAATATTTGGTTGAAACCACATAGGATTAGTTTGTGGAAATGAAATAAATATATACATGCCGCCTGCGTGCGAACTAGATGCATGATCCCCATTGTCAAAAACCGTGAGGTTTTAAGGTAGAGCGAGGAGCCGTACTAGGGACGGTCCCGGTTTTAACTACCCTGCCGTTATGCTGCCGAAATTTTGAATAATATTCGTGTGTTTGAATTATTTTCATTTGCTTAAACTATATTTATTCATTGAACAGAAAACCTTCATGTGTTGAATTGATATTCATTCGTTGATTAGAAATTCATGTGTTGAATGGTATTCGCGTTTTAAATATAAAAATCACATTTCTATCTATATATAGAAACTATAGAAAACCTTCATGTGTTGAATCGATATTCATTCGTTGAATTGAAATTCATGTGTTGAATGGTATTCATATTTTGAAATAAATTGTTTGATAATAAAAATCACCTTTTATCGACTATATGAACTGTGTGAAATAATCTCGTTTTGAAAGAAATTGTTTTATGAGAAAAATCCTATTTTTATCACCAATATGAAATATATAAAATAATAGTGTTTTGAAATGAGTTGTTTTACAATAAAAATCACATTTTTTATTATATGCGTGAATCGTTGAAATGTGAAGTGTTAAAAATAGCCACTTGTTCAAATAAATATATATGAGTTGAAATATTCATTAATTAGCTAACGATATGATTTGTACCTATGTGTGTAACATTAGAATGAATGGTGTTTTTAAACCAAATAGAAATCAAATATGAAGTTGAATAGAAAAAGATAAATGGTAAGAACTATATATATGTACATGCATATTCATTGAACAGGTTATAGCAAAGGGGCTAGAGAAGAGGAATAAAATTTTGTGCCCGACAAATAGGTACACATTTACTGTTTTGTTTGGGTGATGATTTTATGAGCCTGTTGGCTTTTTCTTTTTCTTTTTGAGATTAGAAGGACCGGGGAAGCTATTTGAGATTTCCCGATGCTCCCGGTGCAGGGGAGGTTATGGCGAAATTTTCCAAAATTTTAAGGCGTTAGTGAAATATTTGAAGTGAAAACGATAATTGAAATCATTGAATGAACTATATTTATATAAATATATAAATATAAATAAAATTAAAAAAAAACGAAACGTAGTCGTGCAGTTCGCATTTTGAAACCATGATTTCAAACAACTAGTGCGGGAAATCCAACCATTGGATTTTCCCGAAACCTCAACCGTCGGGTTCGCCTTGGAAATATCTTCCCAACGACACCAACCTTGTAAAAATCCAACGGTTGGATTGTCTGGAATGTTTAATTCAAATCTGATGAAAAACAGCGCCAGAAGCGATTATATTTATATATATTTAAATATAATTATATATTTAATCGAATAACGACGCTGCAGTTCATATTCTGAAATCGAAAATTCAAACGATTGTACCGGGAGATCCGAAGCGTCGTTTTAAATGAATTGGCTATTTTAAAGTAAATAAAAATAGCGATAAATCGTTATAAAATATTATAAACGATGTGGAATGGAAATAAACTGGATTTGCTCGATTTATGTGGCTTTTGATGGTTGAATGTGTTTGGTGTGAAAATTACATTAAAGAACAAAATTGGTGTTGTCGAATAATTTAACCATTGAAATAAATTGATTTGAAATTCTAAATATACGTGAATTAATTGAAAAGGCCGAGTCAATACTCATTTCAAATAATTGACCGACGATTGATAATCGAAGATGAAGACGATGGTCGAAGACCGGAGATCTTCACCTCGTTTGGATGGTAACCGAGGTCCTGATTGGGAGGCATCCCGAAATATGGATAATGAGTGGTGATCGTCTAGACGTACGTGGTGATCGATGGGTTTGCGAGGTATTTAGTGCCTCCGGTTTCGTTCAGCCCCAGAACGGACTTGTAAATGGACTGTGTGTCTGACATTGGATTTTATTCTGTGTTGATTGATCTCTATTAAATATACATCTGTTTGGTGGCGGAGAATTTATTCTTTTGCTTAACGCCCTTCTCTGAGACGCACGAGCTCAGAGGTTGTATATCGATGGACATCAGTCGCATGGCTTGAATTGCTAGTGTGGCATGCCTAAGTGGCAAATGATCAGGGCTTCTGTTGAAAAGCAAAGTCTTGTGGTGATGATCAAAGCACCGCCTGTGTGGCGTAGCTTTGTGTATAACGTAAATTCGCGAGCCTCACACCCCGGTATGAACCAGAAACGGGAGAAGGACCTCAGGGAGGGCATGCGTTTCTTTCTAGCTAGGGTGGTGTCAGTGACCTACCAGCCCTGACATTTATTTACTTTTCACCTATGTGGTTGTTGCTGTTGCGAGGCGCCTCGGTTTGATCGGACGATCCGGGTCCGATGGAGTCATTCGTTGGCTCGTTTACGCCCCAAAGGGCGGGGAAACGTATTGTTCAGGCATTTTAATCCACATCGGTGGACCGGCCCTGTCGCTCCAAGGGCCCACCAGAGTCTGGGTCCTGTGGCTCGGGCTAGAGGGTCACGAATTCGGTAAGGACTATCTTTTGCCTTGGTTCATGACGGAAATCCAATTTCCAAATACGTGACTGTGTGGTTTTGATTGTGTATATATATGGCGACATGATATATGGTACCCATGCCGTCTATGATTGATAGTTATGATTTGAAATTGTTTTCAAAACATATAGCAATAATATCAAATGCCTTTGTTTTTATTCGTATCAAGCATATTTTGGCCGTTATAAGGTAAAACTCTATCCTCCGGTTTGCGTTGCATTGTGTGATGGGAACTGAGTCTTATAATGGCTTCATTTTTATAAAATACATTGCGTTGTTTAAAGAAGATTTGTGTAAAGAGCTGGCAATCCAATGGAGTAAACTTGTTCCACGAAAGTGGCGTGGTCCTGTGATTGGCCAAATTATATATGTGTTGAGTAGATTTCTCATACCAATCCCATGACTGACTCGTAGTTTGTTTCACTTTCAAACTCGGGTGCCCCTTTTTCTACACGGGCAGCCCTGTATTCAGGTTTAGCTGGTTCTTTCTGGATAGTTGGAGCTGAAGATGGATTCTATCATTTATCTCTTTTTATGCTGTTCAGCTCCTATTGTACATATTATGTTTGTTTTCCGCTGTGGACATTTATGTATAGCTGTACTGTATTCTTACTAAGTATGATCCTGTATACTGTGTAACTCTGATGATTACTTTTATTCAGTATATTCTATTGTTCATTATCTGGTGTATTTATTTAATTTTGTTCTGCTATCATCTGTTTCTGTGTTATATTCCAAAAGATAACCCTTGTCTCCGTCAGTACGGGATTTGAGGTCGTCTCACATAGAATCTGAAATCGTTCATTTTCGATATTGTATGAATTAGATATGCTGTAATTAAGATCGTTAACATTTAAATTAAATAAATAAATAAATTTTAATAGGAAATTACCCTACTTCCTCTTTACAGTAACAAGGCCATGGGTTTTCCACGATGGTTCCGTTCTAGGGTTCGGGTTTGCACGCACATAGAGGCACCAGAGAGCGATTGGACACCGGCACGACGAAGGGGGAGGTGAGGCGCACAGGGGGATCCCAAAATGGCCGAGATCGATCAAGCTATGGAGGGTGCAGCGCAGCTACAAACCTCCGGGTTTGGGGCTCTGGATCTCGGGCTGCGTGCCACTTGATGATGATCCAACCTTATGGAATTGTAGATTAGGAAAATCTCTACAATAACTTGAACTGGAGGGAGAGGTTTCGGTGAGGGGATCGATGGATATTAAGGGATGAAAAAGGGAGCACGGTGGCCATGGATTTTGCATGAAGGCAGCGACTACAAGATGATGAATAGCGTAAGGGTTTCATTAGTATTATTTATAATATTTAAATGTAATTTTACAATAAAATCCATAAATATTAAACCAATCCGATTTCAGTTTAGCCAGAGTTAATAGCCCCCGTTCCGGATCTAATGGGCTAGGTCTCTTCAGCCCAAATGACTGTCTGTGGCCTGTTTTATTTAATTTAATATTCAAATCCTTTATTAGATTAATTCGATCGTATATTTAAATTTACCGGGGCCACATACGAACTTAGAAAATTCCAAAAAAATTATTTCTGGCTTTGTTTCGACGATACAGTCCTAATAAAACTAATTTCGTCGAATTCTGAGACTGTTTGAAAAATGGCCATTTTCAAATCGATTAAATCTGACTGAAATTGACAAAACATATTTTCTTTTGCCACGCCCACATATTAATTCAAAAAATTATGAAAATTGAAACCTAGCTATAATTCGACATTCCGGTTCCAACAAAAGTGGTTTCGTTGAAAACGGAGGTCGTTTGCAAAATGGCTATTTTTAAGAGCCATATATTATATTAAAAAATATATAAATTCTATAACGACTTTTCTAAATTTTAAACTGCCCATAACTATTTATTTTTAAAGTGAAATTTCGGTTTCTTACATTCATTAGAAAGATATGGCTAAACAGATTTAAATATTTTTGGTTTTATTGAAATCCGATATATTTTGAATCCTGTATATTCAGTTAAGTTTAAAATCAAATTTTCAAACTGCCGTGCCATTTCTAACTCCTTTTATATTTAAATTAAATTTATTTGTTTTAACTTCGATTAAAATAAATTTTTAGTCGTTATTATTTAAAAGAAACCATTTCAAACATATAAAATCCATTAAAATTTCTAAAATAAATTTTTTAAATTGGTTCAGAATTTGTAGGTTGTTACAATCTCCCTCACTTAAAATCTTTTCATCCTCGAAAAGGAACGTAGCTAAAAGTTGTTTAATTAACCAACTAAATTTTCTTTTGTTATCAATTTAGTTCAATATTAATTTTGATTTAGCTAAATTTATCATTCTTTCTCATATTGGTTAAATTAATTATCATACCAACATTTTAATTAGTTAAACTAATTATCAAACATCACATCCAGCAATCAATTAGGTGATTAACTTTTTAAATATATAACTTTTATATATACTCAAAAATCATATTTTTAGTGCAAATCACGACATTAAACCCTATCTAGTTTTGGTTCTCATACCAGTTAGTTGGAAATATATAGATATCCCACTCCGAAACTCGAACATAAACACCGATGATGATGCATCATCATCAGAATCAACTCCGGGCGACTAGAGTGTGATTCTATATCTATCTAGTATATTTGAGACTTCGCATACACGTGGATCAGACGTACATTAAAATCTCTATATACTCGATTGTCCAGATAAAAATATAATAATATCTCAAATACGTATTTTGAGATAAAATTTTCAGAACTAAATTTGTTATTATTTCTATAAAAATAACAGTCTTCGGACTCATTCTAGGATACTACTGATCCCATCTCTAATGAGTCATTCTTTTATAGGATATTATTAATCCTACCTCTGATGAGTCTTTTGTTCAGTTCTAACGAGTTGTACCCCAAAGATTTGAGCTAACCAGAGCTCTGATACCAAATGTAAAGACCCGAAAATCCCCACCCTTTGAATCGACCATTAACCACACAGGTCTGAACCAAAAGTCAGAAATATTTGAGTACTTTAACTTTTGGAATACAATACATTAGAACAGATAACAGAAGACTTTTATTACATCATGATAATATAACATCAGAGTACATAATATACTAGAGTACATTAATAAATAATAATACAGCGGAAGATTATTTACAATAATTAATACAAAGCAACGGAAACAACTAAACTGATACAGCGGAAGTCTGTCAAAACTCTGGACACAGCTTTAAACTTCGATCCAGAATCCTGCTCAATATCTGCAAAACAAGCTACTCGAGTGCTCCTGTGGAAAAGAGGGCACCTGTAACACCGCACGTCCAATAATGTCACTCTCAAAGGGAATACATTAACTTTCATGGAGTATTATTGGTGAATAGAACAAAATATAACAAGACAGATACATATATTGGTACTTGGAAAATTCAAAACAACTTTTATTGCAGCGGAGAAATAGTTTGATTACAACAACATCATAAACCAACAGAAAAACCAAGTACACTTAGTAACCATCTTGACAAATTGTTTTCTGAGTACATAAAATAAAAAAGCAAAACCCCAACTTAAGTAGCCATAAAAGAAATGAGCTGAACATTACTTTCGGCAATCCAAGCACTTCCAAAGGAGAGAGAAAGAACCAGATCAAGCTCCACCAGTACTAGTCCCACCCTGAGAACCTAGGGGGGAAGGAAGAAAAGAGGAGAAAACAAAGGGGGTTAGACATAAAGTCTGGCGAGTACCATAACTTTAACAATATAATTATTAAAGTAATTAGGATAAGGCATAAACTGGTAAAACAAGGAATGACTGTGAAACAAGTAGGCAAGACAAAACAAACAAGCGATATATTCTGGTGTTAATCTCGCTCCTAATCACTATAGGATAATTGCTATACTGCACCACTACTAGTCACCCAAAAAGTTGATCCCGCCTACTGAACATAATAATCATAATGGTAGTTTCGTGTACCCCTAGCTGTCTCCATAGGTGCCGCCTGCCCCTATCTCCACTAGTTGTACCCACTTCTCCCATGCGATCGGCTCCCTAACTCATAGATACCTGTGCTGGTCCCATAGTTGGGTGTATCACTCACCAAAATGGCAACCTGATACCACTAGAGATGCACGACTTATATCTACACGATGCAATAACGTCTTACCTACCAGCCCGGGCCCACGCACGCACATGACCCCGTTGGACTTGCGTTGCCACCATTAACTCGTTTTGATCTCTTACAATCAAATCCAGTAAGCGTGTCCCATCCTCGATCTAACTCGATCTCACAAAGATACTTAATGGGTTACTGGTTTGAAAAGGGTCCCCCATGTTTGACACAAGCCTTCCACCTATGCTTGGTCCCCACTAGAATTTTCCACTTAACCCCTTCTTATTCATGTCTTCTTACATGTTTAAATTTGGTTAAGTGTTTCTAATTGTATTTCACATGTCACCCATGTCACCCACTTAACCCCCATGTCCCACCACATGTTTATCTTGGTTAAGTGTTACTTAATTCGTTATAACCATAACCTAGTAAGATCTCTCACATTAGACTATCGTTTGCGGTTGTTGGATTTATCGGGCGGGTCCGGGCAGTCTTACACCGCAAACGAGTCTAACCTCGTGTCTTTACAATTGTTACGCATTTAATTTATGCCTTTGACCTCTCACATTAGACTACCGTTTGTGGTTACTGGATTTGCCGGGCAGGTCCGGGCAGTCTTACACCACAAACGAGTCTAACCTCGTGTCTTAGGCGTTTATTATTACAAATTATTTCACCCCAATTTAAATTAATTATCCCTATTCAAATTGTAAATAATTTCCAAATTAATTATGTCCATAATTGTCACCTAAATTATGTCCATACTTTTTAGGTATAAAAATTATACCAATTAATGTCTCAATTTAATTATATGCTTTTAAAGCCATTTTATGCCAATTCACAATTTACATAATTAATATTTTCCCATTGTCCCCACGCTATTCGTACGTTCAAATATGAAATATGTTAGACTCGTAAATAGTCTAACTTATAAAAAAAGAAACATCACAACACATAAAAATAGATCTAACTTGCAAATAGGAATTATAACATAAATTTGCATAGACAATGGCCATATAGAGTCATATATTTTCATAAACTATCATGGATCTAAATATCGATCTGAACATGAAATTGTGAACTTGCATATATGAATTATGGGTCCCACCTAAACTTGCATATATGAATATAACTTTCACCTAAAAATGTGAATATAGTTTTCACCTAACTTGCATATGAATTTTCTACAACTTTCATATGCATTTATCACATGTTTTTGCATATAAACTAGCATATGTATATACTTGATTCACATATAAACTTGTGTACAATTCACATATAAACTTGCATAAGATTCATATACAATTTAACATTCCAAACTTGCATAAAAATTAACATACGGATTAGCATATGATTTAACGTCCCAAATTTGCTTAAGATTCACATACGAATTAACATATGTAAAAACGGACTTGCATAAGATTCACATACAAACTAGCATATGATTTAACATCCCAAAATTGCATAAAATTCACATACGAATTTGCATATGATTCACATCCCAAACTTGCATAAAATTCACATACGAATTAGCATATGATTCACATCCCAAACTTGCATAAAATGAATCAAGTTAAACGTGTATAATTGGACATATGAAATAGATAACAAAGTTAAACAACATCACATGATTCAACAGACATGTTCTCATAGTCCAATTACAACTCATCATAATTAATTTATTAATTATATTGTGAAAGAAATAGTACTCACAAAGATAGGTTAGAAAAGAGAATGGTTTGTTCGTCTTTTGAATTGGAATTCTGACTTGCTAAATCCTAAGCTTTAGGAAGAAGAAGTATCCTAGCAGCGACATGGTAGCCAAGAGATAAATTTTTGTTTAGGTTTAGGGTTTGAGTTTAGGCACTCTTTTATAGAAGTTTAAATCAATCTAAGCCATTAGATTATCATAGGAGCAAATCCAACCATCCAGACCAGATAGAGTTATCTAGAACAGCCACATCAGCCCTAATGACTCAGCAGAGAGTCAGAAATCGTCACATTTCAAATCTGCCCGGGGGAGGAGGGGGAGGGGGGTAGGTAGACCCCTTGGTCAACCTGTATGGGTAGGTCGACCCCTTGGTCGACCTGGCCCTTGGGCGGGAGAATTCCCGCCCAGCCTGCTTACCTGTTTGAATTTGAATTTCGAATTTATTATTCTGAACTGTTTTAATTTATATAAAATTATTGAAAACTCCGAAGGCCATAACTTCCTTATATGAATTCCGATTTACGAAACCTTGGACTCTATTCCAAGCAGAATTTCGAGACGAATGCAACGACGTCACCCGTTTCCCTTATTTCTCACTTTAACAATTAAGTATTCTTAAATTTGTTAATTTTAATATTTAAAATTACGGGGTATTACATTCTCCCCTCCTTAAAGGATTTCGCCCCCGAAATATCCAAGTTAAGGAGAATGTATATCCTAGCATCCAACCATCAATCTACTCAACCATCAAGCACAGGCATCCATTATCCTTACAAGATTTCTAATGCCGTATGAAAATATGCAAAAAGTGTGTGTATATGTTCCTTATCCAATGCAAAAAAAATTCAGGCGGTCCACTGATTCAGTTGACCTCCTTAATGCAAATCATGATAGTGCCATGCGTCCATTATTCATGCAAAAGAATCCTAACGATACATATTACTTCTATATGTGTGCACAACCATTCATCAAAATGCAGCATCCATATGATAACACAACCATTATACATCCATTAATTTAAATATGCACACACATTTATATGCAATATGAAAGTGACTAAGCCGATCTAGTGCCTAATGTGTGTGTACATGCATCTACGAGCAACCACTAGCAACCACTTGCAACCATCAATCATAACATGTTTCAAATAAATGTTTACATCCATTGGTTTCTACCTAAGGATAGAGAATAGGACCGAGAAGATATACTTAAAAGATAGATATAAGCATAAATAAACTTATGGAAAAAGGGATCAAGGAGGTACTCTAAAAAAGAAAAGGATAGGCTGTGCGTATTTTCCTCTCAGTTTCCCAAGTCGTGTCTTCCTCAGCGTCACTCCATTAAACTTTAACAAGCTTGACGTCACAGTTGCGTAGCTTTTTGACTTCCGTACGCAAGATACGAGTTGGAACTCTTCTCATAGTCGCTTCTCATTCCACTTCTACTTCCTCTAGTATACTTGGCTCCACCACTTCTGCAGACTGATGTAAGCACTTTCATAGTTGAGAAACATGAAAAAAATATGAACTTCAGCCAGTTTTTCGGGTAGCTCTACTCTGTAAGCCATCGTCCCAATCCTTTCAGTGATAGGAAATGGTCCTACAAATCTTGGTGCTAGCTTTTCTACGGACCCAAAGAGAAGGACATTCCTCAAAGGGGATACTTTAAGGAACATCCTATCTCCAACCTCAAACTCAAGGTCGGTCCTTCTTTTGTCTGCGTAAGACTTTTGTCTATCTTGTGCAGCCTACATCTGTCTTCTTATCAAGTCCACCTTTTCTGAGGTCTCTCTAATCATGTCTGGCCCAAGTACGAGCTTGTCTGTAGACTCCCACCAACAAGTCGGTGATCGGCATGGTCTTCCATATAAAGCTTTGAAGGCCCCCATGCCTATGGTGGCTTGGTAGCTATTGTTGTAGGCGAATTCCACCAGAGGAAGATGATCCTCCCATGTCCCTCCAAAGTCAAGAATGCACAATCTCAAGAGGTCTTCCAATACTCTATTCAGCCTTTCCGTCTGACCATCGGTTTAGGGGTGATAGGCCGTGCTTAAGCATAACTGTGTGCCTATTGCCTCTTGCAAACTCTTCCAAACCTCGCTCATAAAGATAGGATCTCGATCACTCACTATGCTGGAGGGTATCCCATCGAGTCGAACTATCTCTTTAAGATAAATGGGTGCTAGGGACGAGGCAATCCTTCTACTTTTAACAGGTATAAAGTGAGCGCTTTTGGTGAGCCTGTCCACTATTACCCAAATACTGGTATTGCCCCTTCTTGACCTAGGCAACCCATCAACAAAATCCATCAAAATGCTATCCCACTTCCACTGTGGGACCTCCAGAGGTTGAAGCTGACCACCAAGCTTCTTCTGCTCCACTTTGACTTGTTGGCATATCAAACACTTAGCGACGAACTCAGCTACATCACTCTTCATGCCATTCCAAAAGAAAACCCTTTTTATATCCTTATACATCTTGTCTCCGCCTGGGTGTATGGTCAGCTTAGAATGGTGTGCTTCTTCGAGGACTATCTTTACTAAATCTCTTACTTATGGGACGCATAGCCTTCCATCCCGTCTCAACCAACCCTTATCATCGATGGAGTATCTAGTGAGGTGACTAGAAGTCTCACCCCTAACTAGCTTATCCATCATGTCAACTAGCTGAGGGTCTTCCCGTTGTGCGATTCCTATTGAGTCACAAAGAGTAGGCCGCACCTCTAGCAATGCAAACAAACCAGGCACAATTTCAAAGGAGGGTCTAAAGTTAAAGTTTGCTATGTACTCCAAGCTTTGGATTTTTACAAAGGGTGGACTCAAGGTCAACTTCTTCCTACTTAAGTCGTCTGCTGCCACATTACCCTTTCCAGGGGTATAGGAAATCTCAAAATCATAGGATGCTAAGAAATCCATCCACCTTTGTTGCCTCAAGTTAAGATCTTTCTGCAAGAAAAGGTACTTCAACGATTTATGGTCAGTATACAATTCAAACTTCTCACCTAGGAGATAATGGCGCCAAGACTTAAGAGCAAAGACGATGGCAGCCAACTCTAGATCGTGGGTTGGGTAGTTTTTCTTATGTACTTTCAACTGTCTACCTCCATAAGCTACTACCTTCCCTTCTTGCATTAAGACAGCACCTAGTCCCGTACCACATGCATCCGTGTATACAGTAAATATCTTACTCCCATCCGGCAATGTTAGAACTGGGGCTGTTGTTAGAGCCATTTTCAAACGTTGGAAAGCAATATCGCAATCCAAATGCCAAGCGAAAGTTGGGTTCTTCTTCATTAATCTTGTGAGTGGGGCTGAGATTTTTGCAAAGTATTTAATGAATTTTCGGTAAAAGACCGCTAGCCCGAGAAAGATTTGGACTTCGGTTGCATTCTGTAGAATCTTCCAATCTTGCACTGCAACTACTTTTGCGGGGTCCACAACTAACCCCTCTTTGGACACCACATGTCCAAGAAACCTCAATTCTTCTCTCCAGAAATGCATTTGGAGAATTTGGCTTTCAGTTGATGTGCACGAAGAGTATCCATGACTTCCCTTAAATGCAAAGCATGCTCTTCTTTATTCTTCGAGAAAATCAAAATGTCGTCCACGAAGACCACCACCAACTTATTAAGGAATTCTCTAAATACCCTGCTCATCAAGTCAACGAAGTAAGAGGGTGAATTTGTCAAGCCGAAAGGCATGACAAGCCATAAAAAGAAACCATCCGGGGTTCTGAACGCGGTCTTATCAATGCTGTCTTCAGCCATTCTTAGCTGATGGAACCCGGTAGCCAAATCTAGTTGGGAGAAAACAGATGCACCTACAAGCTGATCAAACAAGTCATCTATTCTTGGAAGTGGGTGCCTATTCTTCTTGGTCATCTTGTTTATCTCCCTATAATCAACGCATAGGCGAAGTGCACCATCCGCTTTGGATGCGAATACTACTGGAGCAACCCATTTAGAAATACTCCGCCTTATAAACCGCTTTTCGAGCAACTCTTTGACTTGCTTACTGAGCTCTTTTCTCTCCCTTAGAGCCATGTGTCTAACGGGTAGAGCTACGGGTTTTGCATTATCAACAAGGTATATGCGGAAGTCTATATCCCGCTTCGGAGGTAAGCCCTTCACCTCTTCAAATACATCTGAGTATTCACGGACTACCCTAATCGACTGCAAGTTTTCAACAGACGCATCAAGAGATTCCAGGTAGCTAAGCATAACAGAATGTATGGGATTACAAGAGATTTAGAGAGCGTTTCCAAGGCGAGTCATAAGTCTAACCACTCTCTTTTCACAATCGAGGATGGCGCCATTACTAGATAACCAATCCATGCCTATAATCAATCCATAGCCCGTGAAGCCAAGAACGAAGGCGTTGCATTCAAACTCAACGCTCAAGATAAACACTCTCAAATTCTGACAAATCATTGAAAGATGAGATGAACCACCAATAGGATTTGAGACTACTATAGGATCCGTAACTAGACTAGTATTTAGGTGTAGTGTTTCAACTAATGAAGCAGACACAAACGAGTGTGAAGCGCCAGAATCAAACAAAGTACGAACAGGATGATCAAACAGGAAAACCAAACTTTCAACAGAAATGCTTCTACCTCTCTTCTGTCCTGGTGCCATGAGAGCATGAACTTGCCCTCTTGCCTGCCTTGGTGCCATGAGAGCCTGAACTTGCCCTCCAAAAGTAGACGCTGCCCTCTGCCCTTGACCTTGTCTTCTCGGGCAGTCTTTGATCACATATCCTGCCTCACCACAGTGGAGGCAGCCGGTCATCTTCTTCTTCCTACAGTCCTTGCTCAGATGGCCTGGTGTTCCACAATTAAAGCATCTTTTCTTTCCCTTGCTATTGTTGTCCTTACCACCTTTCTTAGGTTGCTGCTGTGACTTCTTTTGATCCCCTTTCTTTTCTGGTGCCTTATTAGCATTAGCGCCTTTCTCCTCTTTATGCATAAGCACCATGTCAACCAGTTTCTCAAAGGTAGCCCCCATAGGAATGTGGGTCATAGTTAACCCATGTAGCGGCTCATTCAAACCTTTAACGAATCTTAGCGCCTTCTTTTCAGGTGTGTTCACCAAGTCTAAGCCAAACCTCGCCAACTGCTTGAACTTGTTGACGTACTCCTTTACTGATAAATTCCCCTGCTTCAATGCCAATAACCTTTCGATGTATAAATTCTCTCCTGCTCGTGAGAGAAATTTCATCTCGAACCTATGTCTGAAATCCATCCACATCTCTACTGGACGCTCTCCATTCGTAACCTCTCACCAAAACGAGGCTTCGTCCTTCATTAACCAAGCAGCCAATTGGACCTTCCTTCCATCTTCTACCTCGAAGATACCAAACAAATATTCCACCTCCTAAAGCCAATTTCGAGCTTCAACAAACGTCTCGGATACGTGAAAAGGTTTTCCGCCCATTGCTCGAAAGTCTATCTTTGAAAAAGTATCAACATGGGGAGGGGGAGGAGGAGCGGCTACAGTTGGGGGAGGAGGGGTGTTTGTTGGGCCTATGGCGGTGGCCCTAGGCTCCAGATACCTTTTGAACTAGGTTGGTATCGGTATTCCCTCGGGTATCTCATGCTGAAAAGAAAATGAAGAGATTCAAAATGGAGAATTTGAAAGAAAGATATATGGCTCTTGGGGGGTTTTAAAACAAACTTTTCTCTTGAAAATACTCTCCTTAAAGCATACTGTAATGACCCGCACTTTAGCTGTCAGATAATTAATTTATTTAAATATTAATTATTGAGTTGGCGAGATCGATATCCAAAATTAAATAATATTTATATTTAATTAATATAAATAACAGGATAATATATTTCCGGAATAATCAGAAATAACATAATTTAAAATGTTGTGAAAACCGGACAGTTGTAAATATATATATAATTCAGTTTAAATTGAAATATATTGACGAATATATTAAATAATGACAGTTGAACGTAAAATATATATTATAATTAAAATCGAGCTCGAAATGGCGCAGCAGTTCGCTATTTGGCGATTTGAACTTCAACTGAACGTACAGAGTTCGTTTTAAATCGGATTCCTGTGAAACAAGAAATGTACGGAGCTGGTGGAGTATCTTTATAGTGGAAGAGAAAAATCAGGATTTCGTCGTGTAGATTTTGAGATGTGTCCAAATCAAATTTTAAAATAGTCGCTATAGAATCGTTTATCGACCGTAGCGGTTTATTCGATATAACGAGAGTTCAGGTTTGAATTTGGACAAGGTTCTTTTGGGACATTACGATAATTTAATTTTTAGAATTTTTCTGTAATTTTTAATTAATTAAATAAGCGAATTTTTATTTTGAGTATTTTTCACCCTGTAATCAACATTTTGAGGTTTCACAATATGAGTTGAACCACCGATATTATTATATTTTTGGGATCCTGTCACATCGCTGATTACAACGGTATTTTTATTTTCGTCGGTTGAGGTCCGAAAACGAGTGGAGTTTTTATGAAACAGGGTGCCCTAAAAACTTATTAAAACAAAAATACCCTAAACTATGTTCACCGATCAGAAAAGAGGCCACGCCTCATCTCTTCACATCCGCCAGTTTCTCGTGGTCATCAAGCAAATACGTGGACAAAATTGTTACCTCAAAAATAAAAAGAAAACCCTATATAATAACTTTAACACTCCTTAACCTAATTTCCCATTTTCATTATCTTAGTCAAGTAGTCAGGAATTTACAGATACTTGAAGAGCTGGAGCAGGAGGCTTCAGGATCATATAGCTATAGTTTATTTCTGTTGTGATGTAAGTGTTGTACTTTTATAATGATGTATATTCAAGTACAGATGTATATTTCAAGTTATGTTATATATATTATATGTTATTCATTCCGCAGTGAGGTTCGTGTTACTCTGATGTTGTGTTCTTCTTCTTCTTCTGTTCTAAGTTTCTATCTTATCTTTTCTCACCCTCTAATTTCTTTCATTAACCATCTAGTATTTTTGATCCTTGGATCTTCGATATGTGTTGTATATCGGATAACCAAGATCGCAAATTTCCAGGTCGTTACAGTTGGTATCAGAGCAAAGGTTAAGTAATTACCTTGGCTCTGTGGCGTGACTCAGTAGAGATAGGGTTAGTAATACCCTAGATTGAGTTGAGTGTATATATATGAGTGAACATATTTGTTATTTTATATAAATGGTTTTATATTGAGTAGATTTGTTGGTTGAGTTGTTTGTGGATTCTGGTCGATGGCGGGGCACCACAATATCGATAGGGGTTTCTAAAACACTCAAATACAATGGGTCGACACGATATGTTTTGAAAAGTGGGTAAAAAAAATAATTTTACCCAAATTATACTTTTATTATAAAAGATTGATATCAAAATGATTATAATATATTGGATATATTGGTTGTTATTATAATCGAGTAAGATTATAAAAATGTGAAATGGTTATGTGAATAACCGATAAGAATTCAGATAAGCATAATGAATTGAATTAAATCTGAATTTAAATCAGAAATGAAATTAAAACCCTGGAATTTATAAAAGTTTTTGTAAATGGATTTGAATTGAATATATGAGAATTTTAAAATCCTGGGAGGTTTAAATTTGTTTACAACATCGTGAAGGATATTTTGAAATGATTTCGAAATGGAAGTGTTTAAAAGTGATATAGTATTGAACTCACTTCGATGGCTGGGAAATAGATTCCGATGGTGAAGTCGACCATCATCGGTATTCAATTTTGAGTTTCTAAGTGATGGATTACTACAAAGGATTTAGTTTTTAAAATTGTTTTTGCAAAAACAAGGTGTTCAGAAATTCAAAGGTTTTGAATTGTTGATTATGATTTCAAGTTGATTTGAAAGAAAACCCAGGATTTTAAATTATAGAACTTAAGTGTAACTCGTGGATTAAGTAAAACTGAAATGGATTTGAAGATAATCTGGATTGGAATTGAGTTGATGGGTTAAGAGTTTGAAATCTGATATCGGAGTTGGAATAGAATTTGACTTGGATAGAACCAAGTGTTTGAGTTGAGGGTTGGATTAAGATGATATGGGTAACGTGAATTGGTAACAGGTGCAAAGGATATAATGATATGCCGATAAAAAGGTACAAGTTTATTTATATATGAGTTTGGTGATTTATGAGCCGAATTGGCAAGCCGCTTGGTTATTCGATTTTCTTTTGGGTTGAGAAGGCCTAGAAAGGCGAGTTGTGGTTTTACCGATAGGGCTGTACAAAGGAGGTTATGGCGAAATTTTCCGAAAATTTAAAGTGTTAGAAAATTTTCAAAATTTTTAGTTAGTCGGAATGAATTAATATTTTAGTCGATATTAATTGGTTCAGTTGAAACTAGAGATAGAAGGGAAACAGATAAATTTTTACCTAGTAGACAGGGTAGTCCTCTACCTTAGCAATTTCGAGGACGAAATTATTTTAAGGGGGAAAGATTGTAATGACCCGCATTTTAGCTGTCAGATAATTAATTTATTTAAATACTAATTATCGAGTTGGCGAGATCGATAACCAAAATTAAATAATATTTATATTTAATTAATATAAACAACAGGATAATATATTTCCGGAATAATCGGAAATAAGAAAATTCAAAATGTTGTGAAAACCGGACAGCTGAAAATATATATATAATTCAGTTTATATTGAAATATATTGACGAATATATTAAATAACGACAATTGAACGTAAAATATATATTATAATTAAAATCGAGCTCGAAATGGCACAACAGTTCGCTATTTGGCGACTTGAACTTCAACTGAACGTACAGAGTTCGTTTTAAATCGGATTTCTATGAAACAAGAAACGTACAGAGCTGGTGGAGTATATCTTTCTAGTGGAAGAGAAAAATCAGGATTTCATCGTGTTGATTTTGAGATGTGTCCAAATCAAATTTTAAAATAGTCGCTATAGAATCGTTTATCGACCGTAGCGGTTTATTCGATATAACGAGAGATCGGTTTTGAATTTGGACAAGGTTCTTTTAGGACATAACAATAATTTAATTTTTAGAATTTTTCTGTAATTTTTAATTAATTAAATAAGCGACTTTTTATTTGGAGTATTTTGCACCCTGTAATCAACATTTTGAAGTTTCACAATATGAGTTGAACTACCGATATTATTATATTTTTGGGATCCTGTCACCTCGCTGATTACAACGGTATTTTTATTTCCTTCAGTTGAGGTCCGAAAACAAGTGGAGTTTTTATGAAATAGGGTACCCTAAAAACTTATTAAAACAAAAATACCCTAAACTATGTTCACCGATTAGAAAAGAGGCCACGCCTCAGCTCTTCACATCCGCTAGTTTCTCGTGGTCCTCAAGCAAATACGTGGACAAAACTGTTACCTCAAAAATAAAAATAAAACCCTACATAATAACTTTAACACTCCTTAACCTAATTTCCCATTTTCCTTATCTCAGTCAAGTAGTCAGAAATTTACAGATACTTGAAGAGCTGGAGCAGGAGGCTTCAGGGTCTTATAGCTATAGTTTATTTCCGCTGTGTTGTAAGTGTTGTACTTTGATAATAATGTATATTCAAGTACAAATGTATATTTCAAGTTATGTTATATATATTATATGTTATTCGTTCCGCAGTGAGGTTCACGTTACTCTGATGTTGTGTTCTTCTTCTTCTTCTATTCTAAGTTTCTATCTTATCTTTTCTCACCCTCTAATTTCTTTCATTAACCATCTGGTATTTTCGATCCTTGGATGTTCGATATGTGTTGAATATCAGATAACCAAGATCGCAAATTTCCGGGTCGTTACACATACTTTTGAAAGTATTTCTTTATAAAATGCTTTTGAAAAATAGTTTTTCAAAATCTCTTATCTTTTCTGTTAACCTTCAGCTCCGATACCACGTGTAACACCCTACGTCCATTAATGTCACTCTCAAAGGGAATGCATTAACTTTCATGGAGTATTATTAGTGAATAGAACAGAATATAACAAGATGGATACATATATTGGTACTTGGAAAATTCAAAACAACTTTTACTGCAGCGGAGAAATAGTTTGATTACAATAACATCATAAACCAACAGAAAAACCAAGTACACTTAGTAACCATCTTGACAAATTGTTTTCTGAGTACATAAAGTAAAAAAGCATAACCCCAACATAAGTAGCCATAAAAGAGATGAGTTGAACTTTACTTTCAGCAATCCAAGAACTTCCAAAAGAGAGAGAAAGATCTAGATCAAACTCCACTAGTACTAGTCCAACCCTGAGAACCTCGGGGGAGGGGGTGGAAAGGAAGAAAAGAGGCGAAAACAAAGAGCGTCAGACATAAAGTCTGGCGAGTACCATAACTTTAACAATATAATTATTAAAGTAATTAGGATAAGGCATAAACTGGTAAAACAAGGAATGACTGTGAAACAAGTGGGCAAGACAAAACAAACAAGCAAAATACTCTGGCGTTAATCTTGCTCCTAATCACTATTGGATAATTACTATACTACACCACTACTAGTTACCCTAAAAGTTGATCCCGCCTATTGAACATAATAATCATAATGGTAGTTTCGTGTACCCTTAGCTGTCTCCATATGTGCCGCCTGCCCCTATCTCCACTAGTTGTACCCACTACCCCTATGCGATCGGCTCCCTAACTCGTAGATACCCGTGCTGGTCCCACAGTAGGGTGTATCACTCCCCAAAATGGCAACCTGATACTACTAGAGATGCACGGCTTATATCTACACGATGCAACGTCTTACCTACTAGCCCGGGCCCACGCACGCACATGACCCCGTTAGACTTGCGTTGGACTTGCGTTGCCACCGTTAACCCATTTTGACCTCTTACAATCAAACCCAGTAAGCGTGTCTTGTCCTCGAGCTCACAAAGATACTTAATAAGTTACTAGTTTGAAAAGGGTCCCCCATGTTTGACACAAGCCTTCCACCTATGCTTGGTCCCCACTAGAATTTTCCACTTAACCCCTTATTATTCATGTCTTCTTACATGTTTAAATTTGGTTAAGTGTTTCTAATCGTATTTCACATGTCACCCATGTCACCCACTTAACCCCCATGTCCCACCACATGTTTATCTTGGTTAAGTGTTACTTAATTCATTACAACCGTAACCTTGTAAGACCTCTCACATTAGGCTACCGTTTGCGGTTGCTGGATTTGCCGGGCGGGTTTGGGCAAATGAGTCTAACCTCATGTCTTTACAATTGTTATGCATTTAATTTATGCCTTTTACCTCTCACATTAGACTACCATTTGTGGTTGCTGGATTTGCCGGGCGGGTCCGGGTAGTCTTGCACCACAAACGAGTCTAACCTCGTGTCTTAGGCTTTTATTATTACAAATTATTTCACCCTAATTTGAATTAATTATCCCTATTCAAATTGTCAATAATTTCCAAATTAATTATGTCCATAGTTGTCACCTAAATTATGTCCATACTTTTTAGGTATAAAAATTATACCAGTTGATATCTCAATTTAATTATATGCTTTTAAAGCCATTTTATGCCAATTCACAATTTACATAATTAATATTTTCCCATTGTCCCCACGCTATTCGTACGTTCAAATATGAAATATGTTAGACTCGCAAATAGTCTAACTTATAAAAAAGAAACATCGCAACACATAAAAATAGATCTAACTTGCAAATAGGAATTATAACATAAATTTGCATAACCAATAATTTGCATAGACAATGGTCATATAGAATCATGTATTTGCATAAACTACCGTGGATCTAAATATCGATCTGAACATGAAATTGTGAACATGCATATATGAATTATGGGTCCCTTCTAAACTTGCATATGTGAATATAACTTTCACCTAAAAATGTGAATATAGTTTTCACCTAAACTTGCATATGAATATTCTACAACTTTTATATGAATTTATCACATGTTTTTGCATATAAACTAACATATGTATGTACTTGATTCACGTATAAATTTGTGTATAATTCATATATAAACTTGCATAAGATTCATATACAATTTAACATCCCAAACTTGCATAAAAATTCACATACAGATTAACACATGATTTAACATCCCAAATTTGCATAACATTCACAACCGAATTAACATATGTAAAAATGGACTTGCATAAGATTCATATACAAACTAGCATATGATTTAACATCCCAAACTTGCATAAAATTCACATACGAATTAGCATATGATTCACATCCCAAACTTGCATAAAATTCACATACGAATTAGCATATGATTCACATCCCAAACTTGCACAAAATGAATCAAGTTAAACATGTATAATTGGACATATGAAATAGATAACAAAGTTAAACAACATCACGTGATTCAACAGACATGTTCTCGTAATCCAATTACAACTCATCATAATATATATTGTGAAAGAAGTAGTGCTCACAAAGATAGGTTAGAGAAGAGAATGGTTCGTTCGTCCTTTGATTGGAATTCTGACTTGCTAAATCCTAAGCTTTAGGAAGAAGAACTATCCAAGCAGCAGCATGGTGGCCAAGAGATAAATTTTTGTTTAGGTTTAGGGTTTGTATCTAGGCACTCTTTTATATAAGTTTAAATCAATCTAAGCCGTTAGATTATCATAGGAGCAAATCCAACCATCAAGACTAGATAGAGTTATCTAGAACAGCCACATCAGCCCTAATGACTCAGCAGTGAGTCAGAAATCGTCACATTTCTGATCTGCCCTATGGGGGGGTAGGCCGACCCCTTGGTCGACCTGTATGGGCAGGTCGACCCCCTGGTCGACCTGGCCCTTGGGCGGGAGAATTCCTGCCCAGCCTCCTCCCCTGTTTGAATTTGAATTTCGAATTTATTATTTTGAACCGTTTTAATTTATATAAAATTACTGAAACTTCCGATAGTCATAACTTCCTCATACAAAGTTTACGAAAACTTGGACTCTATTCCAAGCAGAATTTCAAGACGAACGGAACGGCGTAACCCGTTTCCCTTAAGTCTAACTTTAACAATTAAGTATTCTTAAATTTGTTGATTTTAATATTTAAAATTACTGGGTGTTACAGCACCCGAGTTTGCAAGTAAAACAAACTACAAGTCATTCATGGGACTGGTATGAGAAATCTTACTTAACTTATCTAATGATAAGGCTAATCAAAGGACCACGCCGCTAATGCGGAACGGGTTTATTCCATTGGATTGCTAGTGCATAAATAAAGTAAATCGTTAAACAACGCAATTCTTTTTAGAAAAATGAAACCATTATAAGACTAAAGTCCCATCACACAATTCAACGCAAACCAGAGGATAGAGTTTAACCTTATAATGGTCAAAAGATGCTTGATACGATAAAATGGATTTGATATTAGGGTATATATGGTTTAAAAACAATTTCAATCATAACGTATCAATCATAGACAGCATAGTACCCTATCCTACTATGTCGCCAGACTAGTTCTACAATCAAAACCGCATGATGTCGTACTGGAAGTTGGGTTTCCATCTTGAGCCAAGGCTAGGAACAACCTCCTTACCGATTCGAGACACTCTTGCAATGTCTCAGGATTCGGACGCTGGCGAACCCTTGGATCCTACAGGGCTGGTCCACAAATACTTTAGCGGATCGGCAATTCCTGAACACACGCTTCCCGTTCCTATTGGACCTATAAATTGGCCGTTGGCGACCAACAAAAATAATCCGAGGTGCCTCATAATCCATCAACCACATAAGTAAAATGTCAGGGCTGGTACGTCGCTAACATCACTTCTAGCTAGAAAGAAACATGTGCACTCCCTGCATTCCCTTGCTCCATTTCTGACTCAACCGGGGTGTGAGGCTCGCGAAGTAACGCTACACAAAGCTATGATAATTAAATCTATGCTTTGATCATCATCCACAAGGCTCTTCTTTTCAAAAAAAGCCTTGATCCATGCATCTTAGCATGCCACGTTTTCAATCCCTCCCATTGATTTCTGCCAATATATAACTTCTGAGCTAATACGTCTCAGGGAAGGGTATTAAGAAAGAAAATAAATTCTCCGCTACCAAATAGATATATATTAGCAGAAATCAACGGATACAATGTAATGGAATACAATGTCAGACATACCATCCATTTACAAGTTTGTTCTGGGTCTGAGCGAAATCGGAGGAACCTTATTCCTCGCATATCCGAACAATCAACAAGTACGTCCGAACAGCTACCACTGTAGCCCCTTCAAGGTAGCTACTCCAATCATGGGCATCGGTAGCAACTCATCCATTCGACATGAAGATCGTCGGTCTTGCACCATCTTCAATTTCTTCGACTGTTAGTCGTCGTATTCATTATTCAAAATGGGTTAAACCCGGTCTTTCCGAATAACTCGCGTAATTTATAATCAAGTGCCATGCAAACACATCCAACACCTCATTCCAATTCAGAATATTCTTTTAATAAAATATTCACAATATTAGGGAAGAATCCCCATTAATTTTATCAAAGATAAATCCTTTAAAGTACCCTTTTAAATCTCTAAATCATTACTTAAAGATTATTCAAATTTAAGAAATTATTCTTATCTTTAACTAGGTTAAAGAACCGATGCCATTTAAAACACAGTTCATGATAAACTCAAAATCATCTTCCATTAAATATGGAATTTTTACAAAAATCGAATCAATATGTAATCGATATAAATTTCCGTATCAGACTAATAATATAAATGGAATAACGGAAAATCCTTTTAAATTCCATATACAGTAACAACCTTCTTTTACAGAAGCTTATCTCGATTATTACCGAACCAAATTCCATTCAATTCCAATTTAATGTAATAAATTGGAAAACTTTATTTTGGAAAATCTCCAATTAAATCTTAATAAAAGACTTATAAATTCCGAATTATATTTTCACTGTTAATTGGGTTAAAGAACAACTGTCGTTTTAAAACACAGTTGCAGATAAACCTAATTCACATTTCACTTTATTCCAATTACTAAATATAACTTGAAAACTCTATTAATCTTAATTAAAAGATTTATTCCTTTTACACAGGGTTTAAGAATAGTGTTTTTTAAGACACTATTCACGAAAACCCAAAATCCAATTTATTTAATTTAAACATTGGATTATCTTTCTAGTTAATAACTAGTTCGTTTTGATAAAATTATATTTTCCCCTTTCCAAAATTGGAATTTTTCATCTTAAAATCTTTTTAAATCATTTATTATGATTTTACATAATTTTTGTATATTTTAAATAATTTTATTAAGGCCTTCTCAGTCGATTCCCATAAACGGTCATTGAACTGCATCCATAGCGACCTTTTCTAAAATTGATTTGGACATAACTCCAAATCTAACCGTTAGATTTCAAAACTCTTATTATCATTTAAAATCTCCATTCGATACGAACCAAACGGTTCCTATTTCAGGAGAATCTGACGGTCGGATCTCCCGTTACGTCAATTTGAAGTTAATAGTCGAAATTCGCGAACGGTCGCTGCGCGGCGCGTTCTATTCAGGCCATTATATATATAAAATATATTATATATCGTCGATTTCTATTAAAACGTACTTTATAAAATATTTACAAATTCCTTTTAAAATGATTTTATCTTCATTTTCAATTTTAAATAAAAATTGAATATTCTATATTAAAATACTTATATTTTCAAAATATAAGATTTATAATCACTTCTTTTTATATTCATTTTAAAATGAAATAAATCGATCGATAAACCCATTTGGGTTGAAATAACATTTACTACTTAATCCGGCTTCGCATTTTTATATTTTTATATTAATCTAAAAGGGACATAAAAATCATAGATTTATTTTACACCGAATATTATTTTAAAATATTCAGAATTTTAAAATATTCTTTATTTACAAACTTCTTTACTTCAAAATATTATTTATATAAAGATGTTCTTCATTTTTTAAAAATATTCTGAATCGGGATGTAACTCAATCAATTACCATATAAATTCAGTTATATGGATTTCATACATTGCATATATCCAACGATAATGATAAACAATACATTCACATCCGAAGTGAGATTTATAACTGTGTGAGCATTAAAATAAATAAATAAGTAATTCTCAACACAGACTGTCAATTCATTGATTGACAATTAATTAAATATTGAGGCCAGTGTATATCAAATGTCGTCCCAACACCCGTGTGGGGTTTCAACCAACAAACAATAATAGATTATCTATGCACTCAGGCGATGTGTGAAAAATTATCGTCCCAATCACATAAACAAGTCGGACAACTTTTAAATGGAAGTGTAACATTTCAGCAATGAGAAATGTTAATGATTCCTACATACGAAACAAAGATGTATACTTTTATTGTTCACATATTCCATTTTAATATCTAATTCTTTTTAATGCATATAAAAGGACAATAAAAATATAACACTAAAATCTATTCTTTTTATTGTCCCTAAAATGACAATAAAAAATGAAATATTTAAAACATGTTCTTTTTGTTTCATATAAAATGACCATAAAATGTGACATTTAATTCCACTCTTTTTATTGTCTTTAAAATGACAACAAAAATGTAAATTTCAATTCTATTCATTTATTTTAACTAAAATGTAAATAAAAACGTAATTCTTTAATCTATTCTTTTATTTACATCTAGAATGTAAATAAAAATTATAACTTTTTAATCTACTCTTTTGTTCACATCTAAATTGAATAAAAATGTAACTTTTAATTTAAGCTTTTATTTACATCTATAATGTAAATGAACATGTAACTTTTCATTTTACAGTTTCATTTACATTTACAATGTAAAAAAAATGTACTTTTAATTCCATGTTTTTATTTACATCTAATATGTAATTAAAAATGTAATTTTTATACTATGTTTTATTTACATCTTAAATGCAAATAAAAATGTAACCTTCTGAACCAATTTAAAAATTTTATTTTAGAAAATTTTAATGAATTTTGAGGTTATAATATAATTTATTATAAATAATAATGGCCAGAATTTATTTTAATCGAAGTTAGAACGAATAAATTTAATATAAATATAAAAGGAATTAGAAATAACGCGGTAGTTTGAAAAGTCAAACTTGAACTTTGACTGACCGTACAGGATGCAAAATTTAACGGATTTTAGTGAAACTAAAAATATTAGAATCTATTTAAAAATATCTTTCTAACGAATCTGAAAAATTGAAATTTCATAGCGGAAATCAAAAGTTATGGCCAATTCAATTTTTAGAAAGGTCGCTGTAGAATTTATAGGGCCCGAAAGGCTACTTTTCACATATGTAGGAATTTCGACTCGAAACCACTTCCATTGAGTTCGGAATGACGTTTCTGCATTGAAAAATAGTAAACACTTATATATTTTGAGTTTCGAAAATTATTTGTTTAAAAATGTATTTTTAATATTAAATATATCGGCCTTGAAAATAGTCATTTTTCAAACGACTTCCGTTTTCGACGAAACCACTTTTGTTGGAACCGGAATGTCAAATTATAGCTAGGTTTCAATTTTTAGAATTTTTCGAATTAATATGTGAGCGTGGCGAAATAAAATGTGTTTTGACTATTTACAGTTAAATTTAAGTGAATATTAGGCTCACGTCCCTATTTTGAAACTTAATTAGGCTCACATCCGGTCATAAACTTATTGTAAATTAGGTCCCTGTTTTCAAAACTTATAAAATAATAATTAAAAAAAATAAAAAAAATCGTAAATTAGTAATAAAATATATTACGCATTATAAAAAAAATTCAGTTCAAAAAACAACAAAAATAATGTCAGAAAGAAGAAAACAGCAAAAAAACAGAAAAAACTGCAGTTAAATGCATAATATTATGCACCTTTTTGATTTTATTGCATGCATATATGCAATTATTGCAGTTCTTCCAGCGGATAGATTTAACATAATTTTTCAGTTTATTTTTATTTGCATCCAAATGTGCAAATTTCTCAAAAAAATGCACACATGTGTGCAACATTTTTATAGGATAAAAAGTAGGGACCTAATATATAAAAAAAACAAAGTTCTGAAAATTTTTAAACCCGCCCCCTATTTTATTTTTTCCGCCTTTTTGTATTTTTTTTAAAAAAATGTGCGTACGTTCATTAAAAAAATATATTCTAAAATACGGAAATAATGTCAGGAATCTACGGAAATCGAAAAAAAATAGTTGCATACATTTATGCAAATATTACTGATAATTGCATATATGTATGCAACTTTTCCGTAAGCTGTTTTCAGATTAAAATATGAAAATAAACCTGCACAAATGTATGCAAGTATTTGAAATTTTTGCGCACATGTATGCATTTATTTGCATGAATAAAAATCAACGAAGATGTATGTAGTGAAAAATACGCACGGATGTATGCAGGAAAGTAATATATGTGCATACTATTATGCATTTAACTGGAAATTTCGTTTTTTTTTTGGTTTTTTTATTTTTGACGCCTTCTTTGATGGTTTTTTGTTCTGAATTTTTTAGTGTTTACATGTTTTATTTAAATACGAATTTACGTGATTTTTTTATATTTTTTTTATATTTTTTCAAAAAATAGGGACCTAATTTACAATAAGTTTATGACCGGGTTTTTTTTTATATTTTGAAACTTAATAGGGACCTCTAAAAAAACGCACCCTAAATTTAAACGCCTTAAAAATAGCCATTTTTCAAACAGTCTCAGAATTCGACGAAAATAATTTTGTTGGATTCGTATCGTCATAAGAAAGCTAAAAATATTTTTTTTAGAATTTTCTGAGGCCGTATGTGGCCCCGGCATATTTAAATGTACGGTAGAAATTAAATTATTTATTTAATATTGTATTTTTAAATTAAAACCGAAAAAAAAACGTACAGACATCAGAATTGGAGCCCTGGACATAGCCTGTAACACCCCACGTCCATTAATGTCACTCACAAAGGGAATGCATTAACTTCCATGGAGGTTTTAAGTGAATATAGAACAGTAAAATTACAACAAGACAGATATAAAATAGTACTTGGAAATTCAAAAACTTTATTTCATTGTAGCAGAAGTCAAAACATGTTTGATTACATCATAACACCATATTCAATGTCAAGTACAATATCTATCTTGATAAAACAAGTACATAATCCCATTACATGAATAGTTAAAAAGAAAGATAACAAGCTGGACTTTACTTCAGCAGTCCAAGCTTTCCAGAAGATAAGCGATCCAACTAGACTCCACTAGAACTTGGCCCAACCTGCGGACCTGAAGGGAGAAAAAGGATGGAAAAGAGGGGGTCAGACATAAAGTCTGGTGAATATGATAATTCTACAATACTATTACCAAAATAACTGGACTAAGGCATAAGCTGGAAAACAAGAAAATGTCTATGAAGAGCAGATTAAGGACATAGACAATCGCTAAAGGCAACGTTATAGGCGCTCCTAAATACTAAAGGATAAACACTATACTGCACCACACTAGTCACCCTAAAGATTCATCCCACTTAGCTTCACTTAGAAACTTTCCCAATGACTTTACGTACCCCTAGCTGACTACATAGGTGCCGCCTGCCCCTATCTCCACTAGGTGTACCGTACTTCCCATTATTCGATCGGCTCCCTAACTCGTAGATACCCGTGTTGGCCCCACAGTGGGGTGTATCACTCCCCTAAAGTGGCAACCTGATACAACGAACATGCACGGCTTATACCTACACGATGCAACAACGTCTTACCTACCAGCACGGGTCCACACACGCATATGAAACCCGTTGGACTTGCGTTGCCATCGCTCCCTGTTTTGGCCTCTTATAGTCAAACCCAGTATGCGTGTCCCGTCCTCGACTTGGGTCGAGCCCACAAAGATACGTTTTGGGATACTGGTTGAAATGGGCCCCCACTATTTACCACAAGCATTCCACCTAAGCTTGTCCCCATTAGTCCATCCCACTTAACCCACTTAGTCATGCTCATTTACATGTGTGTTTGGTTAAGTCTAATCGTATTTCAAATGCCTCTAAAGGCAACCACCAGATTCCTCATGCCACCCAAGGCACCTACTTAACCCCCATGTCCCACCTTACATGATTATCTGGTTAAGTATTTCTTAGTTCATTAAGGCCATAACCTCATAAAGACCTCTCACATTAGACTGGCATTTATAGCAGCTGGATTTGCCGGGCGGGTCCGGGCAGTCTTACACCATAAAAGAGTCTAACCTTGTGTCTTTACAACTGTTATGCTTTAGTTTGGGCCTAGGACCTCTCACATTGGGCCGACATTTGTGACTACTGGATTTGCCGGGCGGGTCCGGGCAGGTTTACATCACAAACGGGTCCAACCTCGTGTCCTAAGCATTGATTATTAATAATAATCCACTTTCCCCCAATTTTAATAATTCCCTACTTGAATTATTAATTACTTCCAATTTTTAACAATGTCCATAATTGACTCAATTATGGACATTCATTCATGGTATGCAACATCTTACAAAATTGCACCCAATTTATTAATTCCTAATATTACCCCTACCCCACGTTTGAACGTTTATTCGCAAAATATATGTTAGACTCGAATAGCCTAACTCATAGCATAAAAGAGATTATCATAATAACAACATGTATATGTGACCAAATGAATCATAATAAGGGGTGAAACTTGCATATGTCCAACTTGCATAGATTATACATGTCATGGATCTAAAGGTGTCAACTTGTTCAAAATTCACCTAATATGATCTCAATCAATTTTCATAAACTTACATATGAACATGTGTGAATCAACATCATCTAATTTTTTTAACAACATGGTTTTATATGGGTACACCTAACTCAATAGGCAAATTCCCATAATCAAGTTTTATTTAATTATAGTTTCAAGTTTATGGGTACACCTAACCTAATAGGCAAATTCCCATAAACAAGATCCATTTAAATTAAGAAAAAAAAACATAACTTTAAGCATGATCCAACAACATTATGATTTTTCAACATAATATAGCATGATTTATAACATGGCATAGTATGATAGTATAACATAGCTTGACATGATTCTCAACATAGCACGACATAGCATAAGAGAATTTACAACATAGCATGACATAGCATATATAATTTACATCATACGACAACATAATAACATAATAAGAGATCCACAATATATAGAATTTACAATTACAAATCACATCACTTTCTTGTGATCCATTCATAACTGAGTCAAATTAGTTTGTAATAGTCTTGTGAGAATCATCATACTCACCAACAAAAGAAAAGAATTAGAGAAAGAGAGATCTTTTGATTTGATTTGTGTAGATTTAGTTGTAGATGATTAGGCTTCCTCTTCTTAATTTGTGACGGCTATGCTGAACTCCATGGCAGCAGCATGACGGTAGCTTCTCTAATTTTACAAGTGATTTAGGTCTAGGGTCTACCCACTTATTTATAGATTTTTAGAATTCATTTAGGCCATTAGATTTAACCTAGAAATAACCGCAGCCGTTCAGACAAGATGGGGTTTATCTTGTTGACTCAGCAATGAGTCAGAAGTGACTCAGCAAACACTCAGCATATTAATAAATTTCTATTCATGTCATAAATATATATATATTTTCTACAATGTACATATTAGATACATCCCCCTTTACTTATTATTGTTTTTATATACATATTAGATACATCCCCTCTCTCACACACTTATTAATATTTTTATATTCATATTAGATACATCCCCTCTCTTACACACTTATTAATATTTTTATATTCATATTAGATACATCCCCTCTCTTACACACTTATTAATATTTTTATATTCATATTAGATACATCCCCTCTCTTACACACTTATTAATATTTTTATATTCATATTAGATACATCCCCTCTCTTACACACTTATTAATATTTTAGCAACTTTAGTGTTAATAGAAAATTCGGAGTGTTACATTCTCCCCTCCTTTTAGGATTTCGTCCCCGAAATCTTCAAGTCTGGAAGAATGTATATCCTACCATCCAAACGTCCATCTACTCATCCATCATACACAGGCATCCATTGTCCTTAAATGACTTCTAATGCTTTATGATCATATGCAAAGTGTGTGTACATGTCCTTACCTAATGCGAAATCAGGCGGTCTACTGATTCAGTTGACCTCCTTAATGCAAATTATGTAAGTGTCATGAATCCATTATGTATGCAAAAGATCCTAATTGCTTACATACTACTTCTATATGCGTGCACACCCATTCAACCGAATGCAGCATCCATATGATGGTACAACCATTATACATCCATTATACTAAATACATCCATATATATGCAATATGCAATATGAAGTGACTGAGCCGATCTAGTGCCTAAAGTGTGTGTATATATGCATCCACGAGCAACCACTAGCAAACACTTGCATCCATTTTGCATCCATCATACATAACATGTCTCAAACACATGTTTCAACCATAGGATTATCCTAACTAAAGGTCAAAGATACTAATGAGAGGACATACTAAAGATAAGATAAGATAAGCTAAGCGATAAAGGAGAAATTAAAAGACATAACCTCAAAAAGAAAAGGGTACAACGAACGCATCTTCTCTTCTGTCTCCCAAGTTGCGTTGCTCTCATCATCTCCCCATTGCACTTTAACCAGTCTGACCTCTCGATTCCTCAACTTTTTGATCTCCGACCCAAGAATGCATGTAGGAGCTCGTCTAATTGTTGCATCACGCTCTATTTCCACCTCTTTAAGCAAGCTCGGCTCTACCACCTCCGCGGTCTTGTGCAAACACCTCCTCAAATGTGATACATAGAATACGTCGTGTACTCCACTAAGTTTCTCAGGCAACTCCACCCTATATGCCATCTTCCCAATCCTGTTTTTTACAGGAAACGGCCCTACAAACCTTGGTGCTAATTTCCCCACGGACCCAAAGCAAACAACATTCTGTAACGGAGATACTTTGATAAAAACCATGTCCCCAATGTCAAACTCAAGATCTGTCCTCATCTTATCAGCATACGATTTCTGCCTATCTTGTGCTGCTTTCATCCTCCTTCGAATCAACTCAATCTTCTCCGAGGTTTCCCTAACCATATCGGGCCCAAGTAGGATTTTATCGGTAGATTCCCACCAACATGTAGGCGAACGGCAAGGCCTTCCATAAAGAGATTCGAAAGGTGCCATGCCAATACTAGACTGAAAGCTATTGTTATATGCGAATTCTACTAACGGAAGGTGCTCTTCCCATGTACCCCCAAAGTCTAGGATACAAAGCCTTAAAAGATCCTCTAGAATGCGATTCACCCTCTCGGTCTGGCCGTCTGTCTGAGGATGATATGCGGTGCTCAAACATAGCTGAGTCCCTACCGCCTCTTATAAACTCTTCCAAAATTCGCTAGTAAAGATGGGGTCACGGTCGCTTACTATACTAGAAGGAATACCGTGCAAACGAACTATCTCCTTAATGTATACATAAGCCAACCACGGAGCAGTCCTCTTACTTTTCATGGGAATAAAATGGGCGCTTTTAGTAAGTCTATCTACTATAACCCAAATCCCCGTGTTACCCTTCCTTGATCTTGGTAATCCATCCACAAAATCCATTGAGATGCTTTCCCATTTCCATAGTGGAACTTCTAATGGGTGAAGCAACCCACCGGGTTTCTTTTGTTCTGCTTTAACTCGTTGGCACACCAAGCATCTAGCGATGTACTCGGCCACATCCTTTTTCATACCGGCCCAAAAGAAAACCCGCTTCATATCTTTGTACATCTTATCCCCGCCGGGATGAATGGTCATTTTTGAGCGATGAGCATCATCAAGAATGGCCTTCCTTAAGTCTTCGTCTTGTGGTACACAAAGTCTATTATCCCTTCGTAACCAACCCTTATCGTCTAGGGTATACCTACGAAGATGGCTTGACGACTCCCCCCCTTTGAGCTTTTCTACTATCTCAACCAACTGTGGGTCGTCTCGCTGTGCCTCACCAACCCGTCCTAGAAGTGTAGGTCTAACCTCCAAGGATGCTAACAAACCGGGTACTAAGTCAACGGAGGGTCTAAAGTCAAACATAGAGATGAATTCTAAGCTTTGTCGTTCAACAAACAACGGACTCAAGGACAACCTTTTCCTACTTAAGGCGTCTGCCACCACGTTACCCTTGCCCGGGGTATATGCTATTTCAAAATCGTAGGAGACTAAGAATTCCATCCACCGTTGCTGCCTTAAATTCAAATCCTTCTGAGAGAATAAGTATTTTAATGATTTGTGGTCAGTGAACAGTTCGAATTTCTCACCAAGAAGATAGTGACGCCAAGACTTAAGCGCGAAAACAATTGCGGCTAGCTCTAAGTCATGCGTGGGGTAATTCTTTTCATGAACCCTCAACTGCCTTCCACCATAGGCTATTACTCTTCCCTCTTGCATGAGGACCGCGCCAAGTCCCGTCCCACAAGCATCAGTATAGATGGTAAACGGTTTATTCCCGTCTGGCAGCACTAAGACTGGGGCTGAAGTTAAGGCTCTCTTTAAACGTTGGAACGCATCATCGCAATCTTTGTCCCACGTAAAAACCAGGTTCTTCTTCGTTAACCGTGTTAATGGAGCTGATATTTTTGCGAAGTCTTTGATAAACTTCCTATAATAGCCAGCCAACCCCAAGAAACTTCTTACTTCGGTTGCATTTTTAGGGACCTTCCAATCTTGGATGGCCACCACCTTTGCGGGATCCACTGCTATCCCTTCTTTGGAAACCACGTGCCCTAAGAACCGTACTTCCTTCCTCCAGAAGTGACACTTAGAAAATTTTGCCTTAAGGTTATGCGCTCGAAGGGTTTCCAACACTTCCCTAAGATGTAGGGAGTGCTCTTCTTTATTCTTAGAATAGACTAAGATGTCATCCACAAAGACTACCACGAATTTGTTAAGGAATTCCCTAAACACCCTACTCATCAAATCAACAAAATATGCAGGGGCGTTTGTCAAACCAAAGGGCATCACTAGCCATTCATAGAATCCGTCAGGAGTCCTAAAAGCAGTCTTATCTATACTATCCTCAGCCACTCTCAGTTGATGAAAGCCAGTGGCTAAGTCCAACTGCGAAAACACTGAGGCGCCAACTAACTGATCAAAGAGATCGTCAATCCTCGGTAGTGGGTGTCGGTTCTTTTTAGTAAGCTTGTTTAGTTCTCTATAGTCCATACAAAGTCTAAGAGACCCATCCGCCTTTGTGGCAAAAACTACTGGAGCACCCCACTCCGATATACTACGTCTTATGAACCCCTTCTCAAGCAACTCCTTTACTTGCTTATTGAGTTCCCTCCTTTCACGAGGAGCCATGTGGCGCACTGGCAAAGATACGGGTTTAGCATTATCCACAAGATAAATTCGAAAGTCTATCTCCCGCTTTGGAGGTAAGCCCTTCACCTCCTCAAACACATCCGGATATTCCCGGACCACTTCTACCGATCGCAGGTTCTCTACAGACGCGTCAAGCGATTCAAGATAACTTAGCATAACGGAATTTATGGGATTACAAAAGATGTCGAGAGCATTACCAAGGAGAGTCACAAGCCTAACTACTCTCCTTTCACAATCAAGAATGGCCCTATTTCTAGACAACCAATCCATTCCTAAAATTAGCCCATAGCCCGTGAAGCCCAATACATAAGCATCACATCTAAATTCAACGCTAAGTATAGAGATTTTCAAATCCAAACATATCATGGTCAAATGAGCCGAACCCCCAATTGGATTTGAAACGACCAAGGGATCCTCTACTAAACTGGTGTTCAAGTGCAGTGATTCAACTAATGATGCATAGATAAACGAATGAGATGCGCCAGAATCGAATAAGGTACGGACAGGATGATCAAACAGAAAAACTAAGCTTTCAACAGAAATTGTTCTACCTCTTTCTTGCAGCGGTAGCCTGAACTTGCCCCCTTGCCTGCCCTGGTGCTATAAGAGCCTGCACCTGTCCTCCCGAGGTAGACCCTGCCCTCTGCCCCTTCTTTGGACAGTCCTTCACTAAATGTCCCGCATCTCCACAATGAAAACAACCAGTCTTCTTTTTCTTTCTACAATCTTTGCTGAGATGGCCAGGCGTCCCACAATTGAAGCATTTCTTCTTCCCTTTGCCATTATTGTTTTTACCACCCTTCTTATTTTGCTGTTGGGGTTTCTTCTGATCCCCTTTCTTTTCAACTGCCTTATCCTCATGCATAAGTGCCATTTCTACTAGCTTTTCAAAGGTGGCTCCCATAGGGATGTGGGTCATAGCCAACCCTTGCAATGGTTCATTCAAGCCTCTAACGAACCTCAAAGCTTTCTTCTCTGGCGTGTTCACCAACTCCAAGCCAAACCTTGCTAACTGATTAAATTTATTGACATATTCCTTTACTGATGAGCTCCCTTGCTTTAGTGCCAGGAATTTTTCCATATTTAAGTTCTCCTCTGCCCTTGAAAGAAACTTTGCCTCAAACCTTCGTCTGAAATCCGCCCATGAATCAACTGGACGTTCCCCGTTAGTGACCTCCCACCAAAACGAGGCCTCTCCCTTCATTAACCAAGCAGCTAAACGGACTTTCCTCCCATCTTCCACTTCAAAGATATCCAACAATTCCTCAGTCTCCTTAAGCCAATCTCTGGCCTCCACAAACGTCTCAGTCCCTTGAAAAGTTTTTCCTCCCATAGCCTTGAATTCCTTGCACGTCTTTGCAAAAGTGTCAACACGAGGAGGAGGAGGAGGAGGAATGGGTGCAACTAGGGGTGGAGGAGTATCCGCTGGGCCTGCAGTGGTGGCCCTAGCCTCCAAGTATCTCCTAAACCACCCTGGAATCGTCACACCTTCTGGGAGATTAAGATCTTCAGCCATGCTGAAACGAAAAAGGAAAGATTCAAAATGGAGAATTCGAAAGATAAAGATAAGGATGTGGCTATTTGGGATTATGTTTTTCATAAAAACTCTCTTTAAATAACATGTTTTTTTTTGAAAGCACTTCTTCCAAAAATACTTTAGAAAAAGAATATTTTTCTAAAAAAAAATTTTTTATCTGTTCTGGTAACCTTATGCTCTGATACCACGTGTAACACCCCACGTCCATTAATGTCACTCACAAAGGGAATGCATTAACTTCCATGGAGGTTTTAAGTGAATATAGAACAGTAAAATTACAACAAGACAGATATAAAATAGTACTTGGAAATTCAAAAACTTTATTTCATTGTAGCAGAAGTCAAAACATGTTTGATTACATCATAACACCATATTCAATGTCAAGTACAATATCTATCTTGATAAAACAAGTACATAATCACATTACATGAATAGCCATTAAAAAGAAAGATAACAAGCTGGACTAATGGGGGATAGCAGTGGATCCCGCAAAGGTGGTGGCCATCCAAGATTGGAAGGTCCCTAAAAATGCAACCACCACTATTTACCACAAGCATTCCACCTAAGCTTGTCCCCATTAGTCCATCCCACTTAACCCACTTAGTCATGTTCATTTACATGTGTGTTTGGTTAAGTCTAATCGTATTTCAAATGCCTCTAAAGGCAACCACCAGATTCCTCATGCCACCCAAGGCACCTACTTAACCCCCATGTCCCACCTTACATGATTATCTGGTTAAGTATTTCTTAGTTCATTAAGGCCATAACCTCATAAAGGCCTCTCACATTAGACTGGCATTTATGGCAGCTGGATTTGCCGGGCGGGTCCGGGCAGTCTTACACCATAAAAGAGTCTAACCTCGTGTCTTTACAACTGTTATGCTTTAGTTTGGGCCTAGGACCTCTCACATTGGGCTGACATTTGTGACTACTGGATTTGCCGGGCGGGTCCGGGCAGGTTTACATCACAAACGGGTCCAACCTCATGTCCTAAGCATTGATTATTAATCCACTTTCCCCCAATTTTAATAATTCCCTACTTGAATTATTAATTACTTCCAATTTTTAACAATGTCCATAATTGACTCAATTATGGACATTCATTCATGGTATGCAACATCTTACAAAATTGCACCCAATTTATTAATTCCTAATATTACCCCTACCCCACGTTTGAACGTTTATTCGCAAAATATATGTTAGACTCGAATAGCCTAACTCATAGCATAAAAGAGATTATCATAATAACAACATGTATATGTGACCAAATGAATCATAATAAGGGGTGAAACTTGCATATGTCCAACTTGCATAGATTATACATGTCATGGATCTAAAGGTGTCAACTTGTTCAAAATTCACCTAATATGATCTCAATCAATTTTCATAAACTTACATATGAACATGTGTGAATCAACATCATCTAATTTTTTTAACAACATGGTTTTATATGGGTACACCTAACTCAATAGGCAAATTCCCATAATCAAGTTTTATTTAATTATAGTTTCAAGTTTATGGGTACACCTAACCTAATAGGCAAATTCCCATAAACAAGATCCATTTAAATTAATAAAAAAAAACATAACTTTAAGCATGATCCAACAACATCATGATTTTTCAACATAATATAGCATGATTTATAACATGGCATAGTATGATAGTATAACATAGCTTGACATGATTCTCAACATAGCACGACATAGCATAAGAGAATTTACAACATAGCATGACATAGCATATATAATTTACATCATACGACAACATAATAACATAATAAGAGATCCACAATATATAGAATTTACAATTACAAATCACATCACTTTCTTGTGATCCATTCATAACTGAGTCAAATTAGTTTGTAATAGTCTTGTGAGAATCATCATACTCACCAACAAAAGAAAAGAATTAGAGAAAGAGAGATCTTTTGATTTGATTTGTGTAGATTTAGTTGTAGATGATTAGGCTTCCTCTTCTTAATTTGTGACGGCTATGCTGAACTCCATGGCAGCAGCATGACGGTAGCTTCTCTAATTTTACAAGTGATTTAGGTCTAGGGTCTACCCACTTATTTATAGATTTTTATAATTCATTTAGGCCATTAGATTTAACCTAGAAATAACCGCAGCCGTTCAGACAAGATGGGGTTTATCTTGTTGACTCAGCAATGAGTCAGAAGTGACTCAGCAAACACTCAGCATATTAATAAACTTCTATTCATGTCATAAATATATATATTTTTTCTACAATGTACATATTAGATACATCCCCCTTCACTTATTATTGTTTTTATATACATATTAGATACATCCCCTCTCTCACACACTTATTAATATTTTTATATTCATATTAGATACATCCCCTCTCTTACACACTTATTAATATTTTTATATTCATATTAGATACATCCCCTCTCTTACACACTTATTAATATTTTTATATTCATATTAGATACATCCCCTCTCTTACACACTTATTAATATTTTAGCAACTTTAGTGTTAATAGAAAATTCGGGGTGTTACATAGCCCATCGCGTTCAGAAGGCCTCAAAACGTTAAGATCGACAGTAAGCAGGCCCAAAACGGAGAAAGTCCGAAAATCCACCTTTTTAGCACAAATTTCGAAATTAAATATTAAAATTATATTAAAAAAACCGGCTGAAACCCTAATTCTCAATGGAGCAGCCGCCGCCAGATTTTAATGGCTGAAATCATCCGATTTTCAAACGCTAATATCTCTCAATCCGTTCAACGAAAATCGACGTATGATATACCAAATCGAAGAGAATTCAGAGAGCTACAAATCTATATGGTCAAGATCGGGTTTTGATTCACGGATTTTGCGAATTTTGGCCGAGAAGGGGCTGCGGTTTTTGGTGGTTTGCGGGTCCTAGAGATGGCCGAGTTCGTCATGGTTGGTGGTGCTAGTAGGTGTTGGCACGAGCTTTGAGGTGGCGTTGTTTGATCGGGTGCTAGGAGGCCAGTGGGGGGTGCGTTTTGGGGGCTTGAAAGTGGTGTATGGGTTCGGCCGTGAACGTATGACGGTGAGGAAGAAGAAGCTTTTTTTTTATTTTTTTTATTTAAATATTTAAATTATCCAATGTTTAAAAATCGATATCTCTCTCATACGAGGTCCGATTGACGAACCGTGAGTTGCGTTGGACTCGTCTTTCCGATAGCTTCGCGATGGCGTAGACTAGAGTTGATTCCGAGACAGTCAAATTTTCAGCAAAAATCAGTGTGAGATTCTTTTTTTTATATAATTAATTTAATTTAATTATATTATCATTATATAAAATGAATGTTGTATGGATTGAATTGTTGTATGGTGGAAATTGATGTTTGTGGCCTGTATTGTTATTGACGTGTTGTATGATTGGTGTTGGAATTGATTATGGGAATTGTTATTCGATGTCAAGTAGAAAGATTATAATAAAAAGTTTAATTTTTTGTTTTGATTTATAAATAAAGTTTAATCTTTTATCGTGATTTACGAATCAAAGTTTTGATTTTATTTTGAAATGAACAACATTAATAAAGATTCGATCTTTATTTTTGATTTATTAAAATGAATCTTTGTTTTTTTGTTTGTATAAAATGAATCTTTGTTTTATTGATAAAACATGAAATCTTTTTGTTTATTTATAAAGATGAAACTTTTTTTTTGTTTATTCATAAAGACCAATTCTTTGTTTTTCATTATAAAGGATGAAATTTTGTTTTGGTTACAAAAGAACAAATCTTTGATTTTGTTTATAAAGAACCAATCTTTGTTTTTGTTTATAAAGGATTAAATCTTTGTTTTTGTTTATAAAGCCTGAAACTTTATTTTTATTTATAAAGATTAAAACTTTATTTTTATTTATAAAAATTGAACCTTTGGTTTTGTTAACAAAGATTACACCTTTGGTTTTGTTAACAAAGATTACAACTTTGATTTTGTTTGCAAAGATTACAACTTTGATTTCGGTTACAAAGATTACGACTTTGTTTTTGATTATAAAAGGCTAAATCTTTGTTTTTGTTTATAAAGATTAAAACTTTGTTTTTGTCTATAAGAGGCTAAATCTTTGTTTTGATAATAAAGTTTTGTTCTTTATTTTGAAACGATTTAAATAAATATAGTTTTGTTCTTTATTTTGAAATGATTAAAATAAGTTTTGATCTTCATTTTTGGAATAATTAAAGTTTGATTTTTGTTTTTGAAATAAAAGATTTTATTTTTATTTTAAATTAGTTAAAAGAAATGTGTTGCAACATAAGTGTCATGTTATTATCATCTTGTTCAACATGAAAACTTGACATCGAATAGTTGAAACTTGAAATATGTGAACATGCCGAGTTGTGTATGTTATGTATGTTTCTATTTAAGCTCATGCACACACTGCCATTTACAAGTGACCTGACTTGTTTATGTGATTGGACGATCAATTTTCACACATCGTCCAGAAACACATTTTATTTTATTCGAACTTGTGTTGGTTGAAAACCCCACACGGGTCAGGGGTTGACATTTGAATACACGTCACCCTTGTGGTTAATTAGAAACGCACTTTGGCTGTTAATGGATGTTTGATAATTGTTATGATATAAATGAATGAAATCCGTATAATTGAATTATATGGAAATGGTGTGGGTCTCATTTCAATTTTGAATGAAAGAAATAATTTTCATTTATTATTCAATTAATGGAATTAATTGACGCTTGAATTAATGAAACTAAATTTCTATTATTTAGAAAGTTTTAATGAAATATTAAATTAGTAAAATTACATTCCAAATATAACAAGAAGATTTGAATTGAAAAGCTTTCGTTTTTATGTTAACACTAAATTTAAAAGATGTGATTTCAAAATTTAACATAAATGGATTGATTGGAAAAGATTACGTTTAAGGTTGAAATGGTAGGTTTTGATATCGTAATTAAAAACCATTTTTAAAGTAATTATTATTATAATATTATAATAATAGGGAAAGGTCGATATTTATTGAAAAATTGGAAAGGCAATATAAAGAATATTTCAATGTAAAGTTATACTTTGGAACATATGATATTTTAGAAGTTAGATATTTTTTTTAAAATATGAAATATTTTAAAATAATATTTTTAGAAAAATAATTATAATTATAATTGTTCTTGGACACGAGGTTAGGTCACGTTTATGGCGGAAGTCTGCCCGGAACCAACCGGCATATCCAACAGCCATAAATGTTGGGCCTAATGTGAGAGGTCCAAGTACACGAATACAAATTGGGTTTTGACTCGAGGTTAAGCCCAACTGTGGAATAAGTCTGCCCGGACCCAACCGGCATATCCAGCATCCACAAGTTGTAGGCCTAATGTGAGAAGTCTGGCCCATTATAAAACATAAATGGATAATATGACGAATTGGATTATTTAATCCATTTTAAATAGAAACATCATTTTAACCTGAATAAGTTTATTAATTTATATTATCCATTTTATAATGAATATTAAAAGAGTTAATTTCAAAATTAATATTTTGAAAATAATATTTTAATATGAGAAATGATATTTTGATCAGAATAAATGGTTTATTTATTTTAAAATAAATAAAAGGAATTAAAAATGGTTTTATTATAACCACGGATTTACAATGAAACTTGAATTTGGGTTTATCGTGAATTATGTTTTAAATAACATTTATTATTTAACCAGATTAATGAGGGGATTAATTTCCTAATTTTTGATTAATTATTTAATAATGACTTTGGAAGGTTATAACGAAATAAGGTTTTAATTAAAACTTTAATTAGATTGGAGAGGAATTAAGTAAATAAAATTACTGAACTAAGGATCGAAAATGGAGTTCCACCAGTTTAACTCCATGCGTTAATTAAATCTTTAATTAGATTTAAATGGGTAATGGAAATTAAGTTTGCCTGAACCAATTGGGATAAAAGATCGGGGATGGGGATTAATCAATTTATAATTATTTCGATGAGGCGTAAATTCCGATTAGATTGGATAAACCATAATTTGGTTTAATATGGATAAATAAAGATTGAAGATTTAATCAAAAGGATTTATCTTTGATAAAATTAATGGGAACCTTTCCCTAAGAATTTGAACATTTTATTTAAAGAATATTCGGAATTGGAATGAGACGTTGGTTGAATTTTATTAACACATGTTTTTAAAACACGTGAGTTATTCAGAAAGACCGGGTTTAACCCATTCTGAATAATCATCACGACGATCAAGAGTCGAAGATGAAGATGGTGATTGAAGACCGAAGGTTTTCACATCGTTGGGATAATGATGACTGGTATCTTGAATTGGGATTGGCCTTCCAAGGCAAGGTATTTAGTAATGATCGTCCAAACGCATTTGGAGATCGACGGACACGTTGTTTCGCTCAGATCCAGAGCGGACTTGTAAATGGATTGCGTGTCTGACATTGTATTCCTTTCTACTGTATTTGTTGAACGCTACTGATTATATATTTCCGTTGGTGGTGATGAATTTATTCTTTACTTATCACCCTTCTCTAAGACGTATGACCTTAGAGGTGATACATATATTGGTAGATGATCAATAATATGGTAGGGTCTGACAATGTGACATGCTCAGATGCAAATGATCAAGGCTTTGTTGAAAAGCAGGCCTTGTGGTTGATGATCAAAGCATAGTCTCCTTAGGCATAGCTTTGTGTATAACGTGACTTCGCGAGCCTCACACCCCAGTATGAGTCAAAAACGGGATTAGGAGTGTAGGGAGGGCACATGTTTCTTTCTATCTAGAGTGGTGTCAGTGACCTACCAGCCCTGACATTTTACTTATGTGGATTTTGGATTGAGGTACCTCGGGTTTTTATAGGCCGGAAGTGGTCAGACGATAGGTTCAAAGGAACCGGGAAACGTGTGTCCAGGCATAATTAATCCACTACCGTTAGGTGGGGACCGGCCCTGAAGATCCAAGGGTTCACCGCGGGGGATCCTGAGGCATTTGCTAGAGTGTCTCGAATCGGAAGAGGACGATCCCTAGCCTCGATTTCATGACAGAAAACCAATTTCCAATACGACATCACGGTTTTGATTGTAAACTTATATATGGCGACATAGTATATGGTACCTATGCCGTCTAAGATTAATACATTTATATTGAAATGTTTTAAATATATATATATACACACTAATAATAATATCGTTTTTACGTATCAAGCATCTTTTGATCATTATAAGGTAAAACCCTATCCTCTGGTGTGCGTTGCATTGTGTGATGGGACCTGGGTCTTATAATGGTTCCATTTTAAAAAAAAAAACATTGCGTGGTTTAACGATTTACTTTAATTATGCACTGGCAATCCAATGGAGTAAACCCGTTCCGCGTTAGCGGCGTGATTCTGTGATTAGCCTACTTATTAGATAAGTTAAGTATAGAATTCTCATACCAGTCCCATGACTGACCTGTAGTTTGTTTCACTTTGCAAACTTGGGTGCCCTCTTTCCACACGGGCAGTTGAGTAGCTTTTTGCAGATATAGTTAAGCAGGATCCTGGATTGAAGACTGAAGCTGGGTCCAGTTACTGATGGCCTTCCGCTGAGATTAGTTCCGCTGCAATGTATTTAATTTATTGTAAATGTATATTACGCTGTATTATTTATTAATGTACTCTGATATATTCTGTACTCTGATGTAACATGTATTATTGATGTTATAAAAGTCTGTGTTTTTGTTCTGATATGTTGTATGCCCAAAGTTAAAGTACGCGGGTTTTGAACGGTCTTGATCGATCTTGCGATCGATTTGGGGTCGGGCGGAATCCGGGTCGTTACACAATAATAGATTATCTATGCACTCGGGCGATGTGTGAAAAATTATCGTCCCAAACACATAAACAAGTCGGACAACTTTTAAATGGAAGTGTAACATTTCAACAATGAGAAATGTTAATGATTCCTACATACGAAACAAAGATGTATACTTTTATTGTTCACATATTCCATTTTAATATCTAATTCTTTTTAATGCATATAAAAGGACAATAAAAATATAACACTAAAATCTTTTTATTGTCCCTAAAATGACAATAAAAATGAAATATTTAAAACATGTTCTTTTTGTTTCATATAAAATGACCATAAAATGTGACATTTAATTCCACTCTTTTTATTGTCTTTAAAATGACAACAAAAATGTAAATTTCAATTCTATTCATTTATTTTAACTAAAATGTAAATAAAAACGTAATTCTTTAATCTATTCTTTTATTTACATCTAGAATGTAAATAAAAATTATAACTTTTTAATCTACTCTTTTATTCACATCTAAATTGAATAAAAATGTAACTTTTAATTTAAGCATTTATTTACATCTATAATGTAAATGAACATGTAACTTTTCATTTTACAGTTTCATTTACATTTACAATGTAAAAAAAATGTACTTTTAATTCCATGTTTTTATTTACATCTAATATGTAAATAAAAGTGTAATTTTTATACTATGTTTTATTTACATCTTAAATGCAAATAAAAATGTAACCTTCTAATTTATTCCTTTACTTACATATAATTTGTCAAATAAAGATGCAACCTTTAATTTTATCATTTTTATTACAACTAAAATGTAAATAAAAATGTAACTTTTTAATTTAATGTTTTGTTTGCATCTAAAATTGCAAACTACAACCTTAATTTTAATGTTTTGTTTGCATCTAAAATTGCAATAAAAAAATGTAACTTTACAAATCGTGTTATTAATTTGAATCTAAATTACAAATAAAATATAACCTTTTTAAAACTATGTCTTATTTGCATCAAGAAATGCAAATAAAAATTTAACTTCCAATTTCAATATTTTATCTGTATCAAAAAATGCATATAAAAGTATAACTTTTTATTTCAGTGTATATTTGCATCAAAGAATGCAAATAAAGGTACAACTTTTTAATTCATCGTATATTTTCATCAAGGAATGCAAATAAAAGAATAACTTTTTAATTCAACACACTTATAAATTTCAAAATTATATATTTCCAACTGTATTGACAATTCTATTAAATGAAAAAATAATATTTTTTTTGAATATACAATACTATTTCAATTCAATAAAAATGAAAAAAATAATGTTTCACATTGAATCGAAAATTCTATCAAAATAATCCAAATAATGTTTTATGTTGAATTGACGATCAAATTCAATTCAACAACAATAATCAAGATAATGTTTTAAATGTCGATTTGACAATTCTGTTTCAATTCAACACTATAACAAAATGATTTATTTTTGTTGAAATGGAAATTCTAATCCAAATCAATAATATAGAAAAAATGATTAATTTTTATTGAAATGGAAATTCTAATCCAAATCAATAATAAAGCAAAAATGATTAATTTTTATTTAACACATATAAATCTATGTTTATACATCACCAACTGTAACACCCCACCTCCGCTAAGGTCACTCACAAAGGGAATGCACTAGCTTTGGTGGAGCATTATCCAGGTAAACATACACATAAATATCACAAGATAGAACATAAATAAAGCAGTGGTAGAAATTAAAAACCAAATCTTATTACTTTCAAGAAAAAAGTCAAAACCTCATATATCCAAAGTACAAGTTGCCATTATTCCATTACATCAAGTTCTAAATAAAGAAGCATAAACTTAAAATAAAAAAAGTAAATTATTCCCCAAAATAGCAGACGTGCAGCCATAGCATAGCTCAAGACCAAACCGTACATGAGCTGACGGAAAGCAAGCAGAATCCAAGCTAAGTGCTAGAGTTTCCTCCTTGAGAACCTGGGGGGGACGAAAGAAAAAGAGGCGAAAGAAAACGGGTCAGTCATAAAGACTGGTAAGTCCAAGTGACTTTCAGCATAAAAACAGGTAAAGGTAACATGACATGTATAAACTGAAAGTAAACATAAGTATGATGTCAAGATGGATAAGATAAACTAAGATAACATGATGAATCAAGTATAGGTCAAGTATAGCATTGCATGTTCAAGGTTCGCTGCACCAACTGTACTAGTAGCCCAACCCATATCAAGTATTAATCATGAAATGATCCCTTGGCCCAAAATCGTGAATGACCCATTACTAGGTCCAACGGACGATCCACTAATCGATCGGCTCCCTACAAGTTCTAGCTCGTTGTGTTTCTGTGTCATACGGCCCTATCACGAATCTAGTCACCTGTGCTAGGTCCACCATAGAGTGTATCAAGCCCTATGGTGCCAACCATCGACACGAATCAAGAATGCACAGATAAACCTATTCATGCCCAATGCCTGCTTTTTCTGCTCTGGAGTGTGTGCACGCCCGCACTCCGTTAGAACCTACACTGGCGCACCCACACAGTCGTCGTTCTGGTCGCTTACAATCAGCCCAGTAATCGTGCCCCACCCTGCCTAGTTCCAGGGTACCATGACACATCTAGTGGGTTACTGCTGAAATGGACCGCGTAACTAGGGTTTTCGTCTAGTAGGTTAAGTGTTGTCATTTAAATTTGAGACTTAACCCCATCAGTCTAGCATATCAAGTTGGCTAAGTGTTGTCATTTAAGTTCGTGACTTAGCCCTACAATTCACGTGTCAACTTGGTTAGGTGTTGTCGTTCAAGTTTATGACCTAACCCTACCAATCATGTTTCAAGTTGGTTAAGTGTTGTCTTTCATGTTCATGACTTAACCCTATCATGTGGCATTTAATTCATTAATGCACCCCAACCTCTCACATCAGACCTGTTGTTGTGGTCACTGGATATGCCGGGCGGTTCCGGGCAAATTTACACCACAACTTAGTCTGACCTCGAGTTTCAAGCGCGATATGACCAACTACCCACATTGGATCTTATTGTTTGCAGTAACTGGATTTTCCGGGCGGTTCAAGGCAGATTTACACTGCAAACTCAACCCATTCATTCTAGTGTCATGACCATGTTCAAGTTTCATGTCAAGTTCGTGTCAAGTTTGAAGAATAAGTTTCATGCCCACATCCAGATTCAAGTTATAAAAATGTTCATGTTTCAAGTTTTGCCTATTATCAAGTTCATAATTCATGTTCTTAACCAATTCATGTTTTGCCTAATCTACCCAAATCGTATTCCCAGAGCACGTAAACGTGAATCGATCTATACTACAAATAAATCCAAATCCTGAAATAAAGGGAATAACATCGAAACTATGTTAGGCAAAAAGGGATGAGCCTAAACCGATAAAAGGGATTACAAGACTAGCATGATATAACTTGAGATAATTGGTTACAACATCACTAGCATATAGGATTTCAAATCTAGCAAGATAAGGCGATAGTCATGATACAAGTTGACATAAAAGAATAGGCATGAAAGAGCAAGCCAAATACAAGGATAATGGATCCAATGGCTTTGGTGTACATGATAGCGAATAGACTAAGCAAGTCACACCCTAGGTATGAGATCCAACAACTGCAAATTCGGTGTACAACATGAGATTCAACTATGGGCATGAATAATCAACTATAATAGTATTAAGTAATTAATCCCAGTAGTCATAGTCACGGTCATAGGCAGAAATCTCATAATTATGAACCATAAACGATTAATCACAATAGTCATGGATGATTATCCAAAATAGTTCTAGGAAAATTGTCATAGTCAATTAACAGTGATAGTTTCAAAGTCATGGTCATAGATAATAGCCTTATGTTCATAGTCATAGGTAATAATTCTCATAGTCAAGAGTCATAGGTGATTAGCCAGCATTGTCCTTGTCATAGTCATAGGCAATAGTCTTATGTTCACCGTCATAGGCATAGGCATAGTCTTATGTTCACAGTCATAGGCATAGTCTTATGTTCTCAGTCATAGGCATAGGCGTAGTCTTATGTTCACAGTCATAGTCCTTGGCCATTAACAATAGTTTCAACGTCATGGGCATGTTAAGGTTATAGACATGAGAGAGTTTGATTTACAACATGAATAGGTCCAAAGCAATATTCACGAAAGTCAAGATCCAAGATGAACAAGAATAGATATGAATCAATTACCATACATAGATCCAATTCCAATTTACAACATGGATATTAAGTTTACAGCTTTTATCTAAAAGTAACTTGAACTTACTGTGCGTGGATCGAGAATTAGAAAGCAGAATTTGATTGTTGAATCTCCATTTGATTGATCTTGTTCTAATTGAAATCCCCCAATTTGCAAAACTCTAAGCATAGTCTTGATGGAGAAGAAGCAGTCCTTTTTCTTCCTTTTTATCTTATTATTTTGATTATCTTAGAAGAAACATAAGGACATAATGAAATGGTGTGGAGAGAATGAGGCTAGGGGGCTGCTTATATAGGGTTAGGCAGACGAATCTGGACAGAAAACGAGTCTAAATACATCTGGATGCATCTGGTTCAAGAAGTGGGTTCAGGAGGCAGGTTGACCCCCAGGTCGACTCCTCAGTCGACCTGGTCATGGGGAGGTCGACACCCCAGTCGACTCCCCAGTCGACCTGGCTGGGGGAGGGGGGTCGACTCCCCAGTCGACCTGGGTATATGGGCGGGAATTTTCCCGTCAGTCTTCTCTGGGTTTGAATTTCGAATATTTGGCTTTATTTTCGAGCTGTTTTATTTTATTTAAATTCCTGGAACTTCGGAGGGTCATATCTTGGTCATACATACTCCGATTTTCGAAAACTCAGACTCTATTTCATGTAAAATTTCGAGACGAACGCAATGGCACAACCCGTTTCCCTTGATTCTTATTTTAAAAATTAATTCTGCCTTGATTTATGACTTTAACATGTTATAAAAATACGGGTTGTTACATTCTCCCCTCCTTAAAGGATTTCATCCTAGAAATCTCTATGTTAGGAAGAATATATCCTACCATCCAATCATCCATCTACTCAACCATCATTCACGAGCAATCATTGTCCTTAAAATATTTCTAATGCTATATGAATATATGCAGAAAGTGTGTGTGTATGTTCCTTATCAAATGCAAATGATCAGGCCTGTTTGATCTTCTTAATGCAAAATATGTTTAGTGTCATGAATCCAACATGTATGCAAATAATCCTAGTCACATAAACACTATATGTGTGCACAAACATTCATCCATATGCAACATCCACATGATAACACATTCAATTTCATCCATAAACAAGTATAAAAACTCATGCATATGCAATATGAAAATGTGTCTGAGCCGATCTAGTGCCTAATGTGTGTTATGCAACCACGAGCAACCACTTGCAACCATTTGCAAACATCAACCATAACATGCTTCAAGCACATGTTTACATCCAAAAAGGGTTCTACCTAAGGTTCTCAATATAGGATCGAGAAGATAAGCAAGATAAAACAAAGCATCAAGGAGGAGAAGTTAAAGATGTACCCCCAGAAGGTCCTGCTTGCGGGGCTTGCCCTTGCTTCTTAGGGGAGTTCTTGCTGATATGTCCAGTTTCACCACACTGAAAGCATGCTCCCATCTTCATCTTCTTCTTTCTACAATCCTAGACTATATGCCCTTCAATACCGTAGAAGTGGCACTTTCTTTTCTCATGTGTCTTGTTGTCATTATTGTTGTTGTTGTTCTTGCCTCCTTTCTCGGAGTCTTTCTTCTTGTTTTGAGAATCATTCTCCTTGACCTCCTTCTTGCCATTCTCGTCTTCTTCATGAAGTAGGGCCATATCCACCAAGCTCTCAAAGGTCTCCCCCATGGGTACATGAGTCATAGCAAGGCTGTGTAGTGACTCATTCAAACCTCTGACGAAGCGAAGAGCCTTCTTGTGTTGGGTGTTCACTAAATCCAGCTCAAATCCGGCCAGCTGATTAAACTGATTGACATACTCCCTGATCGTCATGCTTCCTTGCTTAAGAGTTAGGAACTTCTCCACTTGTAGGCTTCTTTCAGCTTAGGAGAGAAATTTCATCTCAAATCTCATCCGGAAGTCTTCCCAAGTTTCCACAGGCCTCTCAGCATGGGTAATCTCCCACCAATACGAAGCTTCATCTTTAAGCAACCACACCGCTAGATGTATCTTTTGCCGGTGGTCAACTTCGAAGATGACGAACAAATCTTCGGTCTCCTTCAGCCAGTTCCTCGCTTCCACAAAGGATTCAGTCCCATAGAAGTCCTTTCCACCCATAGCCTTGAAGTCTCTACACGTATTTGCGAAAGCATTTCCACGAGGAGGAGGAGGAGGAGGAGGAATCGCTGCAGCTGGAGGAGGAATATCTGCTGGGCCTACATCGTTGACCCTAGCCTCTAAGTACCTCCTGAACCAGCCAGGTATTGGCATGCCCTCTGGAAAGTTAAGATTCCCAGACATGCTGAAAAACGAAAAGATAGAGATTCAAACCAGGAAACAAGGGAAAGTACTAGTGGTTTTTGGGGAATAGCCTTTTCAAAATAAACTTTTCTTGAAAAATGCTTCTTTATAAACGGTTTTGAAAATATTTTCAGAAGGTTTTTAAAAGCTTTTGCCCAGTCTGGTAACCTTCTGCTCTGATACCAAATGTAACACCCCACCTCCGCTAGGGTCACTCACAAAGGGAATGCACTAGCTTTGGTGGAGCATTATCTAGGTAAACATACAAAGAAATATCACAAGACAGAATATAAATAAAGCAGCGGTAGAAATTAAAAACCAAATCTTATTACTTTCAAGAAAAGAGTCAAAACCTCATATATCCAAAGTACAAGTTGCCATTATTCCATTACATCAAGTTCTAAATAAAGAAGCATAATCTTAAAATAACAAAAGTAAATTATTCCCCAAAAATAGCAGACGTGCAACCATAGTATAGCTCAAGACCAAACCGTACATGGGCTGACGGAAAGCAAGCAGAATCCAAGCTAAGTGCTAGAGTATCCTCCCTGAGAACCTGGGGGGAGGGGGGAAACGAAAGAAAAAGAGGCGAAAGAAAAAGGGTCAGTCATAAAGACTGGTAAGTTCAAGTGGCTTTCAGCATAAAAACAGGTAAAGGTAACATGACATGTATAAACTGAAAGTAAACATAAGTATGATGTCAAGATGGATAAGATAAACTAAGATAACATAATGAATCAAGTATAGGTCAAGTATAGCACCGCATGTTCAAGGTTCGTTGCACCAATTATACTAGTAGCCCAACCCATATCAAGTATTAATCATGAAATGATCCCTTGGCCCAAAATCGTGAATGACCCATTACTAGGTCCAACGGAACGATCCACTAATCGATCGGCTCCCTACAAGTTCTAGCTTGTTGTGTTTCATTGTCATACGGCTCTATCACGAATGTAGTCACATGTGCTAGGTCCACCATAGACTGTATCAAGCCCTATGGTGCCAACCACCGACACGAATCAAGAATGCACAGAAAAACCTACTGATGCCCATTGCCTGCTTTTTCTGCTCCGGAGTGTGTGCACACCCGCACTCCGTTAGAACCTACACTGGCGCACCCAAACAGCCGTCGTTCAGGTCGCTTACAATCAGCCCAGTAATCGTGCCCCACCCTGCCTAGTTCCAGGGTACCATGATACATCTAGTGGGTTACTGCTGAAACGGACCACGTAACTAGGGTTTCCGTGTAGTAGGTTAAGTGTTGTCATTTAAATTCGAGACTTAACCCCATCAGTCTAGCATAACAGTTTGGCTAAGTGTTGTCATTTAAGTTCCTGACTTAGCCCTACAATTCACGTGTCAAGTTGGTTAGGTGTTGTCGTTCAAATTCATGACCTAACCCTACAATCATGTTTAAAGTTGATTAATTGTTATCTTTCATGTTCATGACTTCACCCTATCATGTGGAATTTAATTCATTAATGCACCTAACCTCGCACATCAGACCTGTTGTTGTGGTCACTGGATATGCCGGGCGGTTCCGGGCAGATTTACACCCCAACTCAGTCTGACCTCGGGTTTCAAGCGCGATATGACCAACTACCCACATTGGATCCTATTGTTTGCAGTAACTGGATTTGCCGGGCGGTTCCGGGCAGATTTACACTGCAAACTCAACCCAACCTCAAGTTGGCCATTTTCGAGTTCATTCTAGTGTCATGACCATGTTCAAGTTTCATGTCAAGTTCGTGTCAAGTTTCAAGGATAAGTTTCATGCCCACATCCAGATTCAAGTTACAACAATGTTCATGTTTCAAGTTTTGCCTATTATCACGTTCATAATTCATGTTCATAACCAATTCATGTTTTGCCTAATCTACCCAAATCGTATTTCCATCGCACGTAAACGTGAATCGATCTATGCTACAAATAAATCCAAACCCCGAAATAAAGGGAATAACATCGAAACTATGTTAGGCAAAAAGGGACGAGCCTAAAGCGATAAAAGGGATTACAAGACTAGCATGATATAACTTGAGATAATTGGTTACAACATAACTTGCATATAGGATTTCAAATCTAGCAAGATAAGGCGATAGTCATGATACAAGTTGACATAAAAGAATAGGCATGCAAGAGCAAGCCAAATACAAGGATAATAGATCCAATGGCTTTGGTGTACATAATAGCGAATAAACTAAGCAAGTCACACCCTAGGTAGGAGATCCAACAACAGCAAATTCAGTGTACAATATGGGATTCAACTATGGGCATGAACAATCAACTATAATAGTCTTAAGTAATTAATCCCAGTAGTCATAGTCATAGTCATAGGCAGAAATCTCATAATTATGAACCATAAACGATTAACCACAATAGTCATGGATAATTATCAAAAATAGTTCTAGGAAAATAGTCATAGTCAATTAACAGTGATAGTTTCAATGTCATGGTCATAGATAATAGCCTTATGTTCATAGTCATAGGTAATAATTCTCATAGTCAAGAGTCATAGGTGATTAGCCACCGTTGTCCTTGTCATAGTCATAGGCAATAGTCTTATGTTCATCGTCATAGGCATATGCATAGTCTTATGTTCACAATCATAGGCATAGTCTTATGTTCTCAGTCATAGGCATAGGCGTAGTCTTATGTTCACAGTCATAGTCCTTGGCCATTAACAATAGTTTTAACGTCATAGGCATGTTAAGGTTATAGACATGAGAGAGTTTGATTTACAACATGAATAGGTCCAAAGCAATATTCACGAAAGTCAAGATCCAAGATGAACAAGAATAGATACGAATCAATTACCATACATAGATCCAATTCCAATTTACAACATGGATATTAAGTTTACAGCTTTTATCTAAAAGTAACTTGAACTTACAGTGCGTGGATCGAGAATTAGAAAGCAGAATTTGATTGTTGAATCTCCATTTGATTGATCGTGTTCTAATTGAAATCCCCCAATTTGCAAATCTCTAAGCGTAGTCTTGATGGAGAAGAAGCAGTCCTTTTTCTTCCTTTTTATCTTATTATTTAGATTATCTTAGAAGCAGCATAAGGACAGAATGAAATGGTGTGGAGAGAATGAGGCTAGGGGGCTGTTTATATAGGGTTAGGCAGACGAATCTGGATAGAAAACGAGTCTAAATACATCAGGATGCATCTGGTTCAAGAAGTGGGTTCGGGAGGCAGATCGACCCCCAGGTCGACTCCCCATTCGTTCTGGTCATGGGGAGGTCGACACCCCAGTCGACTCCCTAGTCGACCTGGGGGGAAGGGGGTCGACTCCCCAGTCGACCTGGGTATATGGGAGGGAATTTTCCCGCCAGTCTTCTCTGGGTTTGAATTTCGAATTTCTGGCTTTATTTTCGAGCTGTTTTATTTTATTTAAATTCCTGAAACTTCAGAGGGTCATATCTTGGTCATACGGACTCCAATTTTCGAAAACTCGGACTCTATTTCATGTAAAATTTCGAAACGAACGCAATGGCACAACCCGTTTCCCTTGATTCTTATTTTAAAAATTAATTCTGCCTTGATTTATGACTTTAACATGTTACAAAAATACGGGTTGTTACACCAACAACCAAATAAATCGTTCACAATATCATCACATAGCAGATCTCAGCCATACACATACAATCATTCCATAGAAATTTAATTAAATAAATTAATTAATTATATAAAAAAAGAAATCTCACCGTCGGGTTGCAAATTTGGTCAAAATTTGAACTGCTCGGAATTGGATCTAGTCAGAATAGCAACCTATATCTCATCTCTACAATCGCACAGAATCTGAAATCGTTCATTCTCGATATCGTATGAATTAGATATGCTTTAATTAAGACCGTTAACATTTAAATTAAATAAATAAATTTTAATAGGAAATCACCCTTCTTCCTCTTTATAGTAACAAGGTCGTAGGTTTTCCACGATAGTTCCGTTCTAGGGTTCGGGTTTGCACGCTCATTGAGGCACCAGAGAGCGATCGGACACGGGCACGATGAAGGGGGAGGTGAGGCGCACAGGGGGAACCTAAAATGGACGAGCTCGATCAAGCTATGGAGGGTGCGGCGCAGCTACAAACGTCCGGGTTTGGGGCTCTGGATCTCGGGCTATGTGCCAGTTGATGATGATCCAACCTTATGGAATTGTAGAGTTGGGAAATCTCTAGAATAAACTGAACTGAAGGGGGAGGTTTCGGTGAGGGGATCGATGGATATTAAGGGATGAAAAAGGGAGCACGGTGGCCATGGATTTTGTATGAAGGCGGCAGCTACCAGATGATGAATAGTGTTAGGGTTTCATTATTATTAATTATAATATTTAAATGTAATTTTACAATAAAATCCATAAATCTTTAACCACTCCGATTTCAGTCCAACCAGAGTTGACCCTACCCAATAGCCCCTGTTCTGGATCAAATGGGCTAGTTCTCGTTAGCCCAAAAGACTGTCTGTGGCCTGTTTTATTTGATTTAATATTCAAATCCTTTATTAAATTAATTTGATCGTATATTTAAATTCACCGGGGCCACATACGGACTCAGAAAATTCCAGAAAAATTATTTTTGGCTTTGTTTCGACGATACGGTCCTAACAAAACTAATTTCGTCGAATTATAAGACAATTTGAAAAATGGTCATTTTCAAGTTGATTAAATTTGACTGAAATTGACAAAACACATTTTCTTTTTCCATGCCCACATATTAATTCGAAAAATTATGAAAATTGAAACCTAACAATAATTTGACATTCCGGTCCCAATAAAAGTGGTTTCGTCGAAAACGGAGGTCGTTTGCAAAATGGCTAATTTTAAAGGCCATATATTATATTAAAATATATATAAATTCTATAGCAACTTTTCTAAATTTTAAACTGGCCATAACTATTTATTTTTGAAGTGAAATTTCAGTTTCTTACATTCGTTAGAAAGATATGGTTAAACAGATTTAAATATTTTTGATTTTACTGAAATCCAATTTATTTTGAATCCTGTACATTTAGTTAAAATTTAAAATCAAAATTTTAAACTGCCACGCCATTTCTAACTCCTTTTATATTTAAATTAAATTTATTCGTTTAACTTCGATTAAAATAAATTTTTAGTCGTTATTATTTAAAATAAACCATTTCAAATATATAAAATCCATCAAAATTTCTAAAATAAAAATTTTAAATTGGTTCAGAATTTGCGGGTTGTTACACATTAGTTACGAGTTTATTTAGGTAGATAACATTTTGAAATGAATTAATTAAATATTAAAAAAAGAAAACACCCTATCTTCTTGCAGTTCAGGCCGAGGCCGCAACTCCAAATATTTAATTTGAAACTAGGTTTAATGTTATCGATCAAATTGCTCAATATCTCGATGATCCAACGCCATAGCGTCGAAGAGGTTGGGATGGCGCACGCTAGGGGGCCCACGGTGGCAGGTGCGATCGTATCTATGCGATGCGGCGGCGGTGCAAACCCGTTGGGTTTGGGGCTCTGGTTCGTCGCGAATGCTCCACGGTTTTTGATCAACTCCATATGAATTTGAAGCTCGTGAAATTCTCTACAATAATCTCTAAAGGAGGAGGAAGTTTTATAGTACAGATTGAAAGGAATTAGTGGAAGAAGAAGAGTATATTTCTGGCCATTGAAATGGGGGTCGCGGTTGTAGAATAAGGATTAGGGTTTTGAAATTAGATATTTCTAACAAAATATTATTAAACCTCTTAATTATTAGTTTTAAGCCCGTTTACCCTTTTCAGCCCAACGAAAGTTGTTCCTACCTAATTGCCCCCGTTCCAGACACAATGGGCTAGGTCATGTCAGCCCAATTGATCATTTTTAGTCTGTTTTCTTCAATTCAAAATATAAATCATTTATTTATTTAATTCGATCGTACATTTAAATTTATCGGGGGCACATACGGACTCCAAAAATTCCCGAAAAATAAACCTAGCTATGTTTTGACGATACGGTCCTAACAAAATTAATTTCGTCAAATTTAGAGACGGTTTGAAAAATGACCCTTTTAACGGTCGATTAAATTCAAAAGAAATTATCGAACGCAGTTTAATTTACCACGCTCACATATTAATTCCAAAAATTATGGAAAAATAAATTTAGCAATAATTTGACATTCTGAATCTGACAAAAATGGTTTCATCGAAAACATAGGACGTTTATAAAATGACTATTTTTAATAGCTTTAATATTATTTTAAAATGGAAATTTTAAATTCTGGCACGTTTTCTAACCAAATTTCTTAAAATAAAAATTTTAAATTGGTTCTGATTTTCTGGGTTGTTACAAATAAGGTGCCTCCAGTTTCGTTCAGACCCAGAACAGACTTGTAAATGGATGGTATGTCTGACATTATATTCCTTTATGTTGTATTCGTTGATGTCTGCTAAATATATATCTGTTTGGTGGCAGAGAATTTATTCCCTTGCTTAACACCCTTCTCTGAGATGTACGAGCTTAGAGGTTATATATTGGCAAAAATCAATGGTGTGGTATGGACTGACAATGTGGCATGCTAAGATGCAAATGATTAAACCTTTTGTTGAAAAGTAGAGCCTTGTAGTTGATGATCAAATCACAGCTTATTTAGGCATAGCTTTGTGTATAGCGTTACTTGGCGAGCTTCACATCCCCGGTATGAACCAGAAACGGGATGAGGACTTTAGGGAAATGGACATATGTTAGTTTCTAGCTAGGAGTAACGTCATGGTATGGAGCCCAGACTGTTTACTCATGCGAATGTTGCTTATTACTTGATGGATTGAGAGGCGCCTCAGATATATCTGTCACTACGGGATCGATGGTTGTTCTGGTCGATATAATGACCAGATTATTTTATGCCCCATAGGGCAGACTAACATATAGTTTATGGCATTGCTAATAATCGACGGATGACCGACCCTATCGCTAACTACAGGTGCAATCGCGGCTGTATCCTGAGGCTCGGGCTAGAGAGTCTCGAATCGGTAAGGACGATCGCTTGCCTTGGTTCATAGATGCAAACCTAATTTCCAATACATGATATTCGGCTTTAGTTGTAAATATATTTATGGCGACGTAATATAATGGTACCTACGCTGCCTATGATTGATACATTTATATTTGAAATTGATTTCTTCTTATAGTAATAATAAAAGATGAAATTTCGCGTATCAAACATATTTGGCTATTATAAGGGAAAACTCCATCCTCGATTGCGTTCATTGTGTGATGGGACCTGAGTCTTATAATAGCTTCATTTTTCCAAAAAGCATTGCGTTGTTTTATTTTAAACTAAGGTTCATGTGGAGTAAACCCATTCCGTGTTATATGGTGTGGTCCCGTGATTTACCTAACTTTAAAATAAGGTTTAATAACTGTTTTTGAGTTCTAACACCAGTCCCATGACTGACCTGGAGTTTATTGTTTTAACCTAAACTCTGGGTGCCCATATTTTCCACACGGGCAACTAGTAGTTTTGGTTTTGCAGATATTATATTCACAGGATCCTGATTTATAGCTGAAGAGATATTCGAAATGCTCTGTATCCGTGTATTTCTTTCAGTTGTATTTTGTATTATTTTTCGGCTGCTACTCAAATGTAATTTAAATCTCTGATATGTTTTCTGTTGTATATTCTTTATTCATACTTTGATACATTCTTGTACTCTGATGTAATTGTTGTAATAAGCAAAATGTTTTGTCGTTTGCGTTATGATTTATCGTGTTCTCAACTCAATCTGGGATTTCCCGAAAGGGCGAGTTTGGGTCGTTTCGTTTTGGTATCTGAGCTTAGTTTACATAGCTCGAGAACAAGACACATTAGAACTAGACGAAAGAATTCATCAGAGATTGGATTAGTAATATCCAATGAGAATGACTCGTTAGAGATAGGGTTAGTAATGCCCTAGAATGAGTTGGAAGAGTATTATTTTTAAAATAAAATAAAATAATGGAAACATTTTTTTTTGAAAATTTAAACCCTATTATAAGTAATTGAGTATTTATTTTATATTGAATTTGGGCAATCAAGTATATAAAGATTTTGAATATACATGTAATTAACGTATATTCGAAGTTTTAATATACTGGATAGATATAGAATCATACTTAGTCGCCCGGAGATAATTCTGATGATGGAGCTCCATCATCAGTATTTGTGTTCGAATTTCGAAAGTGGGATATCTATATATTTCCAATTGACGGGTGTGAGAACCAAAACATAGTTAGAATTCATTATTGTGATTTGACACTAAAAAATATGATTTTGACTATGTATTAAAGTTGTGTCTTTGAAAAGATAATCATCTAATTGATTGCTGGTTGTGATGTGTGATTATTAGTTCAACTAATAAATATTGGTATAATAAAACCAATATGAGAATAAATGATAAATTAAGCCAAATTGAATCAAATATTGGACTGAATTGAAAATTGTTTGGAATTGCCTATATGTACGTATGTATACATTGAACAGGTCATAGCACGAAAGCTAAAGAGGAATAAAATTGTATGCCCGACAAATAGGTACATATTTACTGTTTTGTTTGGGGTTTGATGATTTTATGAGCCGATTGGCTTTTTATTTTTCTTTTGGATTGACGAGGGCCCTGTGAGGCAAGTTGTGGTTTTAAATATCAACCCGTACAAAGGAAGTTATGACGAAATTTTTTGAAAATTTAGGGCGTTAACCAAATTTTTGAAAATTTAGAAATTCTTAGAAATTGAAATGTTGAAGAATGAAAGCCAAGATTAAAGTTGAGTTGATTAATTAAACAATTTTCAACTCCGTTCCTTTTCGAGGACGAAAAGATTTTAAGTGGGGGAGATTATAACAACCTAGAATTTCAGAACCAATTTAAAATTTTTTACTTTAGCAATTTTAATGGATTTTGAATATTTAAAATGATATACTTTAAATTATAACTACTAAAAATTCATTTAAATCGAAGTTAGAACGAATAATTTTATTTTAATTATAAAACGGGCCAGAAATGGCGCGGTAGTTTGAAATTTCGATTTTAAATTTCAAATGAATGCACAGGATTCAAAATAAATTGGATTTTAGTAAAACTAGAAATATTTGAATCTGTTTAACTATATCTTTCTAACAAATGTGGAAAATAGAAATTTTAGAACGGGGATAAAAAGTTATGTCCAGTTTAAAATTTAAAATAGCTGCTATGGATTATATAGCCCTTAAAAATAACCATTTTGCAAACGACCTCCGTTTTCGATGAAACCACTATTGTTGGATCCGGAATGTCAAATTATTGCTAGATTCCAAATTTCATAACTTTTGGAATTAATATGTGAGCATGAAAAAAAACGTGTTTTGTCAATTTCAATCAATTTGGATCGACCAGAAAATGGCCATTTTTCAAAACGGTCTCCAAATTCGATGAAATTAGTTTTGTTAGGACTGTATCATCAAAACAAAGTCAAAAATAATTTTTTTGTAATTTTTGGAGTCAGTATGTGGCCCCAGTAAATTGAAATGTACATCTAAATTAAATATATATTAATTTATATTTTAATTTTGATATGAACTAATTAAAATAGTCGAATTGACTTACGAAACATATCCCATTGTGCCCAAAAGGGGGGTATTTAGCTAGGGGCAACAGTCGTTGGAGTGTGTTTGGAGTTTGGAGGCGAAAATTAAAAGCTAAACAATAAAGGATTAAAATAATAATAAATATAAGGTTATTAATAGGACATGTTCTCAACCCAAACCCTCCTAACAGACCCGCCGCCATTCTCTTATATCAATGGCTATGGTTGTCGAATTTTAACACTCTGATCTTCTCCAATCCGCAAACAAAATCACAACATTTTCAACTACGAAAACAATGAGCATCTCGAGTTCTTCGACTTGAACGGCAATGATCTGGTTTAGCAGCGTGGTTGGCTCAATTTTCTTGTGTGAAGTCGACGACTTGGACTCATTTTCAAGATTAACGGAGGCGGCGACACCTGAACGGCGGGCAGTAGTTGACCACTTGAAGGCCGACAACGTGGGATGGTTGGATATGGCACATGTGCAATGTATTGAGGGCAGTTTCGAACCCTAGTAGTTGATGAATGGGGTTCCACGTTTCAGCGTGTTCAAATATTGGAATGAGGAAGATAAGGAAGAAGACAGCCTGATTTTGTAAATGTGATTAGTGGTACGGTAATTAAACCTTGATTTTATTTTTATTTCTTGTTTTTATTATTATTAATTATGTAATTAAATCATTTAAGGTTTTAGAAATGTTGTTTTTAAATATAAAAAACTTTGTTTTAGATTTTTTTTGAAAATATAAACATATATTGTTCTTGAAAATAAAACATAAATTGTTCTTGAAAATATAAATATATATTGTTTTTGAAAATATAAACATATATTGTTTTTGAAAATATAAATATACATTGTTTTTGAAAATAAAAATATACATTGGTTTTAAAATAAAAATATATAGCATTATTTTCGAAAATAAAAATAGCATGGTTAGAGCAAAATAAAAATATGATTTTTATTATATGGCTAGCGATCATATTTTTATCGTATCTATGAAAATATTTTTTTAGAGAAATAAAATTTTGATTTAAAAAAATAATATAAACATCGTATTAAAATTTTAATTTTTAATATAAACCACTTGAAAACAGATTGCAATGGAACGTCTGGAAATGGACAGAATCCAAACAGTTCAGTTAATGAATGGCGGAGTGGAAACCAAAGACGAGAACTCTTTCTCACTTAATTTATTTACAGTTAAATATATACTAGGATGCAGATGGTGCTTAACAGCACCCGACACAATTGATTGTACAAACCATGATTGTTTGTTTGGATTGAATTGACTGTATTGTGTTTTGATTGTGATACTGAAAATATTTGACACATGAAAAATGCTAACATTAATGTGGTAATTGAAATTTAATTATAAATATCCATTTATAATTTAAACAGTAAAATTTGCTAAGTAGAAAAATAATTCAAGCCGGATTAGAATTGGTTAAATTTATCAACCAATGATTTATTTAAACAGACTGTTGTTGTTTGAAAACCCCACATGGGTATTGAGATGATATTTGACATACACTAATTCCAATATTTAATTATATGTCAATCGATGAATTGACAGTCTGTGATGAGAGTTATTTATTTATTTTAATGCTCACGCAGTTGTAAATTTCACTCTGGACGTGAATGGACTGTTTGATGATTATTTATCATTATTATTATATACATGCGATGGATGAAATCCATATAACTGAATGGTAATTGATTGAGTCGCATTCCGATTCAAAAATAAAGAATATTTTAAAATAATGAATATCTCATATATAAAATATTCACAGTTGAAATAAAATGTTTTTTCAACAGAAATTACAATTTTATTGTATGTATGAATCGTAAAAATATTCGTAGTTGAAATAAAATGTTTTTACAATAAAAAATACACTTTTATGGTATGTATGAATCATAAAAATATTAATAGTTAAAATAAAATATTCTTACAATAAAAATTACATTTTTATTGTAGGTATGAATTATAAAATATTTATAGTTGAAATAAATTGTTTTACAATAAAAATTACATTTTTATTGTATATAAGAATCACTAAAAAGATTTATGTATGAATTGAAATGTTTTAACAAAAAAATCATTTTTATTATATGTGGGAATGTATAAAAATTACATGTAATGAATATACCTTTGTTCATTAAAATACTCTTCTTAAATGTGAATATGTAGCGTATAAAATTTACATGTAATGAAATATATTTTTGTTCATTAAAAATATTCTTTTTACATGTAACGAAATAAATGTTTTTGGAATCGCCCAACGAATTATATATATATATATATATATATTAAAATAATATTCAATGAAGAATAAGGTTGTGATTTTGATGTTCAATTTTGAATGGACACAAAAATATAAAAATATGAAGCCGAGTTAGGTAGCAAACGCCATTTTTAACCCAAACGGGTTTATCGATTGATTTTATTCATTTTATAATGAGTATCGAAAGGAAGTGATTTCAAAATATAATATTTTGAAAATATTATCATTTTAATATGATAAAGATATAGAATATTCAATTTTTATTTAAAATTGAAAATGAAGTGGGAAGCGTTTCAAAATGAAATTATAAATATCTTATAAAATACATTTTAATTGGAAATCGACGAAATATATATAATATATGTATTATGTATATATTTAATGGCCTGAATAGAACGTGTCACGTTGCGACCGTTCGCGAATTTCGACCATTAATTTGAAATTGATGGAATTGGAGATCCGGCCGTAGGATTCTCCTATAACCAGAACTATTGGGTTCGTATTGAAAAGAGCTTTCCAATGTATATAAGAAGTTTGAAATCTAACGGTTGGATTTGGAATTATGTCCAAATCAAATGCGCTATAGATGCAGTTCGGTGGCCGTTATTGGAAACCGACTGTACGAGCCTTAATAAAATTATTAAAAATATGGATAAATTGTGTAAAATCATAATAAATGGTTTGGGAAGATTTAGATGAAAATTTCCATATTTGAAAAGATAAAAATATATCTTTATTGAAATGAACTAGTTATTAACTAGAATAAATCTTTAATTATGATTTAATGAAGTTTTCCAATTAATTTATATTTAATTGGAATTAAATAAAATAAATTGGATTTTGGGTTTGTCGTGAATGGTGTCTTAATAACACTGTTCTTAAAACCCGTGTGAAAAGAATAAATCTTTTAATTAAGATTTAGAGAAGTTTACCAATTAATTAATGTTTAATTAGAATTGAAATGAAAGTTGATTGTGGGTTTATCGTGAACCGTGTTTTACATGGCATTTGTTCTTTAATCCCAATTAAAAGTGAAAATTTAAAATGGAATTTATAAATCTTTTGTAAAGATTTAAATGGAATTTATAAATCTTTTATTAAGATTTAAATTCGATTTTTTCCAAAGTAAAGTTTCCAATTCAATAGAATAAATTGGAATTGAAGGGAATTCGATTTAATAATAATCGAGATAAGCTTCTGTGAACGAAGACCGTTATAATATATGTAATTTAGAAAAGCCTTGCCATTATTCCATTTATATTATTAGACTGATACGGAAATTTATATCGATTATATATTGATCCGTTTTCCGTGAAGATTCCATAGTTAATGGAAGAAGATTTGGGTTTATCGTGAACTGTGTTTAAATAACATTAGTTCTTTAACCCAGTTAAAGATAAAGATTAATTTCCTAAATTTGAATAATCATAAAGTATTGATTTTTGATATTAAAAACAAATTGGAGTTTTAATAAATTATATTGAAATGGAAACGAGATAATTAGATTTATTAAATTCTTGAAATGATCGAGAATGGAGTACCACTAGTTTTACTCCAGACGATAGTTAAATCTTTAATTAGATTTGAATGTAAAAAGGGTAATTAATTTTAATCAGTACACAATGGGGATTTAGATATGGAGTGCTACCGGTTTTGCTCTAAAGGGTGAATGGGTTGGGATTGGGAAACAAATGATTATTGCGGTAAGGTTCGATAATCCCGACTAGTTAACAAAATCTTTTGAAATTGATATCCAAAGGAAGATTAAAGAATAAATTTAAAAGAATTTATCTTTAATAAAATTAATGGGAACCTTTCCCCAATAATGTGAATATTTTATTAAAAGAATATTCTGAATTGGAATGAGGCGTATGACGTGTTTTTATAGCACTTGATTATAAAATATGTGAATTATTCGGAAAGACTGGGTATAACCCATTCTGAATAATTATTACGACGACCAAGAGTCGAAGATGAAGACAGTGGTTGAAGACCGGAGATCTTCACATCGCTTGGGTGATTACTGATGTCTTGATTGGGCCGTACACCCAAGGCAAGGTAATAAGTGTTGATCGTCCAAACGTACTTAGAGATCGACGGATATGCGAGGACCTCTCTCCTGTATTGGACATATGGGACGAGGAATAAGGTGCCTCCGGTTTCGTTCAGACCCAGAACGGACTTGTAAATGGATGGTATGTCTGACGTTGTATTCCTTTATGTTGTATTCGTCGATATCTGCTAAATATATATCTGTTTGGTGGCGGAGAATTTATTCTCTTTCTTAACACCCATCTTTGAGATGTACGAGCTTAGAGGTTATATATTGGCAGATATCAATGGTGTGGTATGGACTGACAATGTGGCATGCTAAGATGCAAACGATCAAGGCTTTTGTTGAAAAGCAGAGCCTTGTGGTTGATGATTAAAGCATTGCTTATTTAGGCATAGCTTTGGGCATAGTGTTATTTCGTGAGCTTCACACCCCGGTATGAACCATAAACAGGATGAGGACTTCAGGAAAATGGACATATGTTAGTTTCTAGCTAGGAGTAACGTCATGGTATGGAGCCCAGACTGTTTACTCATGTGGATGTTTCTTATTACTTGATGGATAGAGAGGCGCCTCAGATATATCAGTCACTGCGGGATCAATGGATGTTCTGGTCGATATACTGACCAGATTATTTTATGCCCTATAGGGCAGACTAACATATAGTTTATGGTATTGCCTATCATCGACGGATGACTGGCCCTGTCGCTAACCGCAGGTGCAGTCGCGGCTGTATCCTAAGGCTCAGGCTAGAGAGTCTCGATTGGTAAGGGCGATCGCTTGCCTTGGTTCATAGATGGAAACCCAATTTCCAATATGCGATATTCGGTTTTAGTTGTAAATATATATATGGCGACGTAATACAATGGTACCTACGCCATCTATGATTGATACATTTATATTTGAAGTTGATTTCTTCACTTATAGTAATAATAAAAGATAAAATTTCGCATATCAAGAATATTTGGCTAATATAAGGGAAAACTCCATCCTCGACAACGTTCATTATGTGATGGGACTTGAGTCTTATAATAGCTTCATTTTTCCAAAAAGTATTGCGTTATTTATTTTTAAACTAAGGTTCATGTGAAGTAAATCCGTTCCATGTTATACGGCATGGTCCCGTGATTTATCTAACTTTAAAATCAAGTTAATAACTGTTTTTGAGTTCTAACACCAGTCCTATGACTAACCTCGAGTTTATTGTTTTAACCTAAACTCTGGGTCCCCATATTTTCCACACGGCCAGCTAGTAATTTTTGTTTTGCAGATATTATATTCGTAGGATCATGATTTACAGTGAAGCAATATTCGGAAAGCTCTGTATCCGTGTATTTCTTTCTGTTGTATTTTTTACTATTTTTCTGCTACTATTCAAATGTAATTTAAATCTCTGATATGTTATCTGTTGTATATTATTTTGTAACGACCCAGAGTTTTCGGCCCCGAAAATCGACATAAATACAATACCATATCTCATGCCGATCCTCCAAACACTGATAACACTGGAACGTTTATGGAAAGAAGTTAGAGGGTGAGATAAGAAAGAAAGAAATGTTAGAATAGAAGAAGAAGAAGAACCAACACAACACAGAGTCTCACATCGCAGCGGAACAAAGAATAATACAGAAATAAATCTTTATTGAGAGCTTTAAATAAAACTTACAATATCAGAGTACATTAACATAACTATACAGTTATGATAATCTGCCCTTAAATACAACACAGCGGAATAATATCACACGTCTGAACTCTTCCAGCCCGTCTCTTATAGCACTCGATAACCTAAACCTGTACACTCCGGGCTAACCCGAGCATTTACAAAACACCGGGTCAGTCTGGTGAACCAGAGTGAGATAAACTCGCACAGTATTAAAGGTAAATCATTTAATCCTGATTTTAAAGTTCAAAATCTTTTCAAAAGAAAAGGATAATCGTAAGACCAAATCCACACATAAACACAGACGGTTTTTATCTTACGATAACCCAAAACAGTTTTGAAACCAATATCTTGTCTGATATTATAATAATGTCTAAATACAAGTAAATAGAATCTAGTAGAACACTTGCATCTCACATTCCACATATATAGTATACAATCAAAACCGCAAGTGCTTATTGGAGATTGGATTCCAACTTTGACAAGGTATGGGACTACCTACCGATCGTGTATCTCTAGAGACGAATACACTGGGTTCAACAAGAACGTCTTGCTACCCGGCCCACACATGATCGACCACTCATTTCGCTTGAGTGTATCGAATGTATATCACCAACGGTTGGGATCAGCAACTGCATCCCGACAAGGGACAACATCGAATATAGATTAAAGAAACAAATTGAATTTCTCTAGATAGGTGATCATACACCCTAATGGGAGCGACCCACATAGCCATGTTGCCTGCCCGATTTTTGTCAACTCCTGGTTGATGAGGTTTGAGGCTAAAATTTTCTTTAAAACATCTGGTCATCATTCACTTTGAATGCCACATCGTCAGATCTGCCAGATCACACTGATTGACGTCCACAAAAGTACTCTAGTTTATTTGGCTAGAGAATAACCATTTCTCCGCCATCAACTATGGTACATTTGGAGAAATCAACGCATGTAATTCCTTTGGAAATACTCTATCATACATCCGTTCATACAAGTCATCCAGGAACAAGGTGAACCGAAGGCACTTCCCTACTGCATCCCAGGAATCACCCTACAGATCAGTAGCGAGAAGTCCTTGCAATCCGTAGATTTCAATCATGACAGAATCACTGTCGAAATTTCTCCGGCCGCTAAACCAGAGAAATTCAATCAGTAGTTCTTCCGCTCATGAAGATCAACGGTCTTCCAATGCTCTATCTTCAATAATCTTCTTTCACGTATTCGCTGGTCGGAATGGTTTTCGAATATATATATTCGATCCCGGTCTTTCCGTACCAACGATCGTATGGGTCAGGTTTGATAGTCGGTGATTTAACTGTCAAATAAACAGTTGTGTGAATAACATGAGTTTACCTGTTTAGTACCAACACTACATGACCTCTTTAATTAAAAACGATTAACTATAGTTAATCTTAAACTCTTACCATTCAAAAGATTTCACATCATATTAAATTCTTTATTCTATTATCATTTCAAAACCATTCACTATTTTACTTCTTATTAACATATTGGAAAACGACTCATCCTTTCAAGTGAACATCGTTATGAAACCATCTATTATACTTTTAGTATAAACCATTCCCAAAGCTTCCCTTTTCAATTTCCTTTTATCTCGAAACACCATTCCAATTTCACCCGATCTCTTTTTATTTCCTTTACCTCGGAAATACAATTATATACATGTATATATAATATGCCTCAAATCTTTTTCTTCTTTCGCTACTTGGGACGTCTAATTATATATTCTCGACCCTTTTTACTTACATTGCATTATTATTTCTCATATGGAAATAATTTATTTTCACTCCCCTTCCCATTACAAATTAATATCACCCTCAGATCATCCCGCAGTCGTTCAAGTTGGGGTATTTATTTACCTTTCAGACCTTGATCAACAACGTTCCTATCTTTGGGTAGACATCAGTTGTAATTCAAAAACCGCCATTTATTCTAATTCCAAACACGCCTCATTATTATTTACTTTACTTTATAAACTTCTTACTTTTTTTTTGAAATTCTTATCAAAATTAAACCACTATTCATTAACCCATCTCATTGGATTAATTCAAACAAACTGATCTTATCCTCACTTCATTTTAAAAGGTTGACTTTGTCAATCCAAAACATGATTACCTCATTAACGAATTCTAAATGATCCTTTAAATAAATTCCTTTTTGATATATCTCTCAAAACGATTATTCAAATATGTCACATTACGTTAATCTTTGCTTATTCACTTATAATTCTAATATCAGAAATTTCCTTTATAAAATCATTTGAAATCAATTACAAACCCAATTAATAAATAATAAATTTTTAAATTTTTTTTCCAAACTTTAATTCAAATAAAAGATTTAAAAATCTATTTTTCAATTATAAAATAAATTCTATAACTTTATCTCGTCGATCTACCTGACGGTGAATCGATATTGATGAAACGGTTAATTCATAGGCCATGTACTGCTAATTACTCAACCGATAGTACTCATTGGTTTAAACCAAACAAATGGTGAAATTCAGGTCAATATTCAACCACCAAATCAAAACAATTCAATAATGGTCTCTTAACAGTCTATAATGACAATTCAATATTAACCACAACTACCAATCAAAACGATTCATTTATTAAAACACGTTTATTTTATAAACTTGATCAATAAGGTAAGTTACCCTAATTGGAACCAATCATTAAAAATAACGATTTGGGTTTCACTGAAATTAAATGACGTTTAATTTCATCAATTCAAACGATATGTGAATATATCATCAACCAGTCAAAACACTAGCAACCATAGCACACAAAAATAAAAAACCAACCTATAACATATAAGCGGGAATTACTGAGTGAGTTTAACTCACCTTTGATTCTCACTGTCTTCAGCTTTGTCCTGGTTTTGTTCTGCTTGTAGTCACGATCGTAACGCAAGTTGTTTTACCTGATTCTGTCCATATATGAATTGAGTTATAATGATTGAATATTAATGATTTAATTTAATTTACTTAACCCTTAACTATAATTTAAATAAACTAATCCCATTTTGTTAAACTAACTATCCCATTATACATACCCTAACTAATTCTTAAATCACTATGTTTTAATTAATTAATTTTGTTTAGGGTTTAATTAAAACAATAAATCCTAATCACTTTTATTAACAACTTAACTATATTAAACAAATGGTTTGAAATTGATGTTAGCAACATGACCAATAAATCCATCAAAGTCACGGTATGAAAGGGGTTTAATTTTCGTGATTTAGATTAACTTACGTTAATTTAATCAAATAATACACTATATAATAAGCCTCCCTTTTTAGTATAACTAAACCAATAAAGTAATTTGGGCCTTACTTACGTCCAGCCCATCTTCGAAACAAACCCGCACCAATCCCCACCTCATATCCAAACCATCCGATCCCTTTAATCCCAAACCCTCAGACCATTTTCTAATCCTCCACCGCCACAAAATGGAGAAAAACGAAACCCTCTTCCATCTCTTCTTTCTCCTTCCGTCGCTTCGCCACAACCCTGCATCCCCGACCTCTTCCAGCAACCATAGCGCCACCCCCTAATTCCCTAAAAGTTAAGTAATTTTTCCCAAATTTAATTTCTGTTTTGATTTTTCCTTTTGGATTTTGAATTCGATTTTACCATTTTGTGTTGATCTGGTTTGTTGTGGCAACTTCATCACCTTGCTTGTGTATTTATACTAGCGAATGATTACAGTGATTTACGAATTGTTACATTGTAACACCCCGAATTTTCATTAACAGTAAATTAATAAATTTAAGAATTATGGGAAACGGGTTACGCCATTGTGTTCGTCTCGGAATTCTGCTTGAGATAGAGTCCGAGTTTGCGCAAAACGGGTAACGTATGAAGAAGATATCTTTAATTTAAATATTGCAACAAAACATGAAAAAAAAAGAATGGGAAAAGAATAATGTTTAGCATTGTTCTAAGGTTTGTAAGAAAAAGACTTAGTAGCTCATTTGGTTGGAACATGTGACTTGCATACAGGAGGTACATAGTTCGATCCCCGCCAGCGTCATATTTTTGTTTTAGGGGAATGGCTAGAAAGTGGCTTAGTGTGAACGCGGTTCAAATAAATGGTTAATTGGGAAAATAAATAAAAAGAAAAAATATATATATATAGGAAATACATATATATATACGTATATGCATATATATATATATGACATGTACACGTGGCACATTTTTTGTTGGTCAAAGATTGTTCTTTTTCTACGTGGCTTTGTATGATTGGTCGGGGGATGATAAGTGCTGACATGGCCTTCTTTGATTGGTTGTATGACATATTCTGAGTCCCTATGTGTCACTAAGGGTGACGTGTCAAATTTTGATTGGCTCTCTTGACGTGTATGGACTGGATTCCTCCTATCTTCATCTGATGGCTCAAATCAATCAAAAACTCTATATAAACAGCCCTGGTCTTCTTCTCTATTCACAATTCTTTTCTACCTTTATGCTGCAAAGATTCTTGTTAGACATGGCTTCTCCTCCTCCTCTAAAATATATAAATAAAATAATATATATAAAATAAACCAAGACGAGGAAATGCTGCTAAAAGATTTTCAAGAAGCGATTCAAAGCTTCAAGTTAAGGATTAAAGGCTCAACGTCGCACGAATCATAGCAACGCCTCCTTTCTATTCTAATCTAATCTCTGTAAGTCAGTTATTTTTAGATTTGAATGTTTTTCTTTGTTCGTGACATGAAATTAAAGGAATAAAAGAATATGCCAAATCTCTCTCTCTCTATTCGAATCAGTGCCTATATTCTTGGACCTAATCAAGAACTGTTATGATTCAAGGACAAATAAGACTGTATGCCTCTTTGACTATGAACATTGCCTATGACTATGGACATTGCCTATGAATATGAACGTTGCCTATGACTATGAACATTGCCTATGACTATGGACATTGCCTATGACTGTGACTGTGACTATGAGAATTATTTCCTTGGCTAAGCTTATGCTTTTGATTTGGAAACATAAACTTTTGCCTATGACATAACAAGGACAACTGTGACTAAACACCTATGATTTCTGACTAGGAAAGGGTTGTTGTGAAATTGGGTCTAAACCTGATCTTTCTATTCTGTCTATCCTTGGTTTTCGTTGGTTTTAGACCTTGGGAATTTACCTATTAAGTTAGGTCTACCCATGTTCTTGAACCGACGTCGTTATTCAACCCTTTTTATGCCAGTTAGTATGTCTATCTTTCGCATAACAGCTTTGGTTTATTCCCTATTTTCTACGAACCTAGCTTTATTTATAAATCTAGACTAAATCACGATTATACGAACGGTGGGAATGCGGTTTGGGCAAAATATGAAATTTACTAAAAACATAGTTTAACTTGGAAATTGGCATAAATTGGGAACACGCATTATGGCATGTTCATAAGAATGCAAGTTGGATAAATTTGACATGACCTATAGATTGAGTAGCCTGAATCTAGTATCGACATGTAAATCTAGCATTTACATGAATAGTGAACTAGAGTAATAAGTCTAGTTTGACATGAATTAGAATGTTGAATTGGAATTGGATTAGCTAATTTGGAATGGTAAATATATTGGCCTAAATTTGAAATTGGCCATAATAGGGAGTAATTGGCATGTTTAGCAAAATCATGGTTAATGACACTTGATTTGGTATAGTTTACATACCAAAAAGCATAAACATGATTTAGAGGGAAAAATGGGCCATAAGAACGAATGTTGACAATTTACATTAAAAGGGAAATTAGGAAATAAGTAAATTAGGAATAATTTACTTATAGAGTTTGTTCTAAACGAGATATGTAAACTTAGACAAATTAAAGGTTTGTTAAACGACATCTCTTTTAATAACACACCAGAAAGTTCTAGGGTGACAGAGAGGATAGTGTCTAGGCCTGGGTTTGGAAAAGACAAGTTTCCTGCTCTCCCTGGCTATCCCTAACTGATCCGACGGACGGGATGGTTACTTTCAAAACCTGAATTGAAAACTAATCAAAACCCTTTGAATTTAGAAAACACGAATATGCCTAACCCGAGGTTAGACTGAGTTGCGATGTAAACCTGCCCGGAACCAACCGGCACATCCAGTATTCGCAACAATATCTGTCTAATGTGAGTGGTCGTGGCTTCAATCTACTTAATTAAAGCTAGAACAAGAATGGTAGGGTTAAGTTAACTAAGACACTTAACCAGTTCAACATGACAACTAAACTGATGGGTGGGGTTAGGTTCATAAAAACACTTAACACAGTTAAGCTAGAATGGGAGGGTTAAGTCCATAGGAACACTTAACCAACTTAACACAGTTAAGCTAGAATGGGAGGGCTAAGTCCATAGAAACACTTAACCAGACTCAAGGTAACAAGACAAGATTTGTAGGGGTTAAGTAAAGTTAATACACTTAGCAAAATTAACATGTTAACTAGAGTAGAAGGTGGGGTTAAGTAAAGTTAATACACTTAGCCAAATTAACATGTTAACTAGACCAGAGGTTGGGGTTAAGTAAAATCTAATACACTTAGCCAATTTAATATGTTAGCTGGGCTAGACCGTAGGTGTTAAGTAAACTTGAACACTTAACCATCAGGTTGGGATAAACTAATGGGGTTAAGTCTAAAACATGAAGGGATAATACTTAACCATGAATAACATGTTAGTTAAAACAGATGGGCAAGGTTAAGTTAAAAGGGAACACTTAACCAATACAAGGTGAAGGGGTAGGGTTAAGTAATAAGAAATACTTAACCAATATAACTTGGTTTAGGGTAAGGTTAAGTCAACATGAATTATTGATAACACATGACCAGTTTATCAAGATAAATGAAGAGGGTTAAGTTAGCTTGAATTGACTAATGACACTTAACCAACCCAAATTGACGGGAAAGAGAACTAAGTAGTAATTCTTAGTATAACACGGGAAGGAGCGAATGTCCGTCCGAGAAGGCTCCAACGAATTGGGTTACGAAGCCCGAGGCTTCGAGGGGACGTGAGGGTACTCTTGGTATCCCTCTGTGAGACTGCAGATGATCCTCCTGGGCTCACAGAGGTTAAGGTCTGCGTAGAAGAACCAGGGGTATGCCTTGGTTGCAATATATATGGCAACCTAAAGACTAGGATGGACCGGCGTGATTCGGCGAGAAAACGGTAGCCCTGTGATAGCAACTCGTCGTCTACCATCCATCTTGAGTCAGTCGAGATACGTGAAGCGGAAAGGCGGAGAACTCCAAAAGACCATAATTGCTATCTAGTTATGGGTGAGGATGGCCATAGGATAGTGGGGCACCGGGGGCCGGCGTATAGTTCTCATTTTACAAAGGGTGCCTTTCATTAGTTGAGGGAGGGGTCAAGTGGGACCATAGCCACTGGAATAAAAACAGACCTTAGCATCTGCATCGGCAGATATCTGAAAGCTCCCGACCGAGTTCTGTATTCCTTGATTTGCCCTGACACAGGACTCGGGTCGCACATTACAGGACATGTGCATTTAGACAAGCGATAACGATTCGCGATACAGGCGTGGGGAAGTATAGGAACATATACCACTCTAGGTAGTGTGTCCTAGACTTGGGGGCATCGTTCGACAGGTAGCATAATTCCTAGTTGAACTAGGTGGCATAAATCCTGAATCCGAGAAGCGTTCAGCGGATAGCGTAAACTCTAGTTAAATCTAGAAAGCACTTGATAGAAAACCCTAGATTTGATCCAGGTAACAAATAATGAATGTATGCCGGAGGCAATGGAAAAACAGGGATTGGGATCACGTTATCGTTACTAGTTGGGACACTAGTTAGATGGTGCAGAGATATAGTATAACAAGGAAATAGCGAAGCGGCGAAAGTATTAAAGCATATCCAGTCAGTCTTATCTTAGCATATCTTGTGATTACCTTGTCTAATCTTGTTGACCCTATCGTCATGGTGTAATTTTGTATTCAGTTAATTCATGTCGTTTTGGTTTTCCATGTTCACATGCTAGAAGTTACTGAACTTACTCAGGCTTTATGTCTGACTCTGTTTTTCTTTCGTCTTCTTTTCTTCCGTTCCCCCCCCCAGGTAGTAGAGGAGGGAATAGTATAACTCAGGTTAAGTTGGACTGTCACTCTTTCCCGGCTTGAAGATTTGTCGAAGTTTTGCTTGGATCCTCTTTTCAGATGCTATGGCTGGTTCTTGCCACATTGGGGAATATAAATGTATTTTTATGCTTCTTTATTTTGTAAGACAGATGACACTCTGATATTGTAAAGAAATCTTTGTACAAACTATTTTATCAATAAAGCAAAGTTTTATTTTCCGCTGTTTAAATTCTGTCTGTCTTGTAATTTATCTGCATCTTTTACCCTAAATGCTCCACAGAACTTAGTGCATTCCCTTTGTGAGTGACACTAACGAACGTGGGGTGTTACACGTGGTATCAGAGCTGAAGGTTACCAGATCAGATAAGGGATTTGAAAAATTATTTTCCAACAATTTTAAAAGAAACATTTTCAAGAGAAAATATTTGTTTTAAAGGCATATTCCCCAAAGCCATACGCATTGTCTTCTCTTCCTCTGTTTGAATTCTTGTCTCCTTCTTTCTTGAGCCTCTGGGGCTCCTGGCTTTCTGGGAGGTAACCTCATCGATGGGCGAAGTAGTGCCCGACTTCCATCTATAACCGTAGTAGTTTCACCCGCGGTTAGCTTTCTCCCAATCTTAGTAGGGTTTTCCGTACGATGGAGGCAGCTTTCGAGGGATTTGTCAACATGACTACACACAGAAGGGGATGAGGAGTTTGGCTAAGGAGCACAACCCGAGGATGAGGAATTCATGGATGTAGATTTAGCTCACAAAGGAGGAAGAAATCATAAAACCTAAGACAAGAGGGAGTATCTTTACTAGGGTATGATAGGACATATAATTAGGGACAAGGGCAAGAATGAGGAACAAGATTTTCAGAAGGGCAAGTACATACTTTCACCACCAAGCGTACCTAGGAGAAAGGTAGTAAAGTTATGTTGGCAGAGTATAGTTGTGCTATTCGTACTCTTTCCTTTGGATTTAGCACTTCGCATTTGTTTATATCCACTTCCCTAGTTGAGTCTCTGCACCATAGTACTTGTAAAGTAGAAAGATCCCACTAGAGTCTCAAATCCAATTGGTGGTCCGACCAGTTTATTTTGGGATTTGAGAATAGCTATCAAGTTTGCTTATATCATCTCACGTAGATCATCTAAATTCGGAGGAGATATTCCTTGGGTGCTTGTCTGATATTGGTTTAGGCCTTTGGGGCTTGTACTTGAGGAATGTCGAGTTCGACTAGGATGGTTTGCGTGAGAGATGAATAGTTGTGGCAGGTAATCTAAAAAGCACGTAGTAACCTTTCGACCCCTATAGTTATGGCATGGTGGATAAGAGGGAGACCTCTAATCATCTTAGTACATATACTTGGTACCGTGATTGACATCTGTTTATTTTGGAATTGGAGGTCAGAAACTTCACAATTGTGAAGTTAAATTAGTTAAGATACAGTGGAGTAAAGCTCAAGAAGGCTAGATACTAGCGTCATACCCTTTTTCTTAAGGGTGCATCCTTGATTTCTTTGTGTAGGAGCTTTACGCATAATTGTTTCTCTCTTTCCAAAGTATATCCTCTAGGACGTATCATCGATCCTTAGGTAGAAGCCAATGGATGTAAACATGTATTTGAAACATGTTATGGTTGAATGGTTGCAAGTGGTTGCAAGTGGATGCTCGTGGATACATATGCACACCATAGGCGCTAAAATGACTCAGTTACTTTATCACATTCGCACATATGTATTTGTTTATGAGTTAAACTTAATGTGCTATCATATGGATGTTGCATTTGAGTGAATGGTTGTGCACTCATATAGAAATAAAATGTATCATTAGGATTTGCATACATATTGGATGCAGGGCACTGACATGATTTGCATTAAGGAGGTCAACTGAATCAGTAGACCGCCTGATTTTGCATTAGATGAGGACATATACACACACTATGCATATAAACATGAAAGAATTAGAAATTTTTTAAGGACGATGAATGCCTGTGATTGAATGGTTGAGTAGATGGGTGATTGGATGGTAGGACACATTCTTCCTAACTTGAAGATTTCGGGGATGAAATCCTTTTAAGTGGGGGAGAATGTAACACCCCGAATTTTCATTAACAGTAAATTAATAAATTAAAGAATTAAGGGAAACGGGTTACGCCATTGCGTTCGTCTCGGAATTCTGCTTGAGATAGAGTCCGAGTTTGCGCAAAATGGGTAACGTATGAAGAAGATATCTCTAATTTAAATATTGCAGCAAAACATGAAAAAAAAAAGAATGGGAAAAGAATAATGTTTAGCATTGTTCTAAGGTTTGTAAGCAAAAGACTTAGTAGCTCATTTGGTTGGAACATGTGACTGGCATACAGGAGGTACATAGTTTGATCCCCGCCAGCGTCATATTTTTGTTTTAGGGGAATGGCTAGAAAGTGGCTTAGTGTGAACGCGGTTCAAATAAATGGTTAATTGGGAAAATAAATAAAAAGAAAAAAAATTATATATATAGGAAATACATATATATATATATATACATATATGCATATATATATATGACATGTACACGTGGCACATTTTTTGTTGGTCAAAGATTGTTCTTTTTCTACGTGGCTTTGTATGATTGGTCGGGGGATGATAAGTGCTGACATGGCCTTCTTTGATTGGCTGTATGACATATTCTGAGTCCCTATGTGTCACTAAGGCTGACGTGTCAAATTTTGATTGGCTCTCTTGACGTGTATGGACTGGATTCCTCCTATCTTCATCTGACGGCTCAAATCAATCAGAAACTCTATATAAACAGCCCTGGTCTTCTTCTCTATTCACAATTCTTTTCTACCTTTATGCTGCAAAGATTCTTGTTAGACATGGCTTCTCCTCCTCCTCTAAAATATATAAATAAAATAATATATATAAAATAAACCAAGACGAGGAAATGCTGCTAAAAGATTTTCAAGAAGAGATTCAAAGCTTCAAGATAAGGATTAAAGGCTAAACGTCGCACGAATCATAGCAACGCCTCCTTTCTATTCTAATCTAATCTCTGTAAGTCAGTTATTTTTAGATTTGAACGTTTTTCTTTGTTCGTGACATGAAATTAAAGGAATAAAAGAATATGCCAAATCTCTCTCTCTCTCTCTCTCTATTCGAATCAGTGCCTATATTCTTGGACCTAATCAAGAACTGTTATGATTCAAGGACAAATAAGACTGTATGCCTCTTTGACTATGAACATTGCCTATGACTATGGACATTGCCTATGACTATGAACGTTGCCTATGACTATGAACATTGCCTATGACTATGGACATTGCCTATGACTGTGACTGTGACTATGAGAATTATTTCCTTGACTAAGCTTATGCTTTTGATTTGGAAACATAAACTTTTGCCTATGACATAACAAGGACAACTGTGACTAAACACCTATGATTTCTGACTAGGAAAGGGTTGCTGTGAAATTGGGTCTAAACCTTATCTTTCTATTCTGTCTATCCTTGGTTTTTGTTGGTTTTAGACCTTGGGAATTTACCTATTAAGTTAGGTCTACCCATGTTCTTGAACCGACGTCGTTATTCAACCCTTTTTATGCCAGTTAGTATGTCTATCTTTTGCATAACAGCTTTGGTTCATTCCCTATTTTCTACGAACCTAGCTTTATTTATAAATCTAGACTAAATCACGATTATACGAACGGTGGGAATGCGGTTTGGGCAAAATATGAAATTTACTAAAAACATAGTTTAACTTGGAAATTGGCATAAATTGGTAACACGCATTATGGCATGTTCATAAGAATGCAAGTTGGATAAATTTGACATGAACTATAGATTGAGTAGCCTGAATCTAGTATCGACATGTAAATCTAGCATTTACATGAATAGTGAACTAGAGTAATAAGTCTAGTTTGACATGAATTAGAATGTTGAATTGGAATTGGATTAGCTAATTTGGAACGGTAAATATATTGGCCTAAATTTGAAATTGGCCATAATAGGGAGTAATTGGCAGGTTTAGCAAAATCATGGTTAATGACACTTGATTTGGTATAGTTTACATACCAAAAAGCATAAACATGATTTAGAGGGAAAAATGGGCCATAAGAATGAATGTTGACAATTTACATTAAAAGGGAAATTAGGAAATAAGTAAATTAGGAATAATTTACTTATAGAGTTTGTTCTAAACGAGAAATTTAAACTTAGACAAATTAAAGGTTTGTTAAACGACATCTCTTTTAATAACACACCAGAAAGTTCTAGGGTGACAGAGAGGATAGTGTCTAGGCCTGGGTTTGGAAAAGACAAGTTTCCTGCTCTCCCTGGCTATCCCTAACTGATCCGACGGACGGGATGGTTACTTTCAAAACCTGAATTGAAAACTAATCAAAACCCTTTGAATTTAGAAAACACGAATATGCCTAACCCGAGGTTAGACTAAGTTGCGATGTAAACCTGCCCGGAACCAACCGGCACATCCAGTATTCGCAACAATATCTGTCTAATGTGAGTGGTCGTGGCTTTAATCTACTTAATTAAAGCTAGAACAAGAATGGTAGGGTTAAGTTAACTAAGACACTTAACCAGTTCAACATGACAACTAAACTGATGGGTGGGGTTAGGTTCATAAAAACACTTAACACAGTTAAGCTAGAATGGGAGGGTTAAGTCCATAGGAACACTTAACCAACTTAACACAGTTAAGCTAGAATGGGAGGGCTAAGTCCATAGAAACACTTAACCAGACTCAAGGTAACAAGACAAGATTTGTAGGGGTTAAGTAAAGTTAATACACTTAGCAAAATTAACATGTTAACTAGAGTAGAAGGTGGGGTTAAGTAAAGTTAATACACTTAGCCAAATTAACATGTTAACTAGACAAGAGGTTGGGGTTAAGTAAAATCTAATACACTTAGCCAATTTAATATGTTAGCTGGGCTAGACCGTAGGTGTTAAGTAAACTTGAACACTTAACCATCAGGTTGGGATAAAGGAATGGGGTTAAGTCTAAAACATGAAGGGATAATACTTAACCATGAATAACATGTTAGTTAAAACAGATGGGCAATGTTAAGTTAAAAGGGAACACTTAACCAATACAAGGTGAAGGGGTAGGGTTAAGTAATAAGAAATACTTAACCAATATAACTTGGTTTAGGGTAAGGTTAAGTCAACATGAATTATTGATAACACTTGACCAGTTTATCAGGATAAATGAAGAGGGTTAAGTTAGCTTGAATTGACTAATGACACTTAACCAACCCAAATTGACGGGAAAGAGAACTAAGTAGTAATTCTTAGTATAACACGGGAAGGAGCGAATGTCCGTCCGAGAAGGCTCCAACGAATTGGGTTACGAAGCCCGAGGCTTCGAGGGGACGTGAGGGTACTCTTGGTATCCCTCTGTGAGACTGCAGATGATCCTCCTGGGCTCACAGAGGTTAAGGTCTGCGTAGAAGAACCAGGGGTATGCCTTGGTTGCAATATATATGGCAACCTAAAGACTAGGATGGACCGGCGTGATTCGGCGAGAAAACGGTAGCCCTGTGATAGCAACTCGTCGTCTACCATCCATCTTGAGTCAGTCGAGATACGTGAAGCGGAAAGGCGGAGAACTCCAAAAGACCATAATTGCTATCTAGTTATGGGTGAGGATGGCCATAGGATAGTGGGGCACCGGGGGCCGGCGTATAGTTCTCATTTTACAAAGGGTGCCTTTCATTAGTTGAGGGAGGGGTCAAGTGGGACCATAGCCACTGGAATAAAAACAGACCTTAGCATCTGCATCGGCAGATATCTGAAAGCTCCCGACCGAGTTCTGTATTCCTTGATTTTCCCTGACACAGGACTTGGGTCGCACATTACAGGACATGTGCATTTAGACAAGCGATAACGATTCGCGATACAGGCGTGGGGAAGTATAGGAACATATACCACTCTAGGTAGTGTGTCCTAGACTTGGGGGCATCGTTCGACAGGTAGCATAATTCCTAGTTGAACTAGGTGGCATAAATCCTGAATCCGATAAGCGTTCAGCGGATAGCGTAAACTCTAGTTAAATCTAGAAAGCACTTGATAGAAAACCCTAGATTTGATCCAGGTAACAAATAATGAATGTATGCCGGAAGGCAATGGAAAATACAGGGATTGGGATCACGTTATCGTTACTAGTTAGGACACTAGTTAGGTGGTGCAGAGATATAGTATAACAAGGAAATAGCGAAGCGGCGAAAGTATTAAAGCATATCCAGTCAGTCTTATCTTAGCATATCTTGTGATTACCTTGTCTAATCTTGTTGACCCTATCGTCATGGTGTAATTTTGTATTCAGTTAATTCATGTCGTTTTGTTTTTCCATGTTCACATGCTATAAGTTACTGAACTTACTCAGGCTTTATGTCTGACTCTGTTTTTCTTTCGTCTTCTTTTCTTCCGTTCCCCCACCCCCAAGTAGTAGAGGAGGGAATAGTATAACTCAGGTTAAGTTGGACTGTCACTCTTTCCCGTCTTGAAGATTTGTCGAAGTTTTGCTTGGATCCTCTTTTCAGATGCTATGGTTGGTTCTTGCCACATTGGGGAATATAAATGTATTTTTATGCTTCTTTATTTTGTAAGACAGATGACACTCTGATATTGTAAAGAAATCTTTGTACAAACTATTTTATCAATAAAGCAAAGTTTTATTTTCCGCTGTTTAAATTCTGTCTGTCTTGTAATTTATCTGCATCTTTTACCCTAAATGCTCCACAGAACTTAGTGCATTCCCTTTGTGAGTGACACTAACGGACGTGGGGTGTTACATACATCCTAGTTAGACTTTACAGTGCTTAGGTTCTAGGTGATTTTCGGTTCTGCTATGATCTTTGTGACGGAACTTGGTTTGTGTGATGTTTGATAGCGAAAATGTAGATTTGCAATAGGATTTTTCATGTATTTTTTCCTTAGATCCATGTACGGAAATTGAACTGTTTATTCCTAGATTCAGTAAACTGTGTATTATCAATTTAGCTATTACATTTCAGATTTTGTGTTCGATTTTTCCATGTGCAATCCTGCTTAGATATACACAACCGAATCTTATATATATTTGGTACAGCTATGTCACCCTTGAGTTGTTTATTCACCACGTCCCTTGTTTGTAAGGATTTGATGGTGAATATATTCAAATATTTGATTTCCTTCTAGCTGTCTGTATTGTCTGTTCTCATTAAAATTTCAGATTTCTTTCCTGTTCATAATATTTGTTCAGCTTTATATATTTTTGAGGCTGAAATAGCTTCATATACATAGCTGTATAGCTATTTTCCTTAGCTGATTTGATGTAGAAAAATATATATCAATAATTCAGTTTTCTTTTGAACAGTTCATGTACTGTTCTTGTTTGATTTAGTTGTGTACTTTTGCGGTTTACATGTTTTATTTTCCTATTTTGGAAATCTTTCTACTCTTCATATATTTATACTTATTTTCTAGATATTCATAGCTGTGTCTTCTTTTCGCTTCTCAGATTGATATTATGATGGTGAAAGTGTTGGAATCTCGTGATGGCCTGTGGCGCTTTGATGGAAATGGCTGCGCCATAAGCAGTGGAGATTTTGTTGGATCTCGAGTACCAAACATGATATTTTCGAACTTGATTTTTTTTATTTGTTGGCAGAAAAATTGTAAACTTTTGTATTGGATTTCCATGTGAAAGTCTGCTCAGATATATGTACAAGATCGAACTGATTATTTCATTTGAAGATTTTGAACTGGATTCATGTGCTAATGACTGTTGTGATGGGTACATTGCGTAGGGTGTATAGGGTTAGCTGATTGTATTTTTGTATGTATATACTCAACTGTCTGCTTAAAGAATTATTAGTACATTAAACAAATTAAATTTCTAGTAGTTTGTATTTTATTATAGCATATGCTTTTTCTTTATTAGATTTATGCTAGTATATGTCAAAGCAGATTTATTCATATGCCAATCATGGCCAGTACATAAATATTTTTGACACATTGCCGCGATAACTGGAAGTAACGACTATGATTGGCACAGGAGTAACTCTACTTTAGCATAAGAGTAAACAATTTTTTTTTTTGCATGGTTGGTATTACATAAATAAAGTAGCTAAAGTAAACAATAACTTTTAACGCATTACTGTATGTGTTACATGGTTATATCTCGAATGAAAATTAGCCACGACCCTCTGCTCACTATTTTGAATATATACAAGCACACAATGGTCCAGTGCATAAAAGTTGGGTGCCCAATGTTAGCTACATTTAAATACAAATAGGCTTAACTAATTAATTTTTATAAAACAAACCTCAATAAAATAATAAATTATTACTATTAAAATACTTAAATAAAAATATCATATACCTCAATATATAAACAAATATGGATAATATGACTTGGTATCAACATTTCGAATTAACGATACTTAAATTATATTGAAATCCTTATTAAATAAAATAAACGTTATCGTTTATTAACGAAATCCATAGCGACTATTTCAAAATTTTAACTGGACATAGCTAAAAAATTATTACACGAAATCTCGATTTTTCTTTTCCATATGAAAAATATAATCAAATCGATTCCAACGCTTCTGGTTTCACAGAATTTCGACTTAAAAAGAATTCTGTATACTTAGTTGAAGTTCAGAACGAACTTTATGAACTACCGCGCCATTTCTAGTTCGTTTATAATATAATTATAAATTTAACATTCTGACGTCGTTTTAATAACGAATATATTTATATAATTCAATATAAACTATCTTTAAACCACTTTAACTCGCTCGTTCACATTATCCAGCAAATTCAATATTTTCCCAATATCCCGAAAATAAAATATTATTATATTATTAATATATTTTAAATATTCAAATTAAAAGGGTCAAATCCCATAAATTACACTCAAACCAATATTTTAAATAAATAAAATATTTCAAATAAATGGTCAGAAAATACGGGACATTACATTCTTCCCCCACTTAAAATAATTTCGTCCTCGAAATTGCTAAGGTAAGAAAAATGTTGCAAATCCTATTAACTTTAAAAATATATTTTATTTCCAAAAAAACCCATTTATTGTGGTAAAACGAAATTTTCAAAAATAACGAAAATATTTTAACATTTTAAATTCTTAGAAAAATTCAGCAGTTTATTTAACTCTTTATTAATCCATGGATGGATTATATTCAACCTGTCTCACAAACAGTCAACAATGAATCAACAACGTGGGCATAACAAATTCAATCAACTGATTCCACATTCAAAACATGTTTGAACATCAACCGATTAATATTCGATAGATTTTTATTAAATTATTATTCATTAAATTTCCAAATTCAAATCAATTAGTTTGATTTCAACATTACTATTAGTTTAATTTTACTTAACCAAATTGATTTCAATTCAATTATTTGAATTTCATTTGAATCAATCAACACACAATATTCCAATAATTTCATAAAATAATTTCTTTTCTATACAAAAATAAATTTCAGGTAAAATTATTTCATTTACCCCTTCTACAAACAATATTGTGTTCCTTACCAGTTCAACGCTTTTCAACACTTAAACCGACCCACAACACGATACCAAACATTTGTATATATAAAATTTTCAAATACGCTCTCATATATATATACACTCAAACACAATCTAGGGTGTTACTAACCCCATCTCTATCGAGTTACGCCACAGAGCCAAGGATATTACTAAACCATTAGCTCTGATACCACTGTAACGACCCAGAGTTTTCGGCCCTGAAAATCGACATAAATACATTACCATATCTCATGTCGATCCTCCAAACACCGAGAACACTGGAACATTTATGGAAAGAAGTTAGAGGGTGAGATAAGAAACAAAGAAATGTTAGAATAGAAGAAGAAGAAGAACCAACACAACACAGAGTCTCACATCGCAGCGGAACAAAGTATAATATAGAAATAAATCTTTATTGAGAGCTTTAAATAAAACTTACAATATTAGAGTACATCAACATAACTGGACAGTTATGATAATCTGCCCTTGTATACAACACAGCAGAATAATATCACACGTCTGAACTCTTCCAGCCCGTCTCTTCACAGCATTCGATAACCTGAACCTGTACACTCCAGGCTAATCCAAGAATTTACAAAACACCGGGTTAGTCCGGTGAACCAGAGTGAGATAAACTCGCACAGTATTAAAGGTAGATCATCCAATCCTGATTTTAAAGTTCAAAATCTTTTCAAAGAAAAGGATAATCGTAAGACCAAATCCACACATAAACACGGACGGTTTTTATCTTACGATAACCCAAAACAGTTTTGAAACCAATATCTTGTCTGATATTATAATAATATCTAAATACAAGTAAATAGAATCTAGTAGAACGCTTACATCTCACGTTCCACATATATAGTATACAATCAAAACCGCAGGTGCTTATTAGAGATTGGATTCCAACTCTGACAAGGTATAGGACTACCTGCCGGTCGTGTATCTCTATAGACGAATACACTGGGTTCAACAAGAACGTCTTGCAACCCGGCCCACACATGATCGACCACTCATTTCGCTTGAGTGTATCGAATGTATATCACCGACGGTTGGGATCAGCAACCGCCTCCCGACAAGGGACAACATCGAATATAGAATAAAGAAACAAATGGAATTTCTCTAGATAGGTGATCATACACCCTAATGGGAGCGACCCACATAGCCATGCTGCCTGCCCGATTTTTGTCAACTTCTGGTTGATGAGGCTTGAGGCTAGAATTTTCTTTTGAACATCTGGTCATCATTCACTTTGAATGCCACATCGTCAGATCCGCCAGATCACACTGATTGACGTCCACAAAAATACTTTAGTTTATTCGGCTAGAGAATAACCATTTCTCCACCATCAACTATGGTATGTTTGGAGAAATCAACGCATGTAATTCCTTTGGAAATACTCTATCAGACATCTATCCATACAAGTCATCCAGGAACAGGGTGAACCGAAGGCACTCCGCTACTGCATCCCAGGAATCACCCTACATATCAGTAGCGAGAAGTCCTTGCAATCCGTAGATTTCAATCATGACAGAATCACTGTCGAAATCTCTCCGGCCGCTAAACCAGAGAAATCCAATCAGTAGTTCTTCCGCTCATGAAGATCAACGGTCTTCCATTGCTCTATCTTCAATACTCTTCTTTCACGTATTCGCTAGTCGGAATGGTTTTCGAATATATATTCGATCCTGGTCTTTCCATACCAAGGATCGTATGGGTCAGGTTTGAAAGTTGGTGATATAACTATCAAATAAACATTTGTGTGAATAACATGAGTTTACCACAACACCACATGACCTCTTTAATTAAAAATGATTAACTATAGTTAATCTTAAACTCTTACCATTCAAAAGATTTCGGTTTCAAACCATTCCGCTTTCACATCATATTAAATTCTTTATTCTATTATCATTTCAAAACCATTCACTATTTTACTTCTTATTAACATTTTGGAAAATGACTCATCCTTTCAAGTGAACATCGTTATGAAACCATCTATTATACTTTTAGTATAAACCATTCCCAAAGCTTCCCTTTTCAATTTCCTTTTATCTCGAAACACCATTCCAATTTCACTCGATCTCTTTTTATTTCCTTTACCTCGGAAATACAATTATATACATGTATATATAATATGCCTCAAATCTTTTTCTTCTTTCGCTACTTGGGACGTCTAATTATATATTCTCGACCCTTTTTACTTACATTGCATTATTATTTCTCATATGGAAATAATTTATTTTCACTCCCCTTCCCATTACAAATTAATATCACCCTCAGATCATCCCACAGTCGTTCAAGTTGGGGTACTTTTTTACCTCTCAGATCTTGATCAACAACGTTCCTATCTTTGGGTAGACATCAGTTGTAATTCAAAAACCGCCATTTATTCTAATTCCAAACACGCCTCATTATTATTTACTTTAATTTATAAACTTCTTACTTTTTTTTGAAATTCTTATCAAAATTAAACCACTATTCATTAACCCATCTCATTGGATTAATTCAAACAAACTAATCTTATCCTCACTTCATTTAAAAAGGTTGACTTTGTCAATCCAAAACACGATTACCTCATTAACCAATTCCAGATGATCCTTTAAATAAATTCCTTTCTGATATATCTCTCAAAACGATTATTCAAATCTGTCACATTACGTTAATCTTTGCTTATTCACTTATAACTCTAATATCAGAAATTTCCTTTATAAAATCATTTGAAATCAATTACAAACTCAATTAATAAATATTAAATATTAATTTTTTCCAAACTTTAATTTAAATAAAAGATTTAAAAATCTATTTTTCAATTATAAAATAAATTCTATAACTTTATCTCGTTGATCTACCTGATGGTGAATCGATATTGATGAAACGGTTAATTCATAGGCCATGTACTGCTAATTACTTAACCAATGCTACCCATTGGTTTAAACCAAACAAACGGTGAAATTCAGGTCAATATTCAACCACCAAATCAAAACAATTTAATAATGGTCTCTTAACAGTCTATAATGACAATTCAATATCAACCACAACTACCAATCAAAACGATTCATTTATTAAAACACGTTTATTTTATAAACGTGATCAATAAGGTAAGTTACCCTAATTTGAACCAATCGTTAAAAATAACGTTTTGGGTTTCACTAACATTAAATGATGTTTAATTTCATCAATTCAAACGATATGTGAATAGATCATCAACCAGTCAAAACACTAGCAATCATAGCACACAAAAATAAAAAACCAACACTGAGTGAGTTTAACTCTCCTTTGATTCTCACTGTCTTCAGCTTTGTCCTGGTTTTGTTCTTCTTGTAGTCATGATCGTAACGCAAGTTGTTTTGCCTGATTCTGTCCATATATGAATTGAGTTATAATGCTTGAATATTAATGATTTAATTTAATTTACTTAACCCTTAACTATAATTTAAATAAACTAATCCCATTTTGTTAAACTAACTATCCCATTATACATACCCTAACTAATCTTAAGTCACTATGTTTTAATTAATTAATTTTGTTTAAGGTTTAATTAAAACAATAAATCCTAATCACTTTTATTAACAACATAATTATATTAAACAAATGGTTTGAAATTGATGTTAGCAACATGACCAATAAATACATCAAAGTCACGGTATGAAAGGGTTTTAATTTTCGTGATTTAGATTAACTTACGTTAATTTAATCAAATAATACACTATATAATAAGCCTCCCTTTTTAGTATAACTAAACCAATAAAGTAATTTGAGCCTTACTTACGTCCAGCCCATCTTCGAAACAAACCCGCACCAATCCCCTCCTCATATCCAAACCATCTGATCCCTTTAATCCCAAACCCTCAGACCATTTTCTAATCCTCCGTCACCACAAAATGGAGAAAAACGAAACCCTCTTCCATCTCTTCTTTCTCCTTCTGTCACTTCGCCACAACCCTGCATCCCTGACCTCTTCCAGCTACCATAGCGCCACCCCCTAATTCCCTAAAAGCTAAGTAATTTTTCCCAAATTTAATTTCTGTTTTGATTTTTCCTTTTGGATTTTGAAATCGGTTTTACCTTTTTGTGTTGATCTGGTTTGTTGTGGAAACTTCATCACCTTGCTTGTGTATTTATACCAGCGAACGATTACAGTGATTTACGAATTGTTACATCCTAGTTAGACTTTACAGTGCTTAGGTTCTAGGTGATTTTCGGTTCTGCTATGATCTTTGTGATGGAACTTGGTTTGTGTGATGTTTGACAGTGAAAAGGTAGATTTGCAATAGGATTTTTCATGTATTTTTTTCCTTAGATCCAAGTACGGAAATTGAACTATTTTTTCATAGATTCAGTAAATTGTGTATTGTCAATTTAGATATTACATTTCAGATTTTATGTTCGATTTTTCCATGTGCAATCCTGCTTAGATATACACAACCGAATCCTATATATATTTGGTACAGCTATGTCACCCTTGAGTTGTTTATTCACCACGTCCCTTGTTTGTAAAGATTTGATGGTGAATATATTCAAATATTTGATTTCCTTCTAGCTGTCTGTATTGTCTGTTCTCATTAAAATTTCAGATTTCTTTCCTGTTCATAATATTTGTTCAGCTTTATAGATTTTTGAGGCTGAAATAGCTTCATATACATAGCTGTATAGCTATTTTCCTTAGCTAATTTGATGTAGAAAAAAATATATCAATAATTCAGTTTTCTTTTAAACAGTTCATGTACTGTTCTTGTTTGATTTAGTTGTGTACTTTTGCGGTTTACATGTTCTGTTTTCCTGTTTTGGAAATCTTTCTACTCTTCATATATTTATACTTATTTTCTAGCCATTCATAGCTATGTCTTCTTCTCCCTTCTCAGGTTGATTTTATGATGGTGAAAGTGTTGGAATCTCGTGATGACCTGTGGCGCTTTGATAAAATGGCTGTGCAATAAGCAGTGGAGATTTTGTTGGATCTCGAGTACCAAACATGATATTTTCGAACTTGATTTTTTTAATTTGTTGGTAAAAAAATTGTAAACTTTTGTATTGGATTTCCATGTGAAAGTCTGCTCAGAAATATGTACAAGATCGAACAGTTTATTTCATTTGAAGATTTTGAACTGGATTCATGTGCTAATGCCTGTTGTGATGGGTACATTGCATAGGGTGTATAGGGTTAGATGATTGTATTTTTGTATGTATATACTCAACTGTCTGCTTAAAGAATTATTAGTACATTAAACAAATTAAATTTCTAGTAGTTTGAATTTTATTATAGCATATGCTTTTTCTTTATTAGATTTATGCTAGTATATGTCAAAGCAGATTTATTCATATGCCAATCATGGCCAGTACATAAATATTTTTGACACATTGCCGCGATAACTGGAAGTAACGACTATGATTGGCACAGGAGTAACTCTACTTTAGCACAAGAGTAAACAATTTTTTTTTGCATGGTTGGTATTACATAAATAAAGTAGCTAAAGTAAACAATAACTTTTAACGCATTATTGTAAGTGTTACATGGTTATATCTTGGATGAAAATTAGCCACGACCCTTTGCTCACTATTTTGTATATCTACAAGCACACAACGGTCCAGTGCATAAAAGTTGGGTGCACAATGTTAGCTACATTTAAATACAAATAGGCTTAACTAATTAAATTTTATAAAACAAACCTCAATAAAATAATAAATTATTACTATTAAAATACTTAAATAAAAATATCATATACCTCAATATATAAACAAATATGGATTATATGACTTGGTATCAACATTTCGAGTTAACGATACTTAAATTATATTGAAATCCTTATTAAATAAAATAAACGTTATCATTTATTAACGAAATCCATAGCGACTATTTCAAAATTTTAACTAGACATAGCTAACAAATTATAACACGAAATCTCGATTTTTCTTTTCCATATGAAAAATATAATCAAATCTATTCCAACACTTCTGGTTTCACAGAATTTCAACTTAAAACGAATTCTGTAAACTCAATTGAAGTTTAGAACGAAATTTACGAACTACCGCGCCATTTCTAGTTCGTTTATAATATAATTATAAATTTAACGTTATGACGTCGTTTTAATAACAAATATATTTATATAATTCAATATAAACCATCTTTAAACCACTTTAACTCGCTCGCTCACATTATCCAGCAAATTCAACATTTTCCCAATATCCCGAAAATAAAATATTATTACATTATTAGTATAATTTAATATTCAAATTAAAATGGTCAAATCCCATAAATTACACTCAAACCAATATTTAAAATAAATAAAATATTTCAAATAAATGGTCAGAAAATATGGGACATTACATATTTATTCATACTCTTATATATTTTTGTACTCTGATGTAATTGTTGTAATTACAATGAAATGTTCTGTCGTTTGTGTTTTGAATTGTCATGTTCTCAAATCAATCAGAGCTTTCCCGAAAGGGCGAATTTGGGTCGTTTCATATATGTATGGCGAGGTAAGCATGTACAAAATATTTTTCAAGTGTTTAATTGTATATTTTAATCTGGAAATCCTTGAATTAAAACTTAGTGATATAAATGAGTATTATAAAGTATAGAAGCATATGAAAACATAAGTATATATTATTTAAACATATTTATAAAATTATAAGGTTTAAAACTATAAAACTATATATAACTATATAAACTTATACATATGACAAAACATTAACTTTATTTAAAAAAATAAGGTAGAATTATTTTAAAATAATTAGAAAACAAAATTTGAATTTAAAATTTGAAAATCAAAATTTTGAAAAACAGAATTTGAAATTTGAAAATCAGAATTTTGAAAAATTGAATTTGAAATTGAACCTAGAGTGCTATTCAGAGTCTTACATATAAACTAGACTCTATTACTATATTTGTTTTGAACTCTTGAACTCTTGATAACTTGATTACTCATGAGTCTTAAATTTCTTCTGAATTCTGAATCTCTTGAAACTCTAAAACTGTATAGATTTCAGTATTTAAATCCTGTATACAACTCCTGCATATATATATATATATATTCTAGATAACGACGACAGAATATATTTTATAATAAATTAATATTGAAATAAGGTTATTGTCATCAAAACTCCATTATCCAACACGCGCAACCTTTGTTTCTTTTTCAAAATTCAAATGGCATAATGCCGTCTTTAGATTCTTACCTATTTTCATTGATTGCAGGTTTATTTTGAATTTCTCCTATTTATATATATATCCACATTAATATGCATATATTTACATATGCATGTATACACATACTTTTGTACTTACTTTATGTATAATTTTCCTTATATGTGCATTTATACATATTTTCATCTTTAGAATATGATTGTTTTAGCCGTTTCTCTAAAATAATAATACGGCGCCGACGGGTCTCGAACTTGCGCCGCTCACTTGGAAGGGACATGTCTTTACCAACTAGGCTACATAAGCTTTTGTTAATAAGACTCAAAAAAATTGTGGTCATTGATTCCTTTTAGATTTCTTCTTATACCTTTTTTCACATTTGTTGTAATGTTTCATTTTGTAACGACCCAGATTTTCTGGTCGATTTATTTTGAATATTTAATATTATTTTAAATATTGAGCTGATAATATAAATCGATTTTTATATTGAATTATCGATATAACTATCGTAATACGAGGATCTTAAGTAATTCAATTTGAAATGGAGTCAAAACGATTTATATGAATTTTTATTTGAATTTAAACGATAATAATAATAATAATTTATTATCAAGGAATTTATTTTTTTTGAATTTAAATTATATTATATTAATTTATTTTGGTTATTTATATTTACATTCAAATTAAATATCAAAATATATTCAGTTAGTTCAGAATAGTGTTACACTGTTGAAATAACAGTGGTTACGTTAAAATAATGGTTCGTGGTTTAAATGAATGGACCTCGAGATATTTATAATGGATAAGACCGAAATCGAATCGAAAATCAAATCGATATCTATTTAAAAAGAATAAAAGATCTCTTTATATCGAATCAAAAACTAATCGAAATTAATAGTGATGTACTTTATACACTATAAACTCCTTAACAACCAAGTTTCCCTTCTGTATAAAATCGCGACGTCCTCTTTGATTTCTCTTCTAAAAAATTCCAACACCAGAAGGCTTCGAAACTTTAAATGGCCACTATCCCTTCTCACTTCTCTTACTTACTTCCCTCTTCTGTATCTCGAATCAAATTCCAGGCGAAGAAATAAATAAAAAAAGTCGATCCTTATTCTGTTAAACAAAAGGGGATTTCGAGAGTTCAAAATCGAAATTCAAATTAGTTGGAGTTCCTTTCCATCACCTTTGGTAAGCGTGCGATCCATGTTTGGAGCTCGCGACAGCAGCAACGAGCTAATGGGTGGTTGGTCGATGTAGGGATTTTTGGTCCATGATTTCTGATATCACGATGCATTTTTGGGGGGTGTCTGAAGGCGTTCATAATGTCAGGAGGTTTCGCCACTTGGTAGGGCGACTGTCTTGGCAAGGAGCAGATGGGGAAGTCGCGTTTGCTTGAGGATGGTTTCGAGTATGTTGAAGCACGGTGCGATGGTTGTTGGGGGTGGTAATGGAGTGTATTGTACTGTAGGGAAAGTCGAGGTGATGATGGCTTGAAACTAAACGATGTTAGTAGTTTGAGGGATGTGAACAGAAGTTGCTGAACTCGATTTTGATTCCAGTGTGAACGTTGATGATAGTGAGAGTGGAGTTCATGAATGAGATTTGATGAGTAAGCAGATGAAAGTAAGATAACTGAGATGATAAGGAACCATTTAGGTAAGGGTGTATTAGTAGTGGAACTCGTAGAAAGGTTCGGTAGCGTGGCTGAGTTCTGGAGCAACGAAAGTGGAAAGCTTAGGTTGGAGAAGAATAGTTTGAAACGTGGGTCAGGTCAGGTAACAAATTAAACAAATGATTAAGTTTAATAAGTTTAAGTTATATATAAATATAATCAAACTTATAAATACCATAGCTTTGTCTTATAAGGTCCGAACCAGATGAAACCAAGTACGTTGAGATTATAACGACAAGTATTACACATATAAAGTGAATTGAGTCGATGTGGATCAGCTTTAGGATTTTAATTGAAATCGAATGCCGTTCGATTTAAGTTAAATTGTATCAGATTGCTATTTCGACAGGAAAAATCCTTATGAGTAAATCTCATTCACCTTTTATTTAGAATTATTTTTATATCGTTAAAAATAATTGTTTGTTGCTTGTTGAATGCTTTCTGATTATTTGAAATATATTAGTTATTTAGGGTTGACTATTATATATATATTGGGTTGATGGTTGGATTGATCCCCACAGTCTCATTAACGGATGCCCGCAGTTTCATAGCTGATGATTTCCCTATGCGCCCCACAAATATATTAGTGGATGACCTTCATACCACGATATCCTGCTTCGAAGCAGGATGGGTATTATTTATGTTGACTAATGTCTGTGGATGCAGGAAAACAGGTTGAAGGGATCCAACTGATTCCTCAAAAATATATTATCTATTTATTTATTTGTTTGCATATATACTGCCATATATGATGTGTTAGAAAACCTGAAATAAATAATTGGTTGTTTGATGTTTAAATATCACTGGGCCTAAGTGTTAGTTTAAAAATATCCTGGAAAGGATATTTGAGATTTAAAAGGAAAATTCTATTTCTAAAATAGAATTTGAAATTTTAGAATGGAATTAAAATATTAACCTGTTTTAAATAAATAAAAACAAGTAATTCATTTATAAACGAAGTTTATAAATGAAGTGAAAAGAATTATCATTGGGTAATTCAGAAATAAAAAACACAAGTGTGAAGTTGAAAAGGGAAAGTATTTTTCCAAAGAAGAAATTATTGATTTCAACTGAATTGGAAGTCAAGACTTTTTTAATATAGAATATAAAGAAAATTCAAATAGAAATTGAATATAGAAATTCAAATGGAGTTTAAATATAGCAAATATAAAGGAAATTCAAATATAGAATTTGAATATAGAGAAAGTAAAATGGAATTTGAATAAAGAAATTTTAAATGTAAATTTGAATAGAATTTGAATATACAGAAATTTGAATAGAACTGAATAGAATTTGAATAGAATTGAAAATAGAATTTGGAAATAGAAATTTCAAAGTGAATTTGAAATAGAAAGTTGAAATCATTTCGAAATGGGAACAACAAAATATATTTCAAAATGTGAATTTTTAAACAGAATAGAAATAAATCCAAAGGATTTATAATTTATAAAAGGAATTGAAATTAAATATAGAAGATCGAAATATAAATGAATTTATTACTGAATAAGGAAAAATCGACAATTTTAGAAGATTGGAAATAGTATGTTGAATTGGGAAAAATTGATTTGATATATATTAAAAATATATCAGAATGAAGTTGAATTTATTATAGATGAAGTTTAAACGTTTATATTTATAAATATAATTAAAATGAACTCGCCGCAGCGCTGCAGTTCGTAAATTGGCGTTTCGAACTTCAATTGAGTATACAGAACTCAATTGAAGTCGGAATTCTTTGAAACAAGAAACGTCAGGACCGATTGGATAATAGTTTTCTAATGGAGGAGAAAAATCTGGATTTCGTCTAATAGATTTTGAGTTATATCAAAATCAAATTTTCAGAAAACAGCGCCATAACCATTTAAAAACCATAACGGTTTATTTAATTTTATAAAAGTATTTTTAGCGAATAAAATCCAAATTTCTATTTAGAAAATTTCAGAATTGAGTTGTAGATTGTATGTGAACTCACGTGGAGTAATAAAATGATTTTTGAAACAGAAATCAGATTTTTGATTATTGAATAGAATTAACTAATTTGAATGGTAATTAGTTAATGAGATTTTGCATTGATATTGGGCTTTGAATAAGTGAACTCAATTTGAAAATTTATATTCGAAATCGAAAAGGAAACTAGAATTGAAATTGAAATTGAAATTGAAATTCAATTTGGTTATGAGCAAGTTAAATATTTTGTATGAACATGTTATGTTCAAACATAGAAGTGAAATAGGCAAAATAACTAATTAAAGAATAAATGAGCGAAACTGAATTCAAACGATTGGATTGATTTGAATTGAATTTGAAACAGGTGAGCATGTATTAGACAGGTATGGGATGGAGGATATGAAGATTTTAAATTTATGTGCCCGACAAAAAGGTACACGTTTAAATTCCATATGAGGTTTTATGCGCCGTATCGGCAAGCCGCTTAGCTTTTTCTTTTGGATTGTTGAAGGCCATGGGAGGCTATTTGAAATATCCCGATGCTCCCAGTACAAGGGAGGTTATGGCAAATTTCTTTGAAAATTTAAGGAGTTAGAATATTTTTAAGAAAAATTTGATAGTTAGAAATAAATGTATCGATATATATATAGAATTCGATAAGTAAATGAATTTAAAAATAGAATATTATAAACAAAAAGGAAATCGATAGGCTGGTAATAGAAAGAGAAACATATATACATTTAAAAGTAAATAATTGGTTTTTATAATTTTGATTATTCGAGGTAAGTGGTTTTTTCTGTTTTGAAGTTAATGATGTTTTCAGTCAAGGTCTGAGAGGTAATTTTACCCCAACTTGATTGATTTCATTTTTAATTGATAAATGGCAAGATCCAACTTCGAAGAGAAGTGTTTGAATAATAGTTGGTTGAATAAAATATTTTGGGTTGTTTGTAACGATGTTTTACACAACAGTCATTTTAACCCAGGTAAGTGGAATTTTGGAAATATATCATAAATATTTCCTAAGTATAAAAATAACCGTGTCGTGAAAGAGATAAGTGATTGAAAATGTTTTCAATTGCGAATAGAATAAATTTTCTAAGTATAGAAAATAAAAGAAGGTGATATAGGGAGATGTTTTTCCAACTAGCGTAAGAGATCAATAAGATTTCTGGAAATATTTGGTTAACAAATATTTGATAGGGAAATGAGAAGTGAATTTATTAATGAAATATTAATTACAGGCCCAGTGATTGATTGATGTTACGGATGAATGGATGTTTGTTTATTTTTCTTCGATAGTTAAATAACCGACTATCGAAGTGTTTGCCAATATCGTTGTCAATATGGAGTGTGACGACCCCAAAACCCCGATAGGACGGTGGCGAGGGTAATCTTTGGAATATAACATATAAACAGATAATAGCAGAACAAAATTAAATAAATACACTAGATAATGTACAAATAATACACTGGATAAACATCATCATCAGAGTTACACAGTATATAGGATCATACTTAGTACAAATACAGTTCAGCTATACATAAATGTCTACAGCGGAAAACAAACATAATATGTACAATAGGAGCTGAACGGCATAAAAAGAGGTAAATGATAGTATCCATCTTCAGCTCTAGCTATCCAGAAAGAGCCTGCTAAAACCTGAATACAAGGCTGGCCGTGTAGAAAAAGGGGCACCCGAGTTTGCAAGTGAAACAAACTATGAGTCAGTCATGGGACTGGTATGAGAAATCTACTTAACACATTTTATAATATGGCTAATCATAGGACCACGCCACTTTCGCGGAATGGGTTTACTCCATTGGATTGCCCGTGCTTAAAACAAGTAAATCTTTTAAACATCGCAATGCTTTTTACAAAAATGAAGCCATTATAAGACTCAGTTCCCATCACATAATGCAACGCAAACCGGAGGATAGAGTTTTTACCTTATAATGGCCAAAATATGCTTGATACGAATAAAACAAAAGTATTTGATATTATTACTAGTGTTTATATGTTTCAAAAATAACTTCAAATCATAAGTGTCAATCATAGACGACATTAATGCCCCATACCACTATGTCGCCATATATAGGTATACAATCAAAACCGCAAAGTCACGTATTTGGAAATTGGATTTCCGTCATGAACCAAGGCAAAAGATAGTCCTTACCGACTTCGAGACTCTCTAGCCCGAGCCTCAGGACCCAGACTCAGGTGGGCCCTTGGAACGACAGGGCCGGTCCATCGATGTGGATTAAAATGCCTGAACACTGCGTTTCCCCACCCTTTGGGGTGTAAATGAGCCAACGAATGACTCCATCGGCTCCACATAGTAACTGATATATTCGAGGCGCCTCGCAATAGCAAGAACCGCACATGTGAAAATAATATATATGTCATCCAGTTTAAGCACTGACACCACCTCTAGCTAGAAAGAAACGCATGTCCTCCGTGAGGTCCTCTCCTATTTCTGGCTCATACCGAGGTGTGAGGCTCGCGAATCCACGCTATACACAAAGCCATGCCACCCAGGCGGTGCTTTGATCTTCAACCACAAGACTTTTCTTTTCAACAGAAGCCTTCATCATCTGCCACTTAGGCATCCCACACAGGCAATTCACACTATGCAACTGATTTCTATCGATATATAACCCCTGAGCTCGTACGTCTCAGAGAAGGGCGTTAAGCAAGAGAATAAATTCTCCACCGCCAAACAGATATATATTTAATAGAGATCAATCAGCACAGAACAAAATCCAATGTCAGACACACAGTCCATTTGCAAGTTCGTTCTGGGTCTGAACGAAACCGGAGGCACTATATACCTCGCATACCCATCGATCTCCACGTACGTCTGGACGATCACCACTTATTATCTATATTTCGGGATGTCTCCCAATCAAGACATTAGTTATCATCCAACCGAGGTGAAGATCTCCGGTCTTCAACCACCGTCTTCATCATCGACTTCTTATCGCCGATCAATTATTTGAAATGAGATTTAGCTCGGCCTTTTCAAATAATTCACGTATACTTAGAATTTAAATCAATTTATTTCAATGGTTAAATTATTCGACAATAATTCACGCCAAACACATTCAACCATCAAATATCACATAAACCGAGCAAATTCAGTTTATTTCCATTCCATATCGTTTATAATATTTTATCATGATTTATCGCTATTTTTATTTATTTTAAAAAGAGCCACTTCATTCGAACGACGCTTCAGGCCATAACGCGGCCGTGGCGCTGTTTTTCTTCGGATTTGACTTACACATATCTGAAAATCTAACCGTTGGATCTTCACAAATTTTATATCATTAGAAAGATCTTTTCGAAATGAATCCAACGGTTTCAGTTTTGGGAAAATCCGACGGTCGGATCTCCCGGTACACTCGTTTGAAGTTTCGATTTCAAAATACGAACTGCAATGTCGTTATTCGATTTAATTTAATTATATATTTATATATATATATAATCGATTCTGGCACTGCTTTTCTACATATTTGAATTAAACATTCCAGACAATCCAACCGTTGGATTTTCACAAAGTGGGTATCATTGGATATTTCCAAAGCGAACCCAACGGTTTCGGTTTCGGGAAAATCCGATGATCGGATCTCCCGTGCTAATCGTTTGAAATCACGGTTTCAAAACACGAACTACAGCTTCGTTATTTGATATATTTCAATTATATATATATAATCGATTCTTTGATTTCAAAACTATTTTCACTTCACGCATTTGATAAAAACGATATTTTTTATCCAATAGATATTTATTTCAACACATGAATTTTGTTTATTTTATTTCCACCCAGGAATTTCTATTCAACACATGAATTTTATTTATTTTATCTCCACACAGGAATTTCTATTCAACACATGAATTTCTATTCAACATATGAATTTTATTTCAACATTCGACACATGAATATTTTCTATAGTTTATATATATATATAATAAAAATGTGATTTTTATTGCAAAACAATTTATTTCAAAACATGATTATTTTATATATTTTATATATAAGGTAAAAAATTTATTTTTATTGCAAAACAATTTATTTCAAAACACGATTGTTTTATATATTTTATATATATGGTAAAAATGTTATTTTTATTGCAAAACAATTTATTTCAAAACACGATTATTTTATATATTATATATATAAGGTAAAAATGTTATTTTTATTGCAAAACAATTTATTTCAAAACACGATTATTTTATATATAAGGTAAAAATGTTATTTTTATTTTTCAAAGAATTTATTCAATACACGAATTTCATTCAACACATGAATTTATTTCAACATTTAACATATGAATTTTATTTCAACATTCAACACATGAATTTAAATCAAACAGAGAAATATTTCAGAAAATTTCGGCAGCATAACGGCAGGGTAGTTAAAACCGGGACCGTCCCAAGTATGGCTCCTCGCTCTACCTTAAAGCCTCGCAGCTTTTGACAATGGGGATTTCATGCATCTAGTTCGCACGCAGGTGGCATATTTATTTTTTTCTTTTCCACAAACTAATCCTATGTGGTTTCAACCAAATAATTCTCAACCAAAAACGGGTATTTTCAACCACAATCAATCAATTTCAAACATAAACAATTATAATCAACCAATCGCTATCAACCAATTTTCACACCAATCACAACCAATAAATATCGTCCATGGTTTGTGGACGAGGCACGTATATATATAGGTATATTTCAGTTCACTTCAATATCATTTCAATTTATTTCAACGCATATATAATTTTTACAACGCATATATAACTTATACATCGAACGTACAACTTATACAACGCTTATACATGAGGTGTACAACGCTTATATAACTCATACATTGACTATATAATTTATACATCGTCGTTTTCCATATCGTTTATAATTTAGAAATCTCACATTGGGTTCCACTCCACCAAAAATAGCAGAAGGCTTAGAAAAATATCTGGTCTCTTCTAAAATGAAGAAGACGTCCTCACAGTCCCGGCGTCTCTTGTTTCAGTGAATTTCGACTACAAATGAAAAAGATATGTTTTTTATTGTGAAATCAAAATCCGTAGCGCTTAGAAGTGCTATAGAACAGTTTAAAATAATTTAAATCGTACCTTTCCTTTTCCTGTTCAAACCTAGGTTTAGGTTTTTCTTGAAATCCGCACCACTTCAGGACGATCGGCCAGCGCTACCTCGTAGAGTTTCGAGAGAGCTTCACAACCGCGGTTGGTTTGCCCAACTCGACAGCACCATCAGGTCAGCGGCGCTCGAAAGTCCTCCACTTCGACGAGGTGATTTAACCAAATCAGGGATCGAGGCGAGGTGAGACTTGTATGGATTTGAAGAGTGGAGAAAGTTCTTCAAAAAGTTCAACTGGAGCTCCTTATTTTATTACGTGGAGGTGGAGAAAACGAGGAGAGAAGGGAGGAGCTCCTATCGCTGTCGTGCGCCTGAAGGTATCGGGGAAAGAGAAAAATGTTTGGCCAATGAGATTTTTTCTTTATATTTTTATGTTTAAAAATTTGAAAATACCCCTTATCTTATACGAACTCCAATCCAAACCCAACGACTGTCGTCCCTAGCTAAATACCCCCATTTTGAACACAATGGGAGGCCCATTCGACTGTTTCAGTCAGCTTTCCTTCAAATTAAAATATAAAACATTCAATACTTAATTTGAACGTACATTTCAATTTGCCGAGGCCATATATTGATTCTAAAAATTCCCAAAAAATAAATTTAGCTATGTTTTGATGATACGGTCCCAACAAAACTAGTTTCGTCGAATTCTGAGACCGTTTGAAAAATGGCCCTTTTCTGGTCGATCCAATTTAACAAAAATCGACCAAACACATTTTCCTTTGTCACGCTCACATACTAACTTCAAAAATTATGAAATTTGAAACCTAGCAATAATTTGACATCCTGGATCCAACAAAATGGTTTCGTCGAATTCTGAGGTCGTTTGCAAAATGGCCATTTTCACGGGCTATATAAACTCTATAGCGACCTTTTTGAAAATTCATTTGGCCATAACTTTTGCTTTCCGCTACGAAACTTCAATTTTTCAGATTCGTTAGAAAGATATTCACTAACAGATTTAAATATTTCTAGTTTCCCTAAAATCCGTTTAGTTTTGCTCCCGGGACAGTTAGTCAAAGTTTGAATTCAAATTTCTAAACTGCCGCGCCATTTCAGGCCTCGTTTTATAATTGAAAATAATTATATTAATTTTCAAACGTCGATTCAAACACACTTTTCGTCGTTATTATTTAAAATATTTATTTTAAATATTTAAAATTCACTAAAATAGCCAATTTAAAAATTTTAAATTGGTTCAGATTTTCCGGGTTGTTACAATCTCCCCCACTTAAAACTTTTCGTCCCCGAAAAGGAATAAAGTCGAAAGTGGATTCATTAACCAACTCTATTTTCAATCTGGCTTCCATTCTCCAACCTTTAAGTTTCTCAGAATTTTCAAATTCTTCAAAAATTTGGCTAACACCCTAAATTTTCGAAAAATTTCGCCATAACCTCCTTTGTACGGGGAGGGATTTGGAAATTTATTGGGCCGTATTAGGTACCCAAATAAATCCTAATAAGCATGCACATATTTATAGTGATATATTCCGGTGTCCACAGGGGAGTGTGTATAGATCATAACTCCATAGAATAAATTCTCGTCACCCTATAAATGGTTTTGACGACCCCAAACCCCGTACTGACGGTGGCAAGGGTTATCTTTGGAATATAACACATAAACAGATAACAGCAGAACAGAAATAAATAAATACACTAGATAATGTACAATAGAATACACTGGATAAACGTAATCATCAGAGTTACACAGTATACAGGATCATACTTAGTACAAATACAGTTCAGCTATACACAAATGTCTACAGCGGAAAACAAACATAATATTTACAATAGGAGCTGAACAGCATAAAAAGAGATAAATGGTAGAATCCATCTTCATCTCCAGCTATCCAGAAGGATCCTGATAAAACCTGAACACAAGGCTGCCCATGTAGAAAAAGGGGCACCTGAGTTTGCAAGTGAAACAAACTACGAGTCAGTCATGGGACTGGTATGAGAAATCTACTTAACACATTTTATAATGTGGCTAATCACAGGACCACGCCAATTTCGGGAACGGGTTTACTCCATTGGATTGCCAGTGCTTTAAAACAAGTAAATCTTTTAAACATCGCAATGCTTTTTACAAAAATGAAGCCATTATAAGACTCGGTTCCCATCACATAATGCAACGCAAGCCGGAGGATAGAGTTTTACCTTATAATGGCCAAAATATGCTTGATACGATAAAACAAAAGAATTTGATATTATTACTAGTGTTTATATGTTTCAAAAACAATTTCAAATCATAAGTATCAATCATAGACGACATGGGTACCATATATCATGTCGCCATATATAGGTATACAATCAAAACCGCACAATCACATATTTGGAAATTGGATTTCCGTCATGAACAAAGGCAAAAGATAGTCCTTACCGCTTCGAGACGCTCTAGCCCGTGTCTCAGGATCAGAACTCGAGTGACCCTAGGATCGTCAGGGCCGGTCCACCGATGTGGATTAAAATGCCTGAACACTGCATTTCCCCGCCCTTTGGGGCGTCAATGAGCCAATGAATGGCTCCATCGGCTTCACATAGTCACCGATATATCCGAGGCACCTCGTAACAACAACAACCACATAGGTGAAAATAATATAAATGTCAGCCAGTTTGAGCACTAACACCACCTCTAGCTAGAAGGAAACGCATGCCCTCCCTGAGGTCCTCTCCCGTTTCTGGTTCATACCGGGGTGTGAGGCTCGCGAATTCACGTTATACACAAAGCTATGCCACACAGGCCGTGCTTTGATCATCAACCACAAGACTGTGCTTTTCAACAGAAGCCTTGATCACTGCATCTTAGCATGCCATAGGCAATTCACGCCATGTAACTGACGTTTATCAATCACACGGAATGAAATCCAATGTCAGACACACAATCCATTTACAAGTCCATTCTGGGTCGGAACGAAATCGGAGGCACTATATACCTCGCATGCCCATCGATCTCCACGTACGTCTAGGCGATCACCACTCATTATCCATATTTCGGGATGCCTCCCAATCAGGACATCAGTTATCATCCAACCGAGGTGAAGATCTCCGGTCTTCAACCACCGTCTTCGTCTTCGACTTCTTATCGTCGATTCAGTTATTCAGAATGGGATAAACCCGGTCTTTCTGCGCAACTCGCGTATATAATTTACAAGTGCTACACAAACACAACATACGCTTCATTCCAATTCATTATTCACTAACCGTAAATTAGTAAGAGAACGATTTCCCAAATATTAACCCCGAAGGCCGAAACCAACATCAGATCAAAACCCAGGAAACCATCCAACTTAGCTAACCTCCAGTTAGTTTATAAATTTCATATTCAACCATCAAATATTCAATAAACCAGGTAAATTTGGTTTATTTCGATTCCATATCGTTTATAATATTTTATAACGATTTATCGCTATTTTTATTTATTTAAAAATAGCCATTTCTTTCAAACGACGCTTCGGGCCATAACGCGGCCGTGGCGCTGTTTTTCTTCACATTTGATTTACACATATCTGAAATCTGACCGTTGGATCTTCACAAATTTTATATCATTAGAAATATCTTTTCAAAACAAATCCAGCGGTTTCAGTTTTGGGAAAATCCGACGATCGGATATCCCGATACACTCGTTTGAAGTTTCGATTTCAGAATACGAACTACCGCGTCGTTATTCGATTTATTTTAATTATATATATATAAAAATATAATCGATTCTGGCACTATTTTTTTCCAGATTTGAATTAAACATTCCAGACAATCCAACTGTTGGATCTTTACAAAGTTGGTGTCGTTGGAAAGATATTTCCAAAGCGAACCCAATGGTTTCGGTTTCGGGAAAATCCGATGGTCGGATCTCCCGCACTAATCGTTTGAAATCACGGTTTCAAAACACGAACTGCAGCTTCGTTAATCGATTCATTTTAATTATATTTATATATATATAAATATAATCTATTCTTCGATTTCAAAACCATATTCTTTTCATATATTTGATAAAAATGATATTTTTATCCAACAGGCATTTATTTCGACACTTCACTATTTTTAACGATTCATGTATATAATAAAAATGTGATTTTTCATGTTAAACAATTTATTTCAAAACACGACTATTTTATATAGTTTATATAGATGATAAAAATATGATTTTTGTTATAAAACAATTTATTTCAAACACGAATACCATTCAATACATGAATTTCTATTCAACGAATGAATTTCTATTCAACACATGAATGTTTTCTATAGTTCGTATATATAAAATAAAAATGTGATTTTTATTGTTTAAACAGTTTATTTAAAACACGAATACCATTCAACGCATGAATTTCAATTCAACGAATGAATTTCTATTCAACACATGAATGTTTTCTATAGTTCGTATATATAAAATAAAAATGTGATTTTTATTGTTAAAACAGTTTATTTAAAACACGAATACTATTCAACACATGAATTTCTATTCAACGAATGAATTTCTATTTAACACATGAATGTTTTCTACTCAACACACAAATATAGTTTCAACACATGAAAATAATTCTAACACATGAATATTATTGAAAATTTCGGCAGCATAACGGCAGGGTAGTTAAAACCGGGGCCATCCCTAGTTCGGCTCCTCGCTCTACCTTAAAGCCTTGCAGCTTTTGACAATAGGGATTTCATGCATCTAGTTCGCACGCACGCGGCATGTATATTTTTTTCTTTTCCACAAATTAATCCTATGTGGTTTCAACCAAATAATTCTCAACCACAAACGGGTATTTTAAAACCACAATCAATCAATTTCAACCACAAACAATTCTAATCAACCATTCGCTATCAACCAATTTTCACACCAATCACAACCAATAAATATCGTCCATGGTTTGTGGACGAGGGGCGTGTATATATATTTATATAAGTAAATTTCACTTCCATTCAACACATATATAATTTTTACAACGCATATATAACTTATACATCTTCCGTACAACTTATACAACGCTTATACATAAGGTGTACAATGCTTATATAACTCATACATCGACTATATAATTTATACATCGTCGTTTTCCATATCGTTTATAATTCAGAAATCTCACATTGGGTTCCACTCCACCAAAAATAGCAGAAGACTCAGAAAAATATGTGGTCTCTTCTAGAATGTAAAAGACGTCCACACGAGTCCACTGTCTCTTGTTTCACTGAATTTCATCAAGAAGCGAAAAAGATATGATTTCAACAGTGAAATCAAAAAACGTAGTGCTTTAAAGTGCTATAGAATAGTTGAAATAAAAATCAGCCGTTACCTCGTTTTGATGTTCTAAACTAGGTTTAGATTTTTTCTCGTAATCCGCGCAACGGGGTGAGGATCGGAGGGTACCAACGTGGAGAGCTTGGAGGGGCGCACGGATCGAGGTAGGGGCGGCCCACTCCGGTGGCTTCTGGCGTCATCGGCGGCAGCTGAAACCTGGTCACTTCGGAGGCGCAATTCTCGGAGCTGGCGCGACAAGAAGGGGCAAGGTTAGGGCGGATTTGAATGTGGTGGAGAGGGCTACAAAAAGCTCAACTGGAGCATTGGCTATCGGCGCGTGTGGAGGGAGTTAGGGAGGAGAGAAGGATGGAGCGGCGGCCGTCGTTCATCGTGAGGGAAGAAAGGAGTTACGGGGAGAGAGAATAATAATGTGGCCCAATAGGATTTTTTTTATATTTATAAATTTTAAAAGTCCAAAAATACCCCTTATCTCATATGAACTCCAATCCAAACCCAACGACTGTCGTCCCTAGTTAAATACCCCCATTCCAAACACAATAGGATATGTTTCATAGGCCCATTCGATTGTTTCAGTCGGTTTTCCTTCAAATTAAAATATAAAACGTTCAATATTTAATTTGAACGTACATTTCAATTTGCCAGGGCCTCATATTGATTCTAAAAATTCCCGAAAATTAAATCTAGCTTTGTTTTGATGATACGGTCCCAACAAAACTAGTTTCGTTGAATTCTGAGACCGTTTGAAAAATGGACCTTTTCTGGTCGATCTAATTTAATAGAAATCGACCAAACACATTTTCCTTTGCCATGCTCACATACTAGCTTCAATAATTATGAAATTTGAAAACTAGCAATAATTTGACATCTCGGATCCAACAAAAATGGTTTCGTCGAATTCTGAGGTCGTTTGCAAAATGGCTATTTTCACAGGCTATATAAACTCTATAGCGACCTTTTTGAAAATTCATTTGCCATAACTTTCGCTTCCCGCTATGAAACTTCGATTTTTCAAATTCGTTAGAAAGATATTCACTAACAGATTTAAATATTTTTGGTTTCACTAAAATCCGGTTTGTTTTGCACCCGGTACAGCCAGTCAAAGTTTGAATTCAAATTTTGAAACTACCGCGCCATTTCAGGCCTTGTTTATAATTAGAATTAATTATATTTATTTTCAAACGTCGAGTCAAACACACTTTTCATCGCTATTATTTAAAATATTTATTTTAAATATTTTAAATTCATTAAAATAGCCAAATTAAAATTTTCAAACTGGTTCAGATTTTCTGGGTTGTTACATGGTTTTTGTGCCTTAATGACCAGAGAGACGTGTTTATTGTCATCTCCAGACCCGTGTGTGGTTTTTATTAATCTTGCAATTTTCCGTTACATTTTATTTGGTCCATATCAGTCATCAGTTCAACCTGTAATATATAGTCATCGCCATACAAGTCTCTCGCTCGTATGGTAAAACTTCAACCTCATCACACAAGCTCCAAATGCTTATGTGGTATATAATGAAGTATGCCATATAATGTAGTTCAAAATTAATTGTTACTATCCTATGGCGACATTTATTATTACACACAGAACAACCACCACTCCGCATCCAATGGCATTCACAGGAGTTGATATAATAATAAAATTGCGCATCCAACTCATTAAGGTTTACCTATTTGTTGGGCACGCAAATATATTCTTTACTCAACAGCTAATCCTTTTACTTGTTCAAACATACATAATGCTCATGTATATATTTCTATCTATTTTTAAATCAGTTCAATACGCGATTTAATTGCATAGATTTACCCTTCATTCATTGATTAAATTAACTATCATTCTAATAATTTAATTAATCAAATCCACTATCACACAACACAAACAACAATCAATTTGTTTTTAACTTTTCAAAATTATACTAATCGATTCATATACTCTTTTAAAATAATCAGACTATAGAATAAAAAGTTTACATCCATGAAAACAAAATAACAACAAAGTAGAGAACAAAATGAAAATTTCAAAATATGGTAAATGTACCTTGCACTAGAGTCAATCAGAGATATCCACCCTGTAACAACCCGTATTTTTGAATAACAAGTTATAACATAAATGGAGGCAGAATTAAACTGTAAAATCTGAATCAAGGGAAACGGGCTATGCCATTGCGTTCGTCTCAGAAAAATACGCGAAATAGAGTCCGAGTTTTCGAAAATCGGAGTCCGTATGACCAAGATATGGCCTCGCGAAGTTTCACGAAAAATTCACAAATTAAAGTATACTTAATTAAGTGAAATGGGTTGCACAGAGAAATATATATATTAATATATATATATAATTGAAAATTAAATAAATAAATATGCAAAAATGTTCAAAACAGCGAATTGGGAGAGGGGAATAACCGAACCGGCCGATTTTTGAGGTCGACCCGAGCTCGCTGGGTCGACTAGGGGTTAATCCAGGGTGTTTGGCTGTCAACCCGTGGGCCGATTCGCTCAAATGCAGATTTTGCATTTGAATGGTTCTCATGGTTCAGCTTTAATATAAAGGCCTAGATGGTTCCTACACTTGACTTCTTCCCCAAGACATGCTTTGATGGCTTGGATTGAATCTAGGGTTAATCCTATGGCTAATACTATCCTAAAACTCTATAAAAAGACCCCTAAACCTAGCCTAAATCACCATTATTCAATCCTACAACTAAACTATGTCAAATTTGTTCCTCTCATGGCCTCCACTCTCATGCTAAAATTCCTAAGCCTATTTCTATGAGAGATTGTGAGTTCATACAAGTGTTTCCAAGCTTGTATGAGTGTTCTTAGTTTGCATTCAAGTCAAGTTGCAACATTTCTATTTCAAAGCAAGGGTTTTTATTGATTTGGCTCAAGGGTTTTCATTTGGAGCTTGCATATTTGGGTTTTTGGTGCTTGCATAAGGGCTTCGTCTCAATCTTTATAATAAATATTTATTTGTGTCTTCATAGCATTGTAAGCCCTTTTCTACTTTCTTTCTTTGAACTCTAAAGTTAAATGAATGATGCAAGTTTGGTTGATCATTATATGCAAGTTTGGTTGATCATTATATGCAAGTTTGGTTGGTCATTATATGCAAGTTTGGTTGATCATTATATGCAAGTTTGGTTGATCATTATATGCAAGTTTGGTTGATCATTATATGCAAGTTTGGATGATCATTATGCAAGTTGGTTTAATCATTATGTATGACACATGTTGCTATGTTATGCAAGTTTGGGTTGATCATGTTATCATGTTATGCAAGTTAAACTTGAGGTTTTGAGCATAAAGCTCCAAGCTTTATATTAAAGGTTGCCTTTTGGCAACATAAAAGTTATCATATCCCTTATGATAACTTGCATGTGAGGCAAAATGCGAACTTCTAGCAACTTCTACATGTTATTTATCACCATGTATCACTCATATGCTAAGTTTGGTTTTATGCATGCTTTTGAAGCCTAATAATGCAATATGCAAGTATATGAACATATGTACATTTCATATGCCACCATGTTAAACTTGTGGCTTCAACACCTATATGCCAAGGTTATGCCAAGTTCCCTATTTTATCCTTTATGCGTTGTTGCGATTATGTAAACGATGGGATTACGTTGGGGTTGGGTAACATAATGACATGAACATGATTTTTGTAACATGACGTGATATGTTAACTTGTAATTATGTTTTGGAAACATAATGGACATGACACTTAGAAAATATGAGTGTGGCCAACTCGAGGTTGGGTTGAGTTTGTAGCATAAATCTACCTGGACCCGCCCGGCTTAACTAGTGGCTACAAACAACAGGACCCAATGTGAGAAGTTGGTCATGTTGTGCTCGAACCCGAGGTTAGACCTAGTTGTGGTGTAAAGCTACCCGGACCCGCCCGGCTTAACTAGTAACCACAACAAAGTCTAATGTGAGAGGTTAAAGCGCATTAAGTTAATTAATGCCTCCTGATTAGGGTTAAGTCATGGTCCACTTAATACTTAACCAATTTGGGCTTGATGGATTAATCGAGGTTAAGTCGGGAGCCTTGGGTACCCTTAACCGATTTAATCCACGTGTGGATCGGGTTAACCACATTTAACCCGTTAAGAAACCCTAGTTGCGTGGTCCTCAGCAGTAACCTTCTTTGCAGTATCATAAGACCCTAGGACTAGGCTAGGGTGGGGCACGATTACTGGGCTGATTGTAAGAGACCAAAAGAGACGGCTGAATGATGCCCCGGTTGTTCAGGCGGACCATGGTCATGCACATCAAGTCCGGAGTTGAACACGGGCTACGGTAGGTTTGGACTGTGCATCATGGAATGGTGTCAGAGGGTTACACCATAGGGCCTGATACACCCTAGGGTGGACCCTGCACAGTCATCTACATTACATGATTACGCCGCATGACACCGACACTTGACGAGTTAGGCTTATAGGGAGCCGATCGACTAGACCGAGTAGTTGGACCTTGATTTAGGTCATCTCATGATGATGGGCCAAGGTTGGGCCAAGGGATCAATTCTTGTTTTTACTTGACATGTTAGAATGCTAGTACACCCGTGGTGCAAAACTTAACCTTGATTATGCGATGACACCTTTATCTATCTTGTTAGTTAATCATCATGCCAGTATGTTGTTATCCTTATGTTCATCTCAGCTTCTCATGCCAGTTAACTTTACTAGTTCATAGACAGATAGTAGTAGGGCTTACCAGTCTTTTTGACTGACCTATTTTCTTTCGCCTCTTTTCTTCCGTTTCCCCCCCCCCCTCAGGTCCTCAGGGTGGGAACATTGGAGCTTAGCTTGGATCTTTCTAGCTTGCTTACTGGATTTGCTCATGTACGGGTTTGGACATTAAGCTAGCTATGGTTTATCACTTCACTTTGGGGATAGTACTTTATGTATTTCAGTTTTCGGTTTATGCTTTTGTCTAGACTTTGTTTATTGGAAAATAATGATCAAGTACTTTGTTGTAATATGACTATGGTTTTGAAATGCTAGTTTAATCCGCTGCTTTATTTACTCTGTTTTACTTATATGTTCTATCTTGTGATATCTGCATGCATGTTTACCTTGTTTAAACGCCCCTCCAAAGTTAGTGTCCTTGCAAGAGTGGCACTGGCGGAGGTGGGGTGTTACATTTGGTATCAGAGCATAAGGTTTGCAAAATTTGAGCAAAAGTGTTTTTGAAACTTACCTTTTGAAAAACTATTTTCAAAACCAATTAAGTATTTTCCAAGAAAAGTCTAGTTATTTTAAAAAGGCTATTCCCCAAAAGCCATAGCACTATCTTTCGTTTCCTCGTTTTGAATCTATCTTTTTCTTCGTTTTAGCATGGCCGATCGCTTTAACATCCCGGAAGGCGTACAAGTACCCGTCTGGTTCCGAAGATTTATGGAGGCAAGGGCGAATGAAGCCGGCCCCGCGAACATTCCTCCTCCTTTCCCCGTCACTAACATTTCTCCCCCTCCCGTAGCTGAGGTTCCTCCTCCTCCTCCCCCTCAGCATACGCAAGAGGATTTCGCAAAGCTTTGCAAAGACTTTAAGGCGATGGGTTGCAAGAATTTTGTCGGAACGGAGACTTCTGTGGAGGCAAGAAACTGGTTAGAGGAAACTGAAGACCTCTTTGATATCTTGGATGTGGAAGATCGTAGAAAAGTTCTGTTGGTGGTATGGCTATTGAAAGGGGAAGCCGCTTATTGGTGGGTAGTCACCACCACTACTAGACCCATTGAGACTTGGGATGACTTTAGGAGAAGGGTTGGACTAAAGTTCCTATCATCGACAGAAGAGAACCTTCAGATGGAGAGGTTCCTATCTCTAAAGCAAGGGGACATGACCGTTAGGGAATACGTGGATAAGTTTAATCAACTTGCTCAGTTCGGTCTAGAATTGGTAAACACATCTAGGAAGAAGGCCCTACACTTTGCTCTAGGATTGAATGAGCCATTGCGCGGTTTGGCCATGTCTCATATACCCCTGGGGGCGACCTTCGAGAGTTTGGTGAATATGGCCCTACTTCAAGGGGAAGATAAGAGTGGCAAGAAGGAGGTCAAGGCAAATGGATCCCAAGGCAAGAAGGAAGATACCGAGAAAAGAGATAAGAACAACAACAAGCCAAGAAAGACAAGAAAGTGCAACTTCTGTGGGATTACTGGGCACATAGCCAAAGACTGTAGGAAGAAGAAGAGGAAGTTGGGCGAATGCTTTCACTGTGGAGAGCCTGGACATCTTAGTAAGGATTGCCCCAAGAAGCAAGGACAAGGGCAAGGACAAACTCGGCAAGTAAGACCCTCTGGAGGGCAATTGCAGGCTCTCCTCGCTCTTCCAGCTTTTGATCGAGGTAGGGTTTTTATAGAAATTCATGTTTACATTTCTGATTTTCCTGTTCGCACCTTATTTGATTCTGGCGCATCGCATAGTTTTATCTCTTCTGACATTGTTGAAAGTTTGCACCTAAGTACTAGCCTAGTGGAGGATCCCGTTTGTGTTTCAAATCCAATTGGGGGTTCCGCCCATCTACCTGTGGTTTGTATGGATTTGAAAATCTCTATCTTGAGCATAGAATTCATGTGTAATGTTTAGGTTCTCGGGTTTATGGGATACGGGTTGATTTTGGAGGTGGATTGGTTGTCCAGTTATGGAGCCATCCTCGATTGTGAGCATAGGGTGGAGAGGCTCATGACTCGCCTCGGTAATACCCTAGAAATTTCTTGTAACACTAGAGGTCCCGTCATGTTATGTTATCTTGAATCTCTCGACTCGTCCATCGATGATCTGCAATCTGTAAGGGTGGTCCGAGACTATCCTGATGTCTTTGAAGAAGTTAGGGGGTTAACCCCTAAACGAGAGATAGATTTCCGCATTTATCTAGTCGATAATGCCAAGCCAGTATCATTGCCCGTTAGGCACATGGCCCCTCGTGAGAGAAGGGAGCTCAGTAAGCAAATCAAGGAGCTGCTTGAGAAGGGTTTTATTAGACGAATCATTTCCGAATGGGGTGCTCCGGTGGTATTCGCTACTAAGGCGGATGGTTCGCTTCGTCTATGTGTTGATTATCGAGAGTTGAACAAGCGGACAAAGAAGAATAGGCACCCGTTACCGAGGATTGATGATCTCTTTGACCAGTTGGTAGGTGCTTCTGTTTTCTCTCAGCTCGATCTAGCCACCGGATTCCATCAGCTTAGAGTAGCTGAGGATAGTATTGATAAGACTGCGTTTAGGACTTCAGATGGATTCTTTGAATGGATTGTCATGCCATTCGGTTTGACTAATGAACCCGCCTACTTCGTAGATTTGATGAGTAGGGTGTTCAGAGAGTTCCTTAACAAGTTCATGGTTATCTTCGTGGATGATATTCTGATCTTCTCAAAGGATGAGGAAGAGCATGCTAGGCATCTCAAGGAAGTGATGGATACGCTTAGAGCGCATCAGTTGAAAGCCAAGTTCTCCAAATGTCATTTCTGGAGAAGGGAAGTTCGGTTTCTTGGACATATAGTTTCTAAGCAAGGCATAGCGGTGGATCCCGCGAAAGTTGTTGTGGTTCAAGACTGGAAGACTCCGAGGAATGCAACCGAAGTAAGAAGCTTTCTCGGTCTGGCAGGCTACTATAGGAAGTTCATCAGGGACTTCGCTAAGATTTCGGCCCCTCTTGCTAAGTTGACGAAGAAGAACTTAGTCTTTGTATGGGACTTGGAGTGTGAGCTTGCTTTTCAAAAGCTCAAAAGAGCCCTTACCTCAGCTCCAGTTTTGGCAACATGGATTGGCACTTGGTTTCAAGAGATAGTTTTCTGCGTGGGATACCGTATAATATGTAAACGAGATCCAAGATTCACTAACGAATTTTGGAAAGCTTGCATGAACCATGAGCACGCAGTTATGTTTAAGCCAAGTATTTTAGGCAATAGTGGAAGGGGAATGAGAAGCAACGGTGAAATGAGTTCTAACTCATATTTTGGAAATAAGGATTAAGAACTACGGAATTATGAAGTTAAAAGACGGTCAAGGCACGATGGGATTAAGCACAAGAAAATGCGGCTTAGAAGACTGAAGACTAGATACGCGCATTATATCTCTTTCTAAGAGTATATCCTTGATCCCTATTGTTCCGTAGACTTACTCGCATGCTATCTTTTAAGTATATCTTCTCGGTCCTATCCTCAATCTTAGTTCTGTTGAAAACCCCATAAGGAGTATGACTCGCCTGTTTGTGAGATATAGTTGGGGTGAAGATGTTCGTCACCAAACTATTTGGGCTTTATGTGATATGGGTAATAATTGATAGACTTACAAAGAAAGCCCATTTTATTCCGGTGAAAAGCAAGTGGACCGTATCATGGCTTGCATCTGTTTATCTTCAAAAGATAATGCAGCTGCATGGAGTTCCTTCTAGCATAGTTAGCGATCGTGACCCAATTTTCACTAGCCAGTTCTGGAACAGTTTGCAAGAAGCAATGGGTACGCGATTGAATCTGAGTACAGCCTATCACCCCCAGACGGATGGCCAAACCGAAAGGGTGAATAGAGTGCTAGAAGATCTTTTGAGGTTTTGTGTTCTCGACTTCGGTGGTACTTGGGAAGACCACCTTCCTCTTGTAGAGTTTGCTTGTAATAATAGCTATCAAGCCAGCATAGGGATGGCACCATTTGAAGCTTCGTATGAGAGGCCGTGCAAGCCACCAACATGTTGGTGGGAAGACAACAGATAGACTTATACTTGGGCCCGATATGATACGGGACACATCCGAGAAAGTTGAATTGGTGAGAAGAAGGATGAAAGCAGCCCAAGATAGACAGAAATCCTATGCTGACAAGCGAAGGGCAGATTTGGAATTCGAAGTGGGAGACATGGTTTTCGTGAAGGTTTCTCCTTTGAGAAATGTGGTACATTTTGGAGCAGCGGAGAAGCTGACACCAAGGTTCGTAGGACCCTTCCCTATCAAAGAGAGAATTGGAAAGATGGCCTATAAGGTGGAATTGCCCGAAAAGCTAGCCGAAGTGCATAATGTCTTTCATATCTCGCATCTCCGAAAGTGCCTACATGAGTCCGCTGAGGTGGTTGAACCAAACATTCTTGAAGACATTGAGGTAGAGAAAGAAGCAACCTTGAGAAAAGCTCCGATTCGTATTTTGGGAACAGAGGTCAAGAAACTAAGGAATCGAGAAGTCAAATTGGTGAAAGTTCAGTGGGGTGAAGCCGACGAAGATGCAACTTGGGAAACCGAGGAGAAGATGCGTGGGCTTTATCCATTCCTTTTTGAGTGTACATTCTCGACCTCCTTCCTAATTAGCATATCTTTCTTTTATCCGTGTTTATCCTGTTTATCTTATTATCTCGTTAAACTTGTCATGAGGACCTTAGGTAGAAACCCTTTGGATGAAACATGTATTTGAAACATGTTATGCTTGATGGTTGCAAATCGTTGCAAGTGTTTGCACGTGGATACTCGTGGATGCATGATACACATTAGGCACTAAGATCGGCTCACACACTTTCATACCGCATATGCATGAGTGTTTATGCTTATTCATGGATGAAACTTGTTATGCTATCACATGGATGTTGCATATGGATGAATGTTATGTGCACTCATGTAGAGACTATGAGTTATGTTAGGAATTTGCATACATATGGACTCATTGCACTAACATGCTTTGCATTAAGGAGGTTTACTGTATCAGTAACCGCCTGATTTTCGCATTAGATAAGTACATATACACACACCTTCGCATATGATCATACAACATTTAGAATCCATTAAGGACAATGACTGCACGTGGATGATGTTTTGAGTAGATGGATGATGGATTGTAGGATACGTTCTTCCTAACTTGGAGATTTCGGGGACGAAATCCTTTAAGGAGGGGAGAATGTAACAACCCGTATTTTTGAATAACATGTTATAACATAAATGGAGGCAGAATTAAACTGTAAAATCTGAATCAAGGGAAATGGGCTGTGCCATTGCGTTCGTCTCGGAAAAATACGCGAAATAGAGTCCGAGTTTTCGAAAATCGGAGTCCGTATGACCAAGATATGGCCTCGCGAAGTTTCACGAAAAATTCACAAATTAAAGTATACTTAATTAAGTGAAATGGGTTGCGCAGAGAAATATATATATATTGATATATATATATATATATAATTGAAAATTAAATAAATAAATATGCAAAAATGTTCAAAACAGATAATTGGGAGAGGGGAATAACTGAACCGGCCGATTTTTGAGGTCGACCCGAGCTCGCTGGGTCGACTAGGGGTTAATCCAGGGTGTTTGGCTGTCAACCCGTGGGCCGATTCGCTCAAATGCAGATTTTGCATTTGAATGGTTCTCATGGTTCAGCTTTAATCTAAAGGCCCTAGATGGTTCCTACACTTGACTTCTTCCCCAAGACATGCTTTGATGGCTTGGATTGAATCTAGGGTTAATCCTATGGCTAATACTATCTTAAAACTCTATAAAAAGACCCCTAAACCTAGCCTAAATCACCATTATTCAATCCTACAACTAAACTATGTCAAATTTGTTCCTCTCATGGCCTCCACTCTCATGCTAAAATTCCTAAGCCTATTTCTATGAGAGATTGTGAGTTCATACAAGTGTTTCCAAGCTTGTATGAGTGTTCTTAGTTTGCATTCAAGTCAAGTTGCAACATTTCTATTTCAAAGCAAGGGTTTTTATTGATTTGGCTCAAGGGTTTTCATTTGGAGCTTGCATATTTGGGTTTTTGGTGTTTGCATAAGGGCTTCGTCTCAATCTTTATAATAAATATTTATTTGTGTCTTTATAGCATTGTAAGCCCTTTTCTACTTTCTTTCTTTGAACTCTAAAGTTAAATGAATGATGCAAGTTTGGTTGATCATTATATGCAAGTTTGGTTGATCATCATTATATGCAAGTTTGGTTGATCATTATATGCAAGTTTGGTTGGTCATTATATGCAAGTTTGGTTGATCATTATATGCAAGTTTGGTTGATCATTATATGCAAGTTTGGATGATCATTATGCAAGTTGGTTTAATCATTATGTATGACACATGTTGCTATGTTATGCAAGTTTGGGTTGATCATTTTATCATGTTATGCAAGTTAAACTTGAGGTTTTGAGCATAAAGCTCCAAGCTTTATATTAAAGGTTGCCTTTTGGCAACATGAAAGTTATCATATCCCTTATGATAACTTGCATGTGAGGCAAAATGCGAACTTCTAGCAACTTCTACATGTTATTTATCACCATGTATCACTCATATGCTAAGTTTGGTTTTATGCATGCTTTTGAAGTCTAATAATGCAATATGCAAGTATATGAACATATGTACATTTCATATGCCACCATGTTAAACTTGTGGCTTCAACACCTATATGCCAAGGTTATGCCAAGTTCCCTATTTTATCCTTTATGCGTTGTTGCGATTATGTAAACGATGGGATTACGTTGGGGTTGGGTAACATAATGACATGAACATGATTTTTGTAACATGACGTGATATGTTAACTTGTAATTATGTTTTTAAAACATAATGGACATGACACTTAGAAAATATGAGTGTGGCCAACTCGAGGTTGGGTTGAGTTTGTAGCATAAATCTACCCGGACCCGCCCGGCTTAACTAGTGGCTACAAACAATAGGACCCAATGTGAGAAGTTGGTCATGTTGTGCTCGAACACGAGGTTAGACCTAGTTGTGGTGTAAAGCTACCCGGACCCGCCCGGCTTAACTAGTAACCACAACAAAGTCTAATGTGAGAGGTTAAAGCGCATTAAGTTAATTAATGCCTCCTGATTAGGGTTAAGTCATGGTCCACTTAATACTTAACCAATTTGGGCTTGATGGATTAATCGAGGTTAAGTCGGGAGCCTTGGGTACCCTTAACCGATTTAATCCACGTGTGGATCGGGTTAACCACATTTAACCCGTTAAGAAACCCTAGTTGCGTGGTCCTTTTCAGCAGTAACCTTCTTCGTAGTATCGTAAGACCCTAGGACTAGGCTAGGGTGGGGCACGATTACTGGGCTGATTGTAAGAGACTAAAAGAGACGGCTGAATGATGCCCCGGTTGTTCAGGCGGACCATGGTCGTGCGCATCAAGTCCGGAGTTGAACACGGGCTACGGTAGGTTTGGACTGTGCATCATGGAATGGTGTCAGAGGGTTACACCATAGGGCCTGATACACCCTAGGGTGGACCCTGCACAGTCATCTACATTACATGATTACGCCGCATGACACCGACACTTGACGAGTTAGGCTTATAGGGAGCCGATCGACTAGACCGAGTAGTTGGACCTTGATTTAGGTCATCTCATGATGATGGGCCAAGCTTGGGCCAAGGGATCAATTCTTGTTTTTACTTGACATGTTAGAATGCTAGTACACCCGTGGTGCAAAACTTAACCTTGATTATGCGATGACACCTTTATCTATCTTGTTAGTTAATCATCATGCCAGTATGTTGTTATCCTTATGTTCATCTCAGCTTTTCATGCCAGTTAACTTTACTAGTTCATAGACAGATAGTAGTAGGGCTTACCAGTCTTTTTGACTGACCTGTTTTCTTTCGCCTCTTTTCTTCCGTTTCCCCCCCTCAGGTCCTCAGGGTGGGAACATTGGAGCTTAGCTTGGATCTTTCTAGCTTGCTTACTGGATTTGCTCATGTACGGGTTTGGACATTGAGCTAGCTATGGTTTATCACTTCACTTTGGGGATAGTACTTTATGTATTTCAGTTTTCAGTTTATACTTTTGTCTAGACTTTGTTTATTGGAAAATAATGATCAAGTACTTTGTTGTAATATGACTATGGTTTTGAAATGCTAGTTTAATCCGCTGCTTTATTTACTCTGTTTTACTTATATGTTCTGTCTTGTGATATCTGCATGCATGTTTACCTTGTTTAAACACCCCTCCAAAGTTAGTGTCCTTGCAAGAGTGGCACTGGCGGAGGTGGGGTGTTACACACCCTGCACTTAGGATAGGCTTTCTTAATGCTTTCCTTTGTTTCCCAAGTACAATCTCGCGGATCTCCACTCCATTGCACTTTGACTAAGTGAACCTTCTTGTTCCTCAGCTCTTTGGTTTCTTTGCCAATAATCTCTAGTGGCTCTCTTCTCACATCCAATTCTGGAGTAATTTCGATATCCTGTTGTGCGGCTTCTTCCATAACCAAGTCTGGGTCATGAACATGCTTTCGAAGTTGAAAAACGTGAAATACATCATGTACTCCAGGCAACCAATTAGGTAATTGAACTCTATAAGCGAGATTTCCAACCCGTTCAAAAATAGGGAACGGTCCAATAAATCTGGGCGCCAACTTCCCAGTTTTGCTAAATCGAATAACTCCTCTCATCGGAGAAACCCTTAGATACACATAATCACCAACAGAAAAAGCCAAATCTCTTCTTCTCGAATCAGCATAGCTCTTCTGTCGGCTTTGAGCGGTGAGTAATCGTTTCTTAACGAAATCGACTTTGTCTACAGCTTCACGGATCATATCAGGTCCCAATACAAGTCTATTACCACGTTCTACCCAACAAGCAGGAGATCGGCACGGTCTACCATACTAGGCTTCAAATGGTGACGTTGTCAGGCTTACTTTGTAGCTATTGTTGTATGAGAACTCAGCCAAATGTAAATGGTCTTCCCATGATCCACCAAAATCAAGAACACAAGCCCGCAATAAATCTTCTACTATACGATTCACCCTCTCAGTCTGACCATCTGTCTGAGGATGATAGGCGGTGCTTAGATTTAGCTTTGTTCCCAGTTCTACTTGAAATGCCTCCCAGAATTTGCTAGTAAATATTGGATCTCTATCACTAACTATACTGATCGGCACTCCATGTAGCCTAACAATTTCCTTGAAATATATCTGCGCCAGACTCTGAGCAGTTCTGTTCGATCTGACAGGTATGAAATGGGTGGTCTTCGTGAAGCGATCTACGATCACCCAAATACTGCCATTTCCTTTCTTGGTTCTGGGCAAATCATTTATGAAGTCCATGGAAATATGTTTCCACTTCCAACCTGGAATGACCAGCAGTTGCAACAATCCGGCAAGTTTCTGTTGGTCGCTTTTGACTAGTTGGCAAGTAGAGCACCTGCTAACATATATTGAAACGTCCCTTTCCATAGCCTTCCACCAGAATGTTCGCTTGGGATCATTATACATTTTGGTCACACCCGGATGGATACTCATCTTGGACTTGTGACATTCGTTTAACACCTCCCTTTTGAGCTCGGGGATGTCGGGAACACAAACCCTTCCTCTCAATCTCAGGATCCCATCGTTATCTATTTGAAAACCCAAGGGTTCGCCTTTCTGAATCCTTTTGATCATATCCTTAATAAAATTATCATCCTTCTGAAGAATAGATATTTTGTCAATCAAGGAAGTCGTAATAATAAAGCTGGCAATTATTGCATTCTTTCAACTTAGAGCATCGGCCACGACATTGGCTTTCCCTGGAGTGTACAAAATCTCAAAATCGTATGATGCAAGAAATTCTAGCCAACGTTGCTGCCTCAGATTCAAGTCTTTCTGGGTGAACAGATACTTTAGCGACCGATGATCTGTAAACAGTTCGAATTTCTCACCCAAAAGATAGTGCCTCCAGATTTTTAAAGCAAATACAATGGCTAACAACTCAAGATCATGAGTAACGTAGTTTTTCTCATGCGGCTTCAGCTGACGGCTAGCATAAGCAACCACTTGACCTCTTTGCATTAATACTGCACCAAGGCCTTCTCTAGAGGCATCTTTCCAGACTTTCAAGTCTTGATTGCCATCGATTATCATTAACACCGGAGCCGTTGTTAATCTTAATTTTAGCTCCTCAAAAGCCTCCTCACATTCTGGAGTCCACTTGAATTTTGCGTGCTTCTTTGTAAGCTTTGTTAAGTAACTAGATATCCTCGAAAAATCTTTAACGAACTTCCGGTAATAACTAGCCAATCCAAGAAAACTTCGGACTTCTGTGGGAGTACTAGGCTGTTTCCAATTTTGAAAAGCGGTGATTTTATTTGGATCCACAACAATTCCCTCTTTTGATACGACGTGGCCAAGAAACTTTACTTCATCTTGCCAGAATATACATTTGGAAAGTTTAGCTTTCAATACATTCTGTTTCAAAATTTCTAGAACTTGCTCCAAATGTTTTTCATGTTCGGCCTTTGACTTAGAGAAGATTAGAATATCATCAATAAAAACCAGAACAAACTTATTTAAGACTCCTCTGAACACTCGATTCATTAAATCGACGAAGTAAGCTGGAGCGTTACATAAGCCGAACGACATTACTAACCACTCATAGAACAAATCAGGACCTCTAAATGCTGTCATAGGAACACACTCTTCAGCAATACGAAGCTGATGGAAGCCTGTAGCTAGGTCCATCCTTGAGAATACCTGTGCACCATTCAATCGATCCAGCAAATCATCAATCCGCAGCAATGGATATTTGTTCTTCAATGTCTGCTTATTCAAGTCACGATAATCCATACATAGTCGAAGAGTACCGTCTGACTTTGGGACAAACACCACTGCTGCTCCCCAATCAGAGAAACTAGGCCTGATCAGACCCTTCCATAAAAGTTGTCTAGTTTGATTATCTAATTCTTCTTTCTCCTTTAGAGTCATTCTCCGAATAGCGTGCACTACTGGCCTTGCATTCGGAATTAAAGCGATACTGAAATCAATTTCTCTCTTCGGAGGTAAGCTAACAACTTCTTCGAACACATCTGCATAATTCTTTACGAAAGGAATATCTTTTATGAGGTCAGGATTATTCTCTGTGACTACAGGGACATTTTCTATTTGAATAGGAGAAACATCAAGAGCTGACCAAAAGTCTTTTCTATCTGAATTCGGGCCCTCACATGGTATGGTTATATAGTTCCCTGATTGGGCCTTTGCCTTAACAACTCTCTCGGCACATTTAACCTCTGCTTCATATTTGTTTAACCAATCCAATCACAAAATAAGATCGAATTCAATAAATTTCATGACGATGGAGATGGTAGGGAACTTATAACAGGAAAAAGAGACAGGCACCCCACAAATCCAACTAAGATTGAGGGAACCCCCAATCGCATTATGGACAGTGATGGGTTCTTTGAGCTTTTTCAATTTCAAATCCAACTTTTTAACTGCATTCTTTGCAATAAAGCTTCGTGACGCGCCTGTATCAAACAGTACTTTAACTGGAATATTTTTGACATTAAGCGTGCCTTCCAAAACATCAGACCTTTCATGACTAGCTGAGGGTACAGGAGCTTCTACCACTTCATTTACTTGTACTGTTTCAGATTTCTTTGATAGCTGGCAATTTTTTGAAATGTGACCAGCCTGGTGACACATATGGTATCCTCTTTTCTCTTGTAACTTCTTACCGGATTTAGACCCATCCTTTATTTGTTTCTTTAGAGATCTGCAACTTATCGAGAAATGTCCTTGCCTATTGCAGTTATTGCATACGGCAGTCGTTACTGGTTCTTTATCAGACTTAACCCCTTTCCTCTTGGCTCTGGGCTTCTTACTGGCCTCAGACATTGTACTGGCCTCAGGATTATCAGTTTCAGACTCCCCTTTATTACTAGAACAGACTTCCTCTTCGTAATGCAACATACCTTTCTTTTCGAGATCCTCATACTGGTAAGCCATGTATACCATTTCAGAGAAAGGAAGCTTCACATGCCCCATTACTTTACTTTGGTACTTTCTTTGAAGCCCGTTAATAAATCTCAGATTCTTCCTCTTCGTATTTTGAATTAGATGAGGGGCAAAATGTGAAAGTTCATTGAATTTCTTATGATATTCTGGGATATTCATATCTCCTTGTATCAGATAACAAAATTCATCACATAACCGCTCAGTTGCTTTTGGAGGAATAAATCTTTCACTGAAAACCTCTTTGAATCCATCCCAGGTGATATCAGCTTTTGGATTATCCTTAATAATCGAATCCCACCAGAACAAAGCTTCTTCTTTGAGTGCCCAAGACGCCAGCAATCTTTTCTGGTCATCTCTTAACTTTAAACTTTCAAAGATCTTCTCAGCAGAATGAATCCAAGCTTGTGTTTCCATAATGGATTCTTTGCCCAAGAATGGTGATCCACCCATATTTCTATACGTCTTTACTAGAGCCTCAATATCTGGTTCGGTATTCCTTCTTCTGTTTCTGACACTCATTTTCTAGTACTTCTGCAAATAGAAGATCAAGTGTCAAGTCAACAGAAAAGATGTTATAAAGCATAGAAACATATACTTGAATGTAAATGTGTCTATCGGGGTGTATTTCTTTCTGCTATACTCATACTAGGATATTACTGATCCTATCTATATGATTTATTCTTCCTAGAACACGACTGGTTCAATTTCTGACGAGTTCGTTAATATGTTATATTCCAGAACTAAGCTTAACCAAAGCTCTGATATCGCGATGTGACGACCCCAAAACCCCGATAGGACGGTGACAAGGGTAATCTTTGGAATGTAACACATAAACAGATAATAATAGAACAGAATTAAATAAGTACACCAGATAATGTACAAATAATACACTGGATAAACATCATCATCAGAGTTACACAGTATATAGGATCATACTTAGTACAAATACAGTTCGGCTATACATAAATGTCTACAGCGGAAAACAAACATAATATGTATAATAGGAGCTGAACAGCATAAAAAGAGGTAAATGATAGAATCCATCTTCATCTCCAGCTATCTAAAAAGAGCCTGCTAAAACCTGAATACATGGCTGCCCGTGTAGAAAAAGGGGCACTCGAGTTTGCAAGTGAAACAAACTACAAGTCAGTCATGGGACCGGTATGAGAAATCTACTTAACACATTTTATAATATGGCTAATCACAGGACCATGCCACTTTCGCGGAACAGGTTTACTCCATTGGATTGTCAGTGCTTAAAACAAGTAAATCTTTTAAACATCACAATGCTTTTTACAAAAATGAAGCCATTATAAGACTCAGTTCCCATCACACAATGCAACGCAAACCGGAGGATAGAGTTTTTACCTTATAATGGCCAAAATATGCTTGACACGAATAAAACAAAAGTATTTGATATTATTACTAGTGTTTATATGTTTCTAAAACAACTTCAAATCATAAGTATCAATCATAGACGACATTAATGCCCCATACCACTATGTCGCCATATTTAGGTATACAATCAAAACTGCAAAGTCACGTATTTGGAAATTGGATTTCCGTCATGAACCAAGGCAAAAGATAGTCCTTACCGACTTCAAGACTCTCTAGCCCGAGCCTCAGGACCCAGACTCAGGTGGGCCCTTGGAGCGATAGGGTCGGTCCATCGATGTGGATTAAAATGCCTGAACACTGCGTTTCCCCACCTTTGGGGCGTAAATGAGCCAACGAATGACTCCATCGGCTCCACATAGTCACCGATATATCTGAGGCACCTCGCAATAGCAACAACCACACAGGTGAAAATAATATATATGTCAGCCAATTTAAGCACTGACACCACCTCTAGCTAGAAAGAAACGCATGTCCTCCCCGAGGTCCTCTCCCGTTTCTGGCTCATACCGGGGTGTGAGGCTCGCGAATCCACGCTATACACAAAGCTATGCCACCCAGGCGGTGCTTTGATCATCAACCACAAGACTTTGCTTTTCAACAGTAGCCTTAATCATCTGCCACTTAGGCGTGCCACACATGCAATTCACGCTATGCGACTGATTTCTATCAATTTACAACCCCTGAGCTCGTACGTCTCAAAGAAGGGCGTTAAGCAAGAGAATTAATTCTCTGCTACCAAACAGATATATATTTAATAGAGATCAATCAGCACAGAACAAAATCCAATGTCAGACACACAGTCCATTTGCAAGTTCGTTCTAGGTCTGAATGAAACCGGAGGCACTATATACCTCACATACCTTTCGATCTCCACGTACGTTTGGACGATCACCGCTTGTTATCTATATTTTGGGATGCCTCCCAATCAAGACATCAGTTATCATCCAACTGAGATGAAGATTTCCGGTCTTCAACCACCGTCTTCATCATCGACTTCTTATCGCCGATCAATTATTTGAAATGAGATTTAACTCGGCCTTTTCAAATAATTCACGTATATTTAGAATTTAAATCAATTTATTTCAATGGTTAAATTATTCAACAACAATTCACGCCAAACACATTCAACCATCAAATATCAGATAAACCGAGCAAATTCAGTTTATTTCCATTCCATATTGTATATAATATTTTATCACGATTTATCGCTATTTTTATTTATTTTAAAAATAGCCATTTCATTCAAATGACGCTTCAGGCCATAACGCGGCCGTGGCGCTGTTTTTCTTCAGATTTGACTTACACATATCTGAAAATCTAACCGTTGGATCTTCACAAATTTTATATCATTAGAAAGATCTTTTTGAAACGAATCCAACAGTTTCAGTTTTGGGAAAATCCGACGGTCGGATCTCCCAGTACACTAGTTTGAAGTTTCGATTTCAAAATAAGAACTGCAACGTCGTTATTCGATTTAATTTAATTATATACATATATATAAATATAATCGATTCTGACACTGTTTTTCTTCAGATTTGAATTAAACATTCCAGACAATCCAACCGTTGGATTTTCACAAAGTGGGTATCGTTGGAAAGATATTTCCAAAGCGAACTCAATGGTTTAAGTTTCAGGAAAATCCGATGGTCGGATCTCCCACACTAATCGTTTGAGATCACTGTTTCAAAACACGAATTGCAGCTTCGTTATTCAATATATTTCAATTATATATATATAATCGATTCTTCGATTTCAAAAATATTTTCACTTCACATATTTGATAAAAACGATATTTTTATCCAACAGATATTTATTTCAACACATGAATTTTGTTTATTTTATTTCCACACAAGAATTTCTATTCAACACATGAATTTTATTTATTTTATCTCCACACAGGAATTTCTATTCAATACATGAATTTTATTTCAACATCGACACATGAATATTTTCTATAGTTTATATATATATAATAAAAATGTGATTTTTATTGCAAAACAATTTATTTCAAAACACGATTATTTTATATATTTTATATATAAGGTAAAAATGTTATTTTTATTGCAAAATCAAAACACGATTATTTTATATATTTTATATATAAGGTAAAAATGTTATTTTTATTGCAAAACAATTTATTTCAAAACACGATTATTTTATATATTTTATATATAAGGTAAAAATGTTATTTTTATTGCAAAACAATTTATTTCAAAATACGATTATTTTATATATAAGGTAAAAAAGTTATTTTTATTTTTCAAAGAATTTATTCAATACACGAACTTCATTCAACACATGAATTTATTTCAACATTCAACACATGAATTTTATTTCAACATTCAACACATGAATTTAAATCAAACAGAGAAATATTTCAGAAAATTTCGGCAACATAACGGCAGGGTAGTTAAAACCGGGACCGTCCCTAGTACGGCTCCTCGCTCTACCTTAAAGCCTCGCAGCTTTTGACAATGGGGATATCATGCATCTAGTTCGCACGCAGGCGGCATGTTTATTTTTTACTTTTCCACAAACTAATCCTATGTGGTTTCAACCAAATAATTCTCAACCACAAACGGGTATTTTTCAACCACAATCAATCAATTTCAACCACAAACAATTCTAATCAACCATTCGCTATCAACCAATTTTCACACCAATCACAACCAGTAAATATCGTCCAAGGTTTGTTGATGAGGGGCGTGTATATATATATATATATATATATATATATATATATATATATATATATAGGTATAGTTCACTTCACTTCAGTATCATTCAATTTATTTCAACGCACATATAATTTTTACAACGCATATATAACTTATACATCGAACGTACAACTTATACAACGCTTATACATGAGGTGTACAATGCTTATATAACTCATACATTGACTATATAATTTATACATCGTCGTTTTCCATATCGTTTATAATTTAGAAATCTCACATTGGGTTCCACTCTACCAAAAATAGCAGAAGGCTCAAAAAAATATTCGGTCTCTTCTAAAATGAAGAAGACATCCTCGCGGTCCCGGCGTCTCTTGTTTCACTGAATTTCGAACACAAATGAAAAAGATATGTTTTTTATTGTGAAATCAAAATCCGTAGCGCTTAGAAGTGCTATAGAACAGTTTAAAATAATTTAAACCGTACCTTTCCTTTTCCTGTTCAAACCTAGGTTTAGGTTTTTCTTGAAATCCGTGCCACTTCAGGACGATCGGCCAGTGCTACCTCGTAGAGCTTCGAGAGAGCTCCACAACCGCGGTGGGTTTGCTCAACTCGACGGCAGCATCAGTTCACGGCGGCGCTCGAAAGTCCTCCACTTCGACGAGGTGATTTAACCAAACCAGGGATCGAGGCGTGGTGAGACTTGTATGGATTTGAAGAGTGGAGAAAGTTCTTCAAAAAGTTCAACTGGAGCTCCTGATTTTATTGCGTGGAGGTGGGGGAAAACAAGGAGAGAAGGGAGGAGCTCCTATCGCCGTCGTGCGCCTGAAGGTATCTGGGAGAGAGAAAAATGTTTGGCCAATGAGATTTTTTCTTTATATTTATATATTTTAAAAATTCGAAAATACCCCTTATCTTATACGAACTCCAATCCAAACCCAACAACTGTCGTCCCTAACTAAATACCCCCATTTCGAATGCAATGGGAGGCCCATTCGACTGTTTCAGTCAGTTTTCCTTCAAATTAAAATATAAAACATTTAATATTTAATTTGAACGTACATTTCAATTTGCCGGGGCCGAATATTGATTCTAAAAATTCCCGAAAAATAAATCTAACTATGTTTTGATGATACTATCCTAACAAAACTAGTTTCGTCGAATTCTGAGACCGTTTGAAAAATTGCCCTTTTCTGGTTGATCCAATTTAACAGAAATCGACCAAACACATTTTCCTTTGCCACGCTCATATACTAACTTCAAAAATTATGAAATTTGAAACCTAGCAAAAATTTGACATCTCGGATCCAACAAAAGTGGTTTCGTCGAATTCTGAGGTCATTTGCAAAATGGCCATTTTCACGGGCTATATAAACTCTATAGCGACCTTTCTGAAAATTCATTTGGCCATAACTTTTGCTTTCCGCTACAAAACTTCGATTTTTCAGATTCGTTAGAAAGATATTCACTAACAAATTTAAATATTTTTGGTTTCCCTAAAATCTGTTTTGTTTTGCTCCCGGTACAGTCAGTCAAAGTTTGAATTCAAAATTCTAAACTGCCGCGCCATTTCAGGCCTTGTTTTATAATTGAAAATAATTATATTAATTTTCAAACGTCGATTCAAACACACTTTTCGTCGTTATTATTTAAAATATTTATTTTAAATATTTAAAATTCACTAAAATAGCCAATTTATAATTTTTAAATTGGTTCAGATTTTCCGGGTTGTTACATGGAGAGACCGGTTGGATTATTATCCGTGAACCACTGCGTATTGGCAGTAACGTTGTGAATCAGATTATATGAAAATAATCAAAGAAGAAGTGAATTGCAAGGGATTTTTTTATTAATAGAAATTATGCCTTCGATTTCGTTCAATCCCAGAACGAACGTATATGGATGAGTGTCTGACAAAGTATTTCCAATGATCGCATGAGTTGGTATGTATAAATATATATGGTTGCAACAGATTTATTCCCTTAGCATAATATCCAAAATATATTTGTGCAAATCAATTAGTGATTAACGGATTTGACAATGTGGCATTCGAAGTGATGGTGTTATAAATGAATGATAAGTAATCGTTGCCTCAGGCCTCAACAACCGGGAAATGACAAAAATCGGGCAGGCAGCATGGCTATGTGGGTCGCTCCCATTAGGGTGTATTATCACCTATCTAGAGATTCATTTAATTCCTTATTCTATTCGATGCTGTCCCATTCGGGAAATGGTTGCTGATCCCACCATTGGTGATATACATTCGATATACTCAAGCGAAATGAGTGGTCGGTCATGTGTGGGCCGGGTTGCAAGATGTTCTTGTTGAACCCAGTGTATTCCTCTCTAGAGATACACTAGCGGAAGGTGGTTCCATACCTTGTCATGTTGGAAATCCAATCTCCAATAAGCACCCTACGGTTTTTGATTTTATATTATATATGGAGCGTAAGATGCAAGTGTTCCGATAGATTCTATTTATTTGATTAGACATTATTATAATATCACTGGCTTTTTGTATCAAAGTGTTTTGGGTTATAGTAAGGTAAAAACCGTCCATGTTTATGTGTGGGCTGGTCTTACTGTTATCATTTCTTTAGAAAGGAATTTTAAAGTTAAACAAATGGTTGGAGTTCACTCACACCAATCCCATGACTGACCCAGAGTTTATTTTGTTTCTTTTCCCTAAACTCTTGGGTGCACAAATTTGTATGGGCAGTCAAGTAGTTGGGACTTTACAGATTCACTTGGAAGAGCTGGAAGAAAAAGGCTTCACCAGTTAGCTATAGACTATCATATATTCCTCTATGAACCATGTTTGTATCTGGAAATAGGTGTTTATAACTGTTCCAGGAATAACTGTTGTGCTCTGATGATGGTATGCATATAAAGTTACTGATTTGTATTTCAAAAGTTATGTTATATAATATATTTTATTCGTTCCGCTGTGAGATTTTTCTTCTTTATTTTCTTCTATTCTAATATTTCTCTTTTTCTGATCCTCATCCTCTAACTTCTTTCTAATAATGATTCGTATTTCTGTGTAATTTAGGCTGGACGTGTGGTGTTATTAGTCGACTCAGATAGTACAGATTTGCGGGCCATTACAGTTGGTATCAGAGCTTAAGTTGAGCGAATACCTAGGCTTTGGTGGGATGTGATCATTAGAAATAGGGTCAGTATTACCCTAGAATGAGTTGAGTACATATATACGAGAGAGCGTATTTGTTGATTGATATAACAGTTGTTTTATATTGTGTTGGTTAGTCTGTTGAGTGGTTTATGAATTCTGATCGAATAGTGGGACGCCACAAAGTCGATAGAAATTTCTAAACACTTGAACAGAAGATTGAACACGATATTGTTTTAAAGTGGGTGAATGAAATTATTTTACCCAGAATTCTATTTTGATATAGAAAGAACAATTTTCGAAATTATTATAATATATGGATGTGTTGGTTGTTATTATTATAATCAAATGAGATTATGAGAAATGAAATGGTTATACAGAACCAAATAGGATTTGTATACAAATAAAATATACAAATGGGATGAATTAAAATTGAATTCAAAACAGAATTCAGAATTTAAAATCCTGGGAAGTTGGATTAAAATAATATAGCTTTGTTTTGAAAGGGATTTTTGAATAAAAATCATTTTTGAATGGATTCTGAAAAGGTTAAAGCACTGAACTCACTTCAGTGGCTGGAAAATAATTCTGATGATGACTGCAGCATCATCAATGTTCATTTTCGAGTTTCTAAGTGATGGATTGCTACCTTAGAAATGTTTTGGTGGAATTAAATTTGTTGACATATGAGGAGTTGAGTTTCAACATAAGTGAGATTTTGAAAAGTAATGGATTTGTACCATTTTTTCTACCTTAGCAATTTCAAGGACGAAATTATTTTAAGGGGGGAAGAATGTAACGACCCAGATTTTCTAGTCGATTTATTTGAATATTTAATATTATTTTAAATATTGAGCTGATAATATAAATCATTTTTTATATTGAATTATCGATATAACTATCGTAATACAAGGATCTTAAGTAATTCAATTTGAAATGGAGTCAAAACGAATTATATGAATTTTTATTTGAATTTAAACGATAATAATAATAATTTATTATCAAGGAATTTATTTGTTTTTGAATTTAAATTATATTATATTAATTTATTTTGGTTATTTATATTTACGTTCAAATTAAATATCAAAGTATATTCAGTTAGTTCAGAATAGTGTTACACTGATGAAATAACAGTGGTTACGTTAAAATAGCGGTTCATGGTTTAAATGAATGGACCCCGAGATATTTATAATGGATAAGATCGAAATCGAATCGAAAATCAAATTGATCTCTGTTTAAAAAGAATAAAAGTTCTCTTTATATCGAATCAAAATCTAATCGAAATTAATAGTGATGTACTATACATTGTAAACTCCTTAACAACCAAGTTTCCCCTTTGTATAAAATCGCGACATCCTCTTTGATTTCTCTTCTAAAAAATTCCAACACCAGAAAGCTTCGAAACTTTAAATGGCCACTATCCCTTCTCACTTCTCTTACTTACTTCCCTCTTCTATATCTCGAATCAAATTCCAAGCGAAGAAATAAATAAAAAATGTCGATCCTTATTCTGTTAAACAAAAGGGGATTTCGACAGTTCAAAATCGAAATTCAAATTAGTTGGAGTTCCTTTCCATCGCCTTTGGGAAGCGTGTGATCCATGTTTGGAGCTCGCGACAGCAGCAACGAGCTAATGGGTGGTTGGTCGATGTAGGGATTTTTGGTCCGTGATTTCTGATATCGCGATGCATTTTTTTGGGGGGGGGGGTGTCTGAAGGCATTCGTCGTGTCAGGTGGTGTCGCGACTTGGTAGGGCGGCTGTCTTGGCAAGGAACAGATGGGGAAGTCGCGTTTGCTTGAGGATGGTTTCGAGTATGTTGAAGCAGGGTGCGATGGTTGTTGGGGGTGGTAATGGAGCGTACTGTACTGTAGCGAAAGTCGAGGTGATGATGGCTTGAAACTAAACGATGTTGGTAGTTTGAGGATGTGAACAGGTGTTGCTGAACTCGATTTTGATTCCAGTGTGAACGTTGATGATAGTGGGAGTGGAGTTCATGAATGATATTTGATGAGTAAGCAGATGAAAGTAAGATAACTGAGATGATAAGGAACAGTTCAGGGAAGGGTGCATTAGTAGTGGAACTCGCAGAAAGGTTCGGTAGCGGGGCTGAGTTCTGGAGCAGCGAAAGTGGAAAGCTTTGGTTGGAGAAGAATAGTTTGAAACGTGGGTCAGGTCAGGTAACAAATTAAACAAATGATTAAGTTTAATAAGTTTAAGGTATATATAAATATAATCAAACTTATAAATACCATATCTTTGTCTTATAAGGTCTGAACCAGATGAAACCAAGTACGTTGAGATTATAGCGACAAGTATTACATATATAAAGTGAATTGAGTCGATGAGGATCAGCTTTGGGATTTTAATTGAAATCGAATGTCGTTCGATTTAAGTTAAATTGCATCAGATTGCTATTTAGACAGGAAAAATCCTAGTGAGTAAATCTCATTCACCTTTTATTTAGAATTATTTTTATATCGTTAAAAATAATTGTTTGTTGCTTGTTGAATGCTTTCTGATTGTTTGAAATATATTAGTTATTTAGGGTTGACTATTATATATATTGGGTTGATGGTTGGATTGATCCCCGCAGTCTCATTAGCGGATGCCCACAGTTTCATAGCAGATGATTTCCCTATGCGCCCCACAAATGTACTAGTGGATGACCTTCATACCGCGATATCCTGCCTCGAAGCAGGATGGGTATTATTTATGTTGACTAACGTCTGTGGATGCAGGAAAACAGGTTGAAGGGATCCAACTGGATTCCTCAAAAATATATTATCTGTTTATTTATTTGTTTGCATATATACTGTCATATATGATATATTAGAAAACCAAAAATAAATAATTGGTTGTTTGGTGTTTAAATATCATTGGGCCTAAGTGTTAGTTTAAAAATATCCTGGAAAGGATATTTGAGATTTAAAAGGAAAATTCTATTTTTAAAATAGAATTTGAAATTTTAGAAAGGAATAAAAATATTAACCTGTTTTAAATAAATAAAAACAAGTAATTCATTTATAAACGAAGTTTATAAATGAAGTGAAAAGAATTATCATTGGGCAATTCAGAAATAAAAAACACAAGTGTGAAGTTGAAAAGGGAATGTATTTTTCCAAAGTAGAAATCATTGATTTCAACTGAATTGGAAGTCAAGATTTTTTTAATATAGAATATAAAGAAAATTCAAATAGAAATTGAATAAAATTCAAATGGAGTTTAAATATAGCAAATATAAATTAAATTCAAATATAGAATTTGAATATAGAGAAAGTGAAATGGAATTTGAACAAAGAAATTTTAAATGTAGAATTTGAATAGAATTTGAATATACAGAAATTTGAATAGAATTGAATAGAATTTGGAAACAGAAATTTCAAAGAGAATTTGAACTATAAAGTTGAAATCATTTCGAAATGGGAACGACGAAATATATTTCGAAATGTGGATTTTTAAATAGAATAGAAATAAATCCAAAGGATTTATAATTTATAAAAGGAATTGAAATTAAATATAGAAGATCGAAATATAAATGAATTTATTACTGAATAAGGAAAAATCGATAATTTTAGAAGATTGGAAATAATATGTTGAATTGGGAAAAATTGATGTGATATATATTAAAAATATATCAGAATGAAGTTGAATTTTGTTACGACCGCGAATTTCGCTCGATCCGAATCAGTCGCTAAACCGACCAAGACCATACGAAACACCTGATTGTTTGAGAACACGACAAAATAGAACGCAGATGGAAGAACATTTCATTGGATATTACAGCAATTCCATCAGAATACACGAATATACGGAGTATAAATGAATATTACACAGAAATATCAGAGATTTAAATTACATTTAAATACATCGCAGCGGAAAATAATACAATACACAACTAGAAGTAATACATGGATACAGAGCTTTCCGAGTATCGTTCCAGCTGTAAATCAGGATCCTGTGAGTATAAATCTGCAAAACCAAAACTACTAGCTGCCCGTGTCAAAATAAGGGCACCCAGAGTTTAGGTTGAAACAATAAACTCCAGGTCAGTCATGGGACTGGTGTAAGAACTAAAACAGTTATAAATCTTTATTTTAAAGTCAGGTAAATCAAGGGACCACGCCGTATAACATGGAACGGGTTTCCTCCCAAGAATACCAGCGCATAAAACAACAACGCAATGCTAAATAAATAACAATGAAGCTATTATAAGACCCAGGTCCCATCACACAATGCAACACAAGCCGGAGGATAGGGTTTTACCTTATAATAGCCAAATAATGCTTGATATGCTAAATCATCATTTGATACTATTATAAGTGTATGGTGTCAAAACAATTTCAATCATAAATATTAATCATAGACGGCATGGGTACCATATATCATGTCGCCATACTAGGCTCTACAATCGAAACCGCAAAGTCACGTATTTGGAAATTGGATTTCCGTCTGTGAACCGAGGCCAGGGAGCGTCCTCTACCGATTCAAGACGCTCTAGCCCGTGTCTCAGGCAAGCGCGCAGGCAAGCCTTGGATCGTCAGGGCCGGTCCACCGATGTGGATTAAAATGCCTGAATACTACGTTTCCCCACCCTATGGGGTGTCAATGAGTCCAATGACTCCATCGGCTCCACATAGTCACCGATATATCCGAGGCGCCTCGCAACAACAACAACCACACAAGTCAAACTCGTCAGGGTGTGTAAAACCACTGACGCCACTTCTAACTAGAAAGAAACGCATGCCCTCCGTGAAGTCATCTCCCGTTTCTGGTTCACAACCGGGGCGTGAGGATCGCGAATCAACGTTACACAAAGCTATGCCACACAGGTCGTGCTTTGATGAAACGACCCGAACTTCCCTGGTAAGGAAAGGCCGGATTGAATTGAGGACAAGCCACATTAGAACACAAACAGAAGAACATTTCATTGCTTATTACAACAATTCCATCAGATTACAAGAATATACAGAGTATAAATAAATATTACAGTACATAAAATATCAGAGATTACAATAAATTACATAGCAGCAGAAAATAATACAATACACAACTAGAAGTAATACACGGATACAGAGCTTTCCGAGTATCATTCCAGCTGTACTTCAGGATCCTATGAATATAAATCTGCAAAACCAAAACTACTAGCTGCCCGTGGAAAATAGGGGCACCTAGAATTTAGGTTAAAACAATAAACTCCAGGTCAGTCATGTGACTGGTGTGAGAACTAAAACAGTTATTAATCTTTATTTTTAAAGTTAGGAAAATCAAGGGACCACGCCGCTAACGCGGAACGGGTTTCCTCCCAAGAATACCAGTGCATAAAACAACAGCGCAATGCTAAATAAAGAAGAATGAACCTATTATAAGATCCAGGTCTCATCACACAATGCAACGCAAGCCGGAGGATAGGGTTTTACCTTATAATAGCCAAAGAATGCTTGATATGCTAAAACAAATCATTTGATACTATAATAAGTGTATAGTGTATAAAACAACTTAAAATCATAAGTATCAATCATAGAAGGCATGGGTACCATATATCATGTCGCCATACTAGTTTTACAATTAAAACCGCAAAATCATGTATTTGGAAATTGGATTTCCATCTGTGAACCGAGGCAAAAGATAGTCCTCAACCGATTCGAGACGCTCTAGTCCGTGTCTCAGGTCAGAGCTCGAGTGACCTTTGGATCGTCAGGGCCGGTCCACCGATGTGGATTAAAATGCCTGAACACTGCGTTTCCCCACCCTTTGGGGTGTCAATGAGCCAACGAATGACTCCATCGGACCCGGATCGTCCGATCTAACCGAGGCGCCTCGCAAACCAACAACCACATAAGTCAAACTCGTCAGGGCGTGTAAAACCAATGACGCCACTTCTAACTAGAAAGAAACGCATGTCCTCCCTGAGGTCCATCTCCCGTTTTTGGTTCACACCAGGGTGTGAGGCTCGCGAATCAACGTTACACAAAGCTATGCCACACAGGCTGTGCTTTGATCATCCACCACAAGACTTTACTTTTCAACAGAAGCCTTGATCATTTGCATCTTAGCATGCCACACAGGCAATTCACGCTATGCAACCGATATCAATCACACAGAATGAAATCCGACGTCAGACACACATCCATTTACAAGTTCGTTCTAGGTCTGAACGAAACCAGAGGCACCTAGTACCCCGCATATCCATCGATCTCCAAGTACGTCTGGACGACCACTAACTGATTCCCTCCTCTTGGGTGTACGGCCCAATCAAGATAATCAGTAATTATCCAAACGACGTGAAGACCTCTGGTCTTCAACCACCGTCTTCATCTTCGACACCAAGTCGAATCAATTATTCAGAATGGGCTAAACCCGGTCTTTCTGAATAACTCGCGTATATAATAAACTTTTGTTACACAAACACAACATACGCCTCATTCCAATTCATCAGTCACTAACCGTAAATTAACAAGAGAATAATTCCCCAAATATTAACCCCGAAGGCCGAAACCAACATCAGATCAATACCCAGGGAACCGTTCTTCTTAGCTAACCTACAGTTAGTTTCTAAAGTTCACATTCTTAGGGAAAGGTTCTCATTAATTTTATCAAAGATAAATTCTTTTAAATTTATTCTTTAATCAACCTTTGAAAATCAATTCAAACCAAATTTTGGTTTATCCAAACTAGTCAGAATTAACGAACATTACCGAAGTAATCAATTGTTAAATTTCCCAACCCCAACCTATTCATCCCATGAAGTAAAACTGGTAATACTTCATATCTAACACCACGGTGTTATCGGTAAATTCAGTTACCATTTCACGTTCAAATCTAATTAAAGATTTAACTATCGCCTGGAGCAAAACTGGTGATACTCCATCTCGATCTTTTCAATCTAATTAAAGATTCATTAAAACTCCACTTAGTTTTAATCTTTGACTGGGTTAAAGAATTAGTGTCATTTAAAACACGATTCACGATAAACCCCAAAATCACATCACATTTCAATCAGTCCCTAACCGTAAATTAGCAAGCGAGCAATTCCCTAAGTATTAACCCCGAAGGCCGAAACCAACATCAGATCAATACACAGGAAACCATTCAACTTGACTAACCTCCAGTTAGTTTCTGATTTTCTTAACTGTGTTGGGCCTAAGAACAGTATTATTGAAGATACCGTTCACGACAACCCAAAATCACATTCTATTAATTATCGTGTTAAAGAACAAGTGTTATTTAAAACACTCTTCACGATAAACCCAAAAATCAATACCGATTCAATTCCAATTAAATATTATTTAATTGGTACACTTCATTAAATCTAAATAAAAGATTTAATCCTTTTCTCAACTGGGCTTAAGAATAGTGTTAATGAAGACACCATTCACGACAAACCCAAATCACATTTGATATTAAATACAAGGTTCTGAATAGAAAATATACCGTCTTATATTCAATATCAAATTCTACGACCAACAGATATCGTATTGGAAATAACGATACTAATATATCTTTCAAATTCCCATAACAATATCTGTATAATCACGAAATTCAACATCGAAATATTCCAAAGACAATTTCGATTCAAATCCATTCCAATTCAATTAATGGAAATTCTGGTTACTTTTAAAACCCTTTTCAAATCCAATTTATTTATTTAAAAATAAATAGAATTATAATTCTAGTTCAAAACTAGTTCATTTCGATAAAAATCTATTTTTATCTTTTCAAATATGGAGTTTTCCATCCTGATTCTTCCCAAATCATTTCTTATGATTTTACACAAATTATTGATATTTTTAATAATTTTATCAAGGCCCGTACAGTCGATTTCCATCAACGGCCATCGAATTGCACTTACAGCAACCTTTTCCAAATTTGATTTGGATATAATTCCAAATCCAACCGTTAGATCTCAGATTTCTAATGTTCATTGGAAAGCTCTTTTCGATACGAACCCAATGGTTCCGGTTTTAGGAGAATCCGACGGTCGGATCTCCCGCAACGTCAATTCGAAGTCAATGGTCGAAATTCGCGAACTGCCGCAGCGCGGTGCGTTCTATTCAGGCCATTATATATAAATATATATAATATATATATTATATATATTTCATCGATTTCTTTTCAAAACGTATTTTATAAATCGTTTTAAATTCGTTGTCAAAACGGTTTCAACTTCCATCTCAAATTCAAATCAAAATTGAATTTTCCATTTCAAATCGATTCCAATTCAATTCGAATTTCAAATCATTTCAATTTAATTCGAAATTCAATTCTTTTCATCATTGAAAAATGAATAAAATCGATATAAATATCGTTCATGTCAAAATGGCGCAAATCTAATCAACACGGCTTCATATATTTCTGTTTTCAAATATTCTATTTCAAATATTTCTTTTCTAAATATTTCTATTTCAAATATTTCTATTCAAATATTTCTATTCACCTATTTCTATTCAAATATTTTATTTCAAATATTTCTATTTCAAATATTTCTATTTCAAATATTTCTATTCAAATATTTCTATTCACCTATTTCTATTCAAATATTTTATTTCAAATATTTCTATTTCAAATATTTCTATTTACCTATTTCTATTCAAATATTTTATTTCAAATATTTCTATTTCAAAACTGGAATGAGGCCCAATCAATTACCATAGATTTTATTTCTATGGATTTCCATATAACGCTTGTATATATCTACAATGACAAATAATCAACCATCATCCAAAGTGCATTCTACACTGTATAAGCATCAAATATAAATATTCAACGCTTATAACAGTCTGTCAATCAACGATCGACATACAACTAATTATTGGGATTAGTGTATGTCATATATCACCCCAATACCCGTGTGGGGTTTTCAAACAATCAAACACATATTTTATTTGTGCAGTTGGGCGATGTGTAAAATTTATCGTCCCAATCAATATCAGTCAAATGTGTGTATATAAACAAATCGTCCGATTTGTTTATTTTTATTTTTATTTCATCTCATATACACGTTAAAAATTCTATTTTCAAATATAAAATATTTTAACTATATAAATATTTTATTTCATTTCATATCACATCACACAATCAACTACACAGCAAAATCAAACAAACAAGCATCCAAGTCGTCCATGGTCTGTGGACGACGGGTGTCGGGTGCTACTAAATACCGTCTGCATCCTAGTATATATTTCAACTAGAAATAAAATTAAAAGTGAGGAGTTCTCACCGAGGGTTCTACTCCTCCATAGAAATTTCTGAAATTCAGAACAGTCTGGATCTGCTCGTACTTCAACGTAGTCTTCTCTACGCTGTTCATATTAAAATCACATTTTTAATATGATGTTCTATACATTTTAAAAATCAAATTTGTAATACTCTATCAACATAAAAATCATATTTTTATTCTTTCTATAATATAAAAATCATATTTTTATTCTTTCTATAATATAAAAATCATATTTATATTCTTTCTGTAATATAAAAATCATATTTTCATTCTTTCGATAATATAAAAATCATATTTTCATTGTTTCTATAATATGAAAATCATATTTTTTATTCTTTAACTTATATAAAAATTATATTTTTAATCTTCTACATAATTAAAAATCGTATTTTTATCCCTCTCAATATCATACGATATATAAAACTGATATAATTTTCATTTTAAAACTTATTTACATTATATAAAGAAAGAAAATAATAAATAAAACAAAATAAAGCTTACAGTGGTCAAGGAAAAGGGGAGGGGCGTTGTTGCCGTGACTGGAAGAGGAGGGGGGTTTGCGCTGGCGAAGGGACCGGAGACCGAGATGGCGGGTGCTGTCAGGAGGTGGGCTCGCGAATGTCGAAGCTCGCGATTTGGTGCTCCCTCTGGTCTTCGCGCGACAGGAGAAAGGAGGCAGAGAGGTGGGCGGGATCGCCTGCCCGGCGGCGGCTCCTCCCTGCGGCGCAGTGCTGGGGTGAACGAAGCGATGTCAGACAAGGAGGGAGGAGAAGCGGATCGGAGAGGGAAGGGACAGGCGGCGAAGGTCGCGGTGGTGGCGGGGAAGGATCGACGAGGAGCGGTGCGCCCTCTTTTTTTTTATTTCAATTTCTGTTTGATCGGGGAAAGAGAAAGGTGGGGGGGTATGTGAAAAGTTTATATTTTATTTTATTTTTATTTTAAAAAGTAACTTTTTCATTCGAACTCGAAACGAGACCCACTGCCTGTCGTCCATAGCTAATTACCCCCATTCTGAACACAATGGGATATGTTTCGTAAGCCAGTTTGGCCGTTTCAATCAGTTTTCGTCAAAATCAAAATATAACTCTATATATTGAATTTGAACGCGTATTTCAATTTACCGGGGCCACATACTAACTCAAAAATTTCCAGAAAAATATTTTCTAGTTTCGTATTGACGATACGGTCCTACAAACCTAGTTTCGTCGACCGTTTGAAAAATGGCCATTTTCCAGTCGATTAAAATCAACTAAAACTGGTCAAACGCGTTTTCCTTTGCCACGCTCACATATTGATTCAAAAAATGGCGAAATTTGAAACCTAGCAATAACTTGACATCACGGATCGAAGAAAAGTGATTTCGTCGAAATCCGAGGTCGTTTTCAAAATTTCCATTTTTCAGGGGCTGAATTCCATAGCGACTATTCAGAATTTTCAACTGGGCATATCTTTTGATTCCCACTATGAAATTTCAATTTTTCGGATTCATTGGAAAGATATTCCCAATTAGATTCAAATATTTTTGGTTTCGCTAAAATCCGGTTTACTTTGAACTCGGTACATTCATTTGAAATTTGAAATCGAATTATCGAACTACCACGCCATTTTCAATTCCTTTTATAATTTAAAATAAATATTTATATTCTAACGACGATTCTAATAAATATATACGTTCGAATTCTATTCAAAATAAATTTCTAGTCGATATTATTTAAAATAATTCATTTTAAATAATCAAAATTCGCTAAATTCGCCAAAATAAAAAATTTAAATTGGCTTGCATTTTCCGGGTTATTACAATCTCCCCCACTTAAAAATTTTCGTCCCTGAAAAGGAACGAAGCCGAAAGTTGTTTAACAAATCAACTCAACTTTCATTATTTTTACTACGGCTTAAGTTCTCCAACTTTTCAGTTTCTAAGAACTTTTCAAATTTTTCAAAAATTTGGCTAACACCCTAAATTTTCGAAAAATTTCGCCATAACCTCCTTGCACCGGGAAAATCCCGAAATTGCCATACAGGCCCTCTGATCTCAAAAAGAAAAAGAAAAAGCCAAGCGGCTAGCTAATCGGCTCATAAAATCATCATCACCCAAACAAAACAGTAAATTATGGTAAACATGTACCTATTTGTCAGGCAAACAATTTTATTCTTCTGCACTAGCCTCTTTGCTATGACCTGTTCAATGTAAGTACATGTATATGCAAGCAAATGCGACCAAATTTCAATACAATTCACTTTTTGGTCAATTTGGCTAAATGGTTAAAATTTTAATTAATCAAGTCATAATCAAACAACACAACCATCAATCAATTAGTTGATTATCATTTCAAATTCATATCTTTGATACATAGTCAAAAAATCACATTTTTGATGCCAAATCACTACAGTAGGCCCTATCTAATTTTGGTTCTCACACCAGTCTAATGGAAATATATAGACATCACACTTTCGAAACTCGAACATAATTACTGATTATGTGGCCACATCATCAGAATCATCCCCGAGTGTCTAGAATATGATTCTATATCTATCCAGTATGTTAAAACTTCAAATACACGCGGATCAGACGTATACGTAAAATCTTTATATACCTGATAGTCCAAATCAATATAAATAAATATTCAAGTATGTATAATTGAATAAAATTTTCAAAACAAAAATTATTTTCATTTTAAAAATATACACTTCACACTCGTTCTAGGATACTACTGATCCCATCTCTAACGAGTCATTCTCGTTGGATATTACTAATCCGATTTCTGACGAATTCTTTCGTTTGGTTCTAACGTGTCTTGTTCTCTGAGCTTTGTAAACCAAAGCTCTGATACCAGCTGAAACGACCCGAACTTCCCCGGTAAGGAAAGGCCGGATTGAATTGAGGATAAGCCACATTAAAACAAAAACAGAAGAACATTTCATTGCTTATTACAACAATTCCATCAGACTACAAGAATATACAGAGTATAAATAAATATTACAGTTCATAAACTATCAGAGATTACAATAAATTACATAGCAGCGGAAAATAATACAATACACAACTAGAAGTAATACACGGATACAGAGCTTTCCGAGTATCGTTCCAGCTGTAAATCAGGATCCTATGAATATAAATCTGCAAAACCAAAACTACTAGCTGCCCGTGGAAAATAGGGGCACCCATAGTTTAGGTTAAAACAATAAACTCCAGGTCAGTCATGTGACTGGTGTGAGAACTAAAACAGTTATTAATCTTTATTTTTAAAGTTAGGAAAATCAAGGGACCACGCCGCTAACACGGAACGGGTTTCCTCCCAAGAATACCAGTGCATAAAACAACAGCGCAATGCTAAATAAAGAAGAATGAAGCTATAATAAGACCCAGGTCCTATCACACAATGTAACACAAGCTGGAGGATAGGGTTTTACCTTATAATAGCCAAAGAATGCATGATATGCTAAAACAAATCATTTGATACTATAATAAGTGTATACGTATAAAATAACTTCAAATCATAAGTATCAATCATAGACGGCATGGGTACCATATATCATGTCGCCATACTAGTTTTACAATTAAAACAGCAAAAACACGTATTTGGAAATTGGATTTCCATCTGTGAACCGAGGCAAAAGATAGTTCTCAAGCAATTCGAGTTGCTCTAGTCTGTGTCTCAGGTCAGAGCTCGAGTGACCTTTGGATCGTCAGGGCCGGTCCACCGATGTGGATTAAAATGCCTGAACACTGCGTTTCCCCACCCTTTGGGGTGTCAATGAGCCAACGAATGACTCCATCGGACTCGGATCGTCCGATCTAACCGAGGCGCCTCGCAAACCAACAACCACATAAGTCAAACTCATCAGGGTGTGTAAAACCACTGACGCCACTTCAAACTAGAAAGAAACGCATGTCCTCCCTGAGGTCCGTCTCCCGTTTTTGGTTCACACCGGGGTGTGAGGGTCGCGAATCAACGTTACACAAAGCTATGCCACACAGGCTGTGCTTTGATCATCCACCACAAGACTTTACTTTTCAACAGAAGCCTTGATCATTTGCATCTTAGCATGTCACACAGGCAATTCATGCTATGTAACCGATATCAATCACACAGAATGAAATCTGACGTCAAACACACATCCATTTACAAGTTCGTTCTAGGTCTGAACGAAACCGGAGGCACCTAGTACCCCGCATATCCATCGATCTCCAAGTACGTCTGGACGACCACTAACTGATTCCCTCCTCTTGGGTGTACGGCCCAATCAAGATCATCAGTAATTATCCAAACGACGTGAAGACCTCCGGTCTTCAACCACCGTCTTCATCTTCAACACCACGTCGAATCAATTATTCAGAATGGGCTAAACCCGGTCTTTCTGAATAACTCGCGTATATAATAAACATGTGTTACACAAACATAACATACGCCTCATTCCAATTCATCATTCACTAACCGTAAATTAACAAGAGAATAATTCCCCAAATATTAACCCCGAAGGCCGAAACCAACATCAGATCAATACCCAGGGAACCGTTCTGCTTAGCTAACCTACAGTTAGTTTCTAAATTTCACATTCTTAGGGAAAGGTTCTCATTAATTTTGTCAAAGATAAATTCTTTTAAATTTATTCTTTAATCATCCTTTGAAAATCAATTCAAACCAAATTTTGGTATATCCAAACTAGTAGGGATTAACGAACCTTACCGAAGTAATCAATTGTTAAATTTTCCAACCCTAACCTATTCATCCCATGAAGTAAAACTAGTAATACTTAATATCTAACACCACGGTGTTATTGGTAAATTCAATTACCATTTCACGTTCAAATATAATTAAAGATTTAACTATCACCTGGAGCAAAACTGGTGATACTCCATCTCGAGCTTTTCAATCTAATTAAAGATTCATTAAAACTCCACTTAGTTTTAATCTTTGACTGGGTTAAAGAATCAGTGTCATTTAAAACACGGTTCACGATAAACCCCAAAATCACATCACATTTCAATCAGTCCCTAACCGTAAATTAGCAAGCGAGCAATTCCCTAAGTATTAACCCCGATGGCTGAAACCAACATCAGATCAGTACATTGGAAACCATTCAACTTGACTAACCTCCAGTTAGTTTCTGATTTTCTTAACTGTGTTGGGCCTAAGAACAGTATTATTGAAGATACCTTTCAGACAACCCAAAATCACATTCTATTAATTATCGGGTTAAAGAACAAGTGTTATTTATCACGATAAACCCAAAAATCAATACCAATTCAATTCTAATTAAATATTATTTAATTGGTACACTTCATTAAATCTAAATAAAAGATTTAATCTTTTTCTCAACTGGGCTTAAGAACAGTGTTAATGAAGACACCATTCACGACAAACCCAAATCACATTTGATATTAAATACAAGGCTCTGAATAGAAAATATACCGGCTTATATTCAATATCAAATTCTACGACCAACAGATATCGTATTGGAAATAACGATATTAATATTTCTTTCAAATTCCCATAACAATATCTGTATAATCACGAAATTCAACATCGAAATATTCCAAAGACAATTTCGATTCAAAACCATTCCAATTCAATTATTGGAAATTCTGGTTACTTTTAAAACCCTTTTCAAATCCAATTTATTTATTTAAAAAAAATAGAATTATAATTCTAGTTCAAAACTAATTCATTTCGATAAAAATCTATTTTTATCTTTTCAAATATGGAGTTATTCGTCCCGATTCTTCCCAAATCATTTCTTATGATTTTACACAAATTTTTGATATTTTTAATAATTTTATCAAGGCCCGTACAGTCGATTTCCATCAACGGCCATCAAACTGCACTTACAAAGACCTTTTCCAAATTTGATTTGGATATAATTCCAAATCCAACCGTTAGATCTTAGATTTCTAATGTTCATTGGAAAGCTGTTTTCGATACGAACCCAACGGTTCTGGTTTCAGGAGAATCCGACGGTCGGATCTCCCGTAATGTCAATTCGAAGTCAACGGTTTCAGAAAAATGAATAAAATCGATATAAATATCGTTCACGTCAAAATGGTGCAAATCTAATCAACATGGCTTCATATATTTTTGTTTTCAAATATTCTATTTCAAATATTTCTTTTCCAAATATTTCTATTTCAAATATTTCTATTCAAATAGGGTACTTTTGTCTCACGTCCTTATTTAAGTTTTAAATTAAAGCTACGTCCACCCATACGTTTCCGGTCCCTAAAATCACATGCCGCCCAAAAATTTTGGTCCATTCGCCTGCTCCTCATGTCCCCTTCGCCTTTTTCAATTTCTGGCCAAAAAAAATGCGCTAATGCATAAAAAAAAATCTAAATTCTGGAAATAATCCCAGGAGCCCACGCAAACTGAAAAAAAAAAGTTGCATACATGTATGCAACTATTACTGATAGTTGCATACATGTATGCAACTTTTTAAATACACATGCAAAAAAGATCCGCAAGCCTGCTGAATAATTGCATACAAGTATGTTGTTATTCAAAATAGCTGCATACTTGTATGCAGTAATGTGTTGAAAGCCGAAGGCGTGACAATATGTGCATACTTGAATGCATATTTTCTGCATAACTGCATACTCGTATGCACATATGCAAGCATGCGTGTTTTCCATGCAGAAATCGAATAGATGCATGAAATCATGCATGTATTTCGGAAAATATGCATACATGTATGCATATATGCTGCTGTATGATGCGGAATTGAAATAGATGCATACATGTATGCAACTATTTGAAATATGTGCATGTTTTTATGCATTTTACTGCATTTTTCGCTGTTTTGTGTATGATTTTGACGTGTTTGTTGATTGATTTTCCACCTGATTTTTTTGGCGTGAACATGTTTTATTTAATTATGAATTTACGTGATTTTTTTATATTTTTTTAATATTTTTTTATATGTTTTTGAAAAATAGGGACCTAATTTACAATAAGTTTAGGACCGGATGTGAGCCTAATTAAGTTTCGTTTTAGGGATGTGTGCCTAATATTCACATTCAAATATTTCTATTCACCATTTCTATTCAAATATTTTATTTCAAATATTTCTATTTCAAATATTTCTATTTCAAATATTTCTATTCAAATATTTGTATTCACTTATTTCTATTCAAATATTTTATTTCAAATATTTTACTTCAAATATTTCTATTTCAAATATTTCTATTTACCAATTTCAAATATTTTATTTCAAATATTTCTATTTCAAATATTTCTATTTCATAATTGGAATGAGGCCCAATCAATTACCATAGATTTTATTTCTATGGATTTCCATACAACGCATGTATATATCTACAATGACAAATAATCAACCATCATCCAAAGTGCATTCTACACTGTATAAGCATCAAATATAAATATTCAATGCTTATAACAGTCTGTCAATCAATCGATCGACATACAACTAATTATTGGGATTAGTGTATGTCATATATCACCCCAATACCCGTGTGGGGTTTTCAAACAATCAAACATAGATTTTATTTGTGCTGTTGGGCGATGTGTAAAATTTATCGTCCCAATCAATATCAGTCAAATGTGTGTATATAAACAAATCGTTCGATTTGTTTATTTTTATTTCATTTCATATACACGTTAAAAATTCTATTTTCAACTATAAAATATTTTAACTATATAAATATTTTATTTCATTTCACATCACATCACACAATCAACTACACAGCAAAATCAAACAAACAAGCATCCAAGCCGTCCATGGTCTGTGGACGACGGGTGTCGGGTGCTACTAAACACCGTCTGCATCCTAGTATATATTTCAACTAGAAATAAAATTAAAAGTGAGGAGTTCTCACCAAGGGTTCCACTCCACCATAGAAATTTCTGAAATTCAGAACAGTCTGGATCTGCTCGTACTTCAACGTAGTCTTCTCTACGCTGTTCATATTAAAATCACATTTTTAATATGATGTTCTATACATTTTAAAAATCAAATTTGTAATACTCTATCAACATAAAAATCATATTTTTATTCTTTCTATAATATAAAAATCATATTTTTATTCTTTCTATAATATAAAAATCATATTTTTGTTCTCTTGATAATATAAAAATCATATTTTCATTCTTTCTATAATATAAAAATCATATTTTCATTCTTTCTATAATATAAAAATCATATTTTTATTCTTTCACTTACATAAAAATTATATTTTTAATCTTCTACATAATTAAAAATCGTATTTTTATCCCTCTCAATATCATACGATATATAAAACTGATATATTTTTCATTTTAAAACTTATTTACATTATATAAAGAAACAAAATAATAAATTAAACAAAATAAAGCTTACAGTGGTCAAGGAAAAGGGGACGGGCGCTGTTGCCGTGACTGGAAGAGGAGGGGGGTTTGTGTTGGCGGAGGGACCGAAGATCGAGGTGGCGGGTGCTGTCAGGAGGTGGGCTCGCGATTTGGAGCTCCCTCTGGTCTTCGCGCGACAGGAGAAAGGAGGCAGAGAGGTGGGCGGGATTGCCTGCCCGGTGGCGGCTCCTCCCTGCGGCGCGGTGCTGAGGTGAACGAAGCGAGGTGGGGTGCTTTAGTGGATCGCGCGAGGTCAGACGAGGAGGCATGAGAAGCGGATCGGAGAGGGAGGGGACAGGCGGCGCAGGTCGCGGTGGTGGGGGGCAGGCGGCGGTGGTGGCTGGGCGGGATCGACGAGGAGCGGTGCGCCCTTTTTTTTTTTCAATTTCTGTTTGATCGGGGAAAGAGAAAGGTGGGGGGGGGGGGGTTATGTGAAAAGTTTATATTTTATTTTAATTTTAAAAAGTAACTTTTTTATTTGAAATCGAAACGAGACCCACCGCCTGTTGTCCATAGCAAATTACCCCCATTCTGAACACAATGGCATATGTTTCGTAAGCCAGTTTGGCCGTTTCAATCAGTTTTCGTCAAAATCAAAATATAACTCTATATATTGAATTTGAGAGCGCATTTCAATTTACCGGGGCCACATACTAACACAAAAAATTCTAGAAAAATATTTTCTAGCTTCGTATTGACGATACGGTCCTAACAAAACTAGTTTCATCGAATTCTGAGACCGTTTGAAAAATGGTCATTTTCCAGTCGATTAAAATCAAATGAAACTGGTCAAACGCGTTTTCCTTTGCCACGCTCACATATTGATACGAAAAATGAAGAAATTTGAAACCTAGCAAAAACTTGACTGCACAGATCCAACAAAAGTGGTTTCGTCGAAATCCGAAGTCGTTTGCAAAATTTCCATTTTTCAGGGCCTGAATTCCATAGCGACTATTCAGAATTTTCAACTGGGCATATATTTTGATTCCCGCTATGAAATTTCAATTTTTCGGATTCGTTGGAAAGATATTCCCAATTAGATTCAAATATTTTTGGTATCACTAAAATCCGGTTTATTTTGAACCTGGTACATTCATTTGAAATTTGAAATCGAATTATCGAACTACCACGCCATTTTCAATTCCTTTTATAATTTAAAATAGATATTTATGTTCTAAAGACGATTCGAATAAATATATACGTTCGAATTCTATTCAAAATAAATTTCTCATCGATATTATTTAAAATAATTCATTTTAAATAATCAAAATTCGCTAAATTAGCCAAAATAAAAATTTTAAATTGGCTCGCATTTTCCGGGTTGTTACATTTGATCATCAACCACAAGACTTTGCTTTTCAATAGAAGCCATGATCCATTGCCACTTAGGCATGCCACACAGGCAATTCACTCCATGCGTTTGATATCCATCAATATATAACCCCTGAGCTCGTATGTCTCAGAGAAGGGCGTTAAGCAAGAGAATAAATTCTCCGCCGCCAAACAGATATATATTTAATAGAAATCAATCACACAGAATAAAATCCAATGTCAGACACACAGTCCATTTACAAGTTCGTTCTGGGTCTGAACGAAATAGGAGGCACCTAGTACCTCGCATATCCATCGATCTCCAAGTACGTCTGGACGACCACTAACTGATTCCCTCCTCTTGGGTGCACGGCCCAATCAAGATCATCAGTAATCACCCAAGCGACGTGAAGACCTCCGGTCTTCGACCACCGTCTTCATCCTCGACACCACGTCGAATTAGTTATTCAGAATGGGATAAACCCGGTCCTTCTGAATAACTCGCGTATATAATAAACAAGTGTTACATAAACACAACATACTCCTCATTCCAATTCAGAATATTCTTTTATTCAAATATTCTTATACTATGGGAAAGGTTCCCATTAATTTTATCAAAGATAAATTCTTTAAATTTATTCTATAATCTTCCTTTGAATATCAATTCAAACTAGTCGGGATTAGCGAACCACACCGAAGTAATCATTTACTCTATTTCCCAATCCCAACATATTCATCCCATGAAGTAAAACTGGTAATACTTCATATCTAACCCCACGGTGTTATCGGTAAATTCAATTACCATTTCATGTTCAAATCTAATTAAAGATTTAACTATCGTCTAGAGCAAAACTGGTGATACTCCATTCTCGACCATTTCAATCTAATTAAAGATTCATTAAAACTCCACTTAGTTTTAATCTTTAACTGGGTTAAAGAATCAGTGTCATTTAAAACACGGTTCTCGATAAACCCAAAATCACATTCCATTAATTATCGGGTTAAAGAACAAGTGTTATTTAAAACATTGTTCACGATAAACCCAAAAATCAATACCAATTTGATTCCAATAAAATATTATTTAATTGGTACACTTCATTAAATCTAAATAAAAAGATTTAATCTTTTTCTCAACTGGGCTTAAAAACAGTGTTAATGAAGACACCATTCACGACAAACCCAAATCACATTTGATATTAAATACAAGGCTCTGAATAGAAAATATATCGGCTTATATTCAATATCAAATTCTACGACCAACAAATATCGTATTGGAAATAACGATATAAATATATCTTTCAAATTCCCATAACAATATATGTATAATCACGAAATCCAATCATTGAAATATTCCAAAGACCATTTCGATTCAAAACCATTCCAATTCATTTATTGGAAATTCTGGTTACTTTTAAAACCCTTTTCAAATCCAATTTATTTATTTAAAAAAAATAGAATTATAATTCTAGTTCAAAACTAGTTCATTTCGATAAAAATCTATTTTTACCTTTTCAAATATGGAAATTTTCATCCCAATTCTTCACAAATCGTTTCTTATGATTTTACACAAATTATTACTATTTTTAATAATTTTATCAAGGCCTGTACAGTTGATTTCCATCAACGGCCATCGAACTGCACTTACAGCGACCTTTTCTAAATTTGATTTGGACATAATTCCAAATCTAACTGTTAGATTTCTAATTTCTAATATTCGTTAAAAAGCTCTTTTTGATTCGAACCCAACGGTTCCGGTTTTAGGAGAATCCGACGGTCGGATCTCCCGCAATATCCATTCGAAGTCAATGGTCGAAATTCACGAACTACCGCAGCGCGGCGCATTCTATTCAGGCCATTATATTATATATATATAATATATATATATAATATATATATATAATATATACTTCATTGATTTCCTTTTATAACGTATTTTATATAAATCGTTTTAAATTCGTTTTCGAAACGATTTCAACTTCATTTTCAAATTCAAATCAAGATTGAATTTTTCAATATAAATTCATTTTAAATTCATCTCAAATTGATTTCAATTCAAATCGATTTTTAATTCAATTTCAGTTCGTTTTAAATTCAATTCAATTTCAATTCGAATTCATTTCAAATTGATTTCAATTCAAATTCAATTCGATTCGAATTCATTTTATTTTCAATTCGAATTCTAATTCGTTTCAATTCAATTCGAATTCTAATTCGTTTCAATTTAATTTAATTCGAATTTAATTTCAAAATATTCAATTTTGAAATCACTTTTCAATATTCATTATAAAAACGAATATAATCGATATAAATATCGTTCGCGTCAAAATAGCGCATATCTAATCAACACGGCTTTATATATTTCTATTTCAAATATTCTATTCAAATATTTCGTTTCAAATATTTCTTCTCAAATAATTTATTCAAATATTTCTCTTCAAATATTCTATTTCCAAAACTGGAATGAGGCCCAATCAATTACCATAGATTTTATTTCTATGGATTTCCATACAACGCATGTATATATCAACAAGGACAAATAATCAACCATAATCCAAAGTGCATTCTACACTGTATAAGCATCAAATATAAATATTTAATGCTCATAACAGTCTGCCAATCAATCGATCGACATACAACTAATTATGGGGATTAGTGTATGTCATATATCATCCCAATGCCCGTGTGGGGTTTCAAACAATCAAACACAGATTTTATTTGTGCGGTTTGGCGATGAGTAAAATTTATCGTCCCAATCCATATCAGTCAAATGTGTGTATATAAACAAATCGTTCAATTTGTTTATATTTATTTCATTTTAAATACACATTAAAAATTCCATTTTCAACAATAAAATATTTTTAACTATATAAATATTTTATTTCATTTCACATCACACAATCAACTACACATCAAAATCAAACAAACAAGCATACAAGTCGTCCATGGTCTGTGGACAACGGGTGTCAGGTACTACTAAACACCGTCTGCATCCTAGTATATATTTCAACTAGAAATTAAAATAAAAGTGAGGAGTTCTCACAGACTAGCTAAACCAAACGCTTCGACTCTTCATATGTAGGAAATCTTCATCGTGCTCGCCTTTTGTCGCTTTCGTCATCAGTTTTCACTACATATATAAAAATCACATTTTTATATTGTTGCTATGTATATAAAATCATATTTTTACACCGCTACTATATAGATAAAAATTCTTTTTTTACAACGGTGCTCATATAACAAATATTATATTTTTATATCGCCACTCAGATAAAAATCACATCTTTGCTCCCTCTACATAATAAAGAACGAATTTTTAATATTTCTGTAATATAAAAATCATATTTTTAATCTTCCTATCATAAAAAAATCATATTTTTGTTGTGTCTACTATGTAAAAATTATATTTTTACTTTGCTACATACATGGAAAAATTATATTTTTTTCTTCGCTACTTCATACGATTAAAAATCCCACCTTTTCACGATTAAAAATCGAATCTTTTTAATGATAAAAATCTAATCTTTCCTATGTTAAAAATCATAGCTTTCATCAATAAAAATCAAAGCTTTCTATGTTAAAGATATTTTCTTTTCTACATTAAAAATATGATTTTTCTTCGTTTCAAATATTCTGAAAACCAAAATTAAAATCTGTGACGATCGGGAATTTCGCTCGATCCGAATTAGTCGTTAAACCGACAAAGACCGTTCGAAACCCCTGATTGTTTGAGAACAGGACAAAATAGAACGCAGACGGAAGAACATTTCATTGCTATTACAACAATTCCATCAGATACAAGAATATACAGAGTGTAAATGAATAAATTACATTCGATAAATATCAGAGACTACAATAAATTACATAGCAGCGGAAAATAATACAAAGCACAACTGAAGGTGATATACGGATACAGAGCTTTCCGGATATCATTCCAGCTGTAAATCAGGATCCTGTGAATATAAATCTGCAAAACCAAAACTACTAGCTGCCCGTGTCGAAAATAGGGGCACCCAGAGTTTAGGTTAAAACAATAAACTCCAGGTCAGTCATGTGACTGGTGTGAGAACTAAAACAGTTATTTAGAACTTGACTTTAAAAGAGAGTAATTCAAGGGACCACGCCGTATAACACGGAACGGGTTTCCTCCCAAGAATACCAGTGCATAGAATAAACAACGCAATGCTTTTCGAAAAATGAAGCTATTATAAAACCCAGATCCCATCACATAATGCAACGCAAGCCGGAGGATAGGGTTTTACCTTATAACAGCCAAACATGCTTGGTACGTTTAAAACAAATCATTTGATACTATAATTAGTGCATAGTGTCAAAACAATTTCAATCATAAATATAAATCATAGACGGCATAAGTGCCCCATACCACTATGTCGCCATACTAGGTTCTACAATTAAAACTGCAATACACGTATTGGAAATTGGATTTCCGTCATGAGTCGAGGCAAGGGGCAAGCTCCTCTCCGCTTCGAGACACTCTAGCAAATGCCTCAGGACTACACACTCTGGGTAACCCTGGATTCGGTTGGGTCGGTCCTCACTTACGTTAGAGGATTAGTTATGCCTGAACACACGTGTCCCGGTCCTTACAGATCTATAATCGAGGCGCCTCATTCCAACAACCACAAAGGTGAAAAGTATATAAATGTCAGGGCTGGTAAGTCACTGACACCACCAAAGCTAGAAAGAAACGTCGTGTTCTCCCAACGGTCCGTATCCCGTTTTTGACTCATACCGAGGTGTGAGGCTCGTGAATCCACGCTATACACAAAGCTGCCACGTAGGCCGTGCTTTGATCATCAACCACAAGACTTTGCTTTTCAACAGAAGCCTTGATCCATGCAACTCAATGTGCCACACCGGTAATTCATGCCATGCGATTGATATCTATCGATATATAACCTCTAAGCTCGTACGTCTCAGAGAAGGGCGTTAAGCAAGAGAATAAATTTTCCGCCGCCAAACAGATATATATTTAACAGAAATCAATCAACACAGAATAAAATCCAATGTCAGACACACAATCCATTTACAAGTTCGTTCTGGTTCTGAACGAAACCAGAGGCACTTTCCTCGCATATCCATCCATCTCCAAGTACGTCTGGACGACAACCAACTGATTCCCTCATCTTGGGTGTACAGCCCAATCAAGATCATCAGTAATCACCCAAACGATGTGAAGACTTCCGGTCTTCGACCACCGTCTTCATCTTCGACATATCGTCAAATCGGTTATTCAGAATGGGTATAAACCCGGACTTTCCGAACAACCCGCGTATATTAAAAACAAATGTTACACAAACACAACATACGCCTCATTCCAATTCATTAGTCACTAACCGTAAATCTGTAAGAGAGCAATTCCCCAAATTTTAACCCCGAAGGCCGAAACCAACATCAGATCAATACTCAGGAAGCCATTCTTCTTAACTAACCTACAGCTAGTTTCTAAATTTCATATTCATAGGGAAAGGTTCCCATAAATTTTATTCAAGATAAATTCTTTAAAATTTATCCTTTAATCTTCCTTTGGATGTCATTTCAAACCAAATTATGGTTTTTCAAACTAGTCGAGATTAGCGAACCACACCGAAGTAATTTATTTTATTTCCCAATCCCAACCTATTCATCCCATGAAGCAAAACTGGTAATACTCCATATCTAACACCAAGGTGTTATCGGTAAAATTAATTACCATTTCACGTTCAAATTTAACTAAAGAATTAATTATCGCTTTGGAGCAAAACTGGTGATACCCCATCCTCGCTTAATTTCTAAATTTGATAATTTAAATTATCAATTCACATTTCAATCTAATTGCAGATTCATTAAAACTCCTCTTACTGGGTTAAAGAACTAATGTCATTTAAAACACAGTTCACGATAAACCCAAATCACATTCTATTTATTATCGGGTTAAAGAACTAGTGTTATTTAAAATACCATTCACGATAAGCCCACAAATCAATTCTATTAAAAACTCGTTTCAAATCCAATTTATTTATTTAAAAATAAACGGGTTTAATTTTAGTTCAAAACTAGTTTATTTCGATAAAAATCTATTTTTATCTTTTCAAATATGGATTTTTTCATCCCAATTTTTCCCAAATCATTTCTTATGATTTTACACAAATTATTACTATTTTTAATAATTTTATCAAGGCCCGTACAGTCGATTTCCATCAACGGCCATCGAACTGCACTTACAACGACCTTTTCTAAATTTGATTTGGACGTATCTCCAAATCCAACCGTTAGATTTCAAATTTCTAATATTCGTTAGAAAACTCTTTTCGATACGAACCCAACGGTTCCGGTTTTAAGAGAATCCGACGGTCGGATCTCCTGTAATGTTCGTTCGAAGTCAATGGTCGAAATTCACGAACTACCGCGGCGCGGCGCGTTCTATTCTGGCCATTATATTATATATATATATATATTATATAATATATATTTCATTGATTTCTATTTAAAACGAAGTTTATAAATAGTTTTAAATTCGTTTCAAAAACATTTCAACTTCCATTTCCAATTCAATTCAAATTTCAATTCATTATATATTTAATTCAATTCTAATTTGCTTTATATATATTCTATTTTTATCTCTTTTCAATATTCATTATAAAAACGAATATAATCTATATAAATATCGTTTGCGTCCAAATGGCGCATCTCTAATCAACACTGCGTTATATATTTCAATAATTCCGTTATTCTATTCAACAAATGAATATTTATTCTATTCAATACGTGAATCTATATTTTTGCCAACACATGACTAATCTCAACGAATGAGTACTTTCCACGTGTGACTATTTTTGTTATTTAATATATTTTATAAAAATTAAGGTATCTATCGTTTGATTTAAAATCAGACTCCAACCGTAAATTAGTAAGAGAACGATTCCCTAAATATTAACCCCGAAGGCTGAAACCAACATCAGATCAATATACAGGAGACCACTCATCTCATCTATTTTCCAATTAGTTTCTAATTTCAAATATGATAAAGATGTAAATTTTATTGTAAAAATATTTCGTTCAACACATGACTAATCTCAACGGATGAGTACTGTCAACACATGAACCTCTATTTTATATTATTCTTTATCTTCTAAATTGGAATGAGGCCCAATCAATTACCATACAAAGTTAATTATATGGATTTCATACAACAAATGTATATAATAGCAACGATACATAATCAACCATCATCCAAAGTGCACCACACTGTATAAGCATCAATTATAGATATCTAACGCTTATAACAGCCTGTCAATCAATCGATCGACATACAACTAATTATTGGGATTAGTGTATGTCATATATTATCCCAATACCCGTGTGGGGTTTCAAATCAACAAACACTGATTTTTATTTGTGCAATTGAGCGATGTGTAAAATTTTTCGTCCCAATCAATGTCCTTCAAATAGGTGTACATAAACAAACCGTCCGGTTTGTAAATGAATATTTATTTATTCACATTCACGTTAAAAATTATATTTTTAATGACCAAATTATTTTATTCAACCTATGAATATTCTATTCGGTTCATTTATTAAATAAAATGATATCTTTATTTTTCTAACTTATTTTAGAAAATTTCGGCGGCATAACGGCGCGATACTAGAAACGGGACGAGGCCTAGCCTTATCCCCGGTCTAGTGAAGGCCCACGCCATTCACACATCAATCAAATCCATTCTGTTTCACCAAAAAATTCAATTCAATTTAAATAATCCAGCCAACTATACATCCAAACAAACAAGTCCATGGTATGTGGACGATTGTGTCGGGTGCTACTAAACACCGTCCGCATCCTAGTATATACATATAACTAGAAAAAGAAATTTGAGTGAGAAGTTCTCACCGATAGCTATCCCAATTCCACGACTCTTCTTAAGTAGAAATCTTCGTCATTCTTGCCTTTTTGTCACCTTCGTTGCCCGTATTCTCTACATATGTAAAAATCGAATTTTTACTTTGTTATTCAATATATAAAAATCGAATTTTTACTTTGCTATTCAATATATAATAATCGAATTTTTACTTTGCTATTCAATATATAAAAATCGAATTTTTACTTTGCTATTCAATATATAAAAATCGAATTTTTACTTCGCTATTCAATATATAAAAATCGAATTTTTACTTCGCTATTCAATATATAAAAGTCGAATTTTTACCTTGTTATTCAATATATAAAAATCGAATTTTTACCTTGTCACTATAAAACTCTTCGTTAAGATGTTAAAAATCGAATCTCTACGAAGTTCAAAATCAAACCTTTTTATCAACAAAAATCTATTCTTTACTTCTAGAAAAATTCAAACTTTGTTTAACTAAAAATACAAAGCCTTCTTCCCCTTAAAAACTGATTTTTATCCTGATTTAAAACCAACTATATTGAACAAATAAATATATATATAAGTGAATGAACTTACTTTTGTTTTCGCAGAGGGGGGGGGGGGGGGGGGAGATCCGCGAGGGTTCGGGACAGGGGGGGTCATGGCGTCGAGTAGGAACAGGGGAGGAGGGGGAAGTAGAAGGAGGGGCGGCGCAGCAAGGGGGCTCGGCGCGGTGGATTTTCTGGTGGAGGGGGTCGCAGTTCGCAACAGAGGGGGGGTTTCGCAGGCGGTAGATGGAGGAGGGGGGGTCGCGGTTGGTGTTGGCCAGAGGCGCGCGGTGCGGCATCGATTGGGGGGGGGGGGCGCTCCTCTCCGCTTCGTCCTTCTTCCTTTTTTTTATCTGTAATGAATGAATCGAGAAAAAAGGGGGGGCAGAAGTTAAAGGAAGAGGGAGAGAGAAAAGGGTTTTAATTTTTAATTATTTTATTTTCCAGTCAAAAAGCAACTTTTATTTTCGACCTCAAAACGAGGCCCACCGCCTGTCGTCCATAGCGTATTACCCCAATTCGGAACACAATGGGATATGTATCGTAGGCTGATTCGATCGTTACAATCAGTTTTCATCAAAATCGACATATAACTCTATACATTGAATTTGAACGCGCATTTCAATTTACCGGGGTCACATACGAACTTTAAAAATTCCCGAAAAATATTTTCTAGCTTCGTATTGATGATACGGTCCTAACAAAACTAGTTTCGTCGAATTCTCAGACCGTTTGAAAAATGGCCATTTTCCAGTCGATTAAAATCAACTGAAACTGGTCAAACACGTTTTCCTTTGCCACGCTCACATATTGATTCGAAAAATTATGAAATTTAGAATCTAGCAATAATTTGACATCACGGACCCAACAAAAGTGGTTTCGTCGAAATCCGAGGTCGTTTGCAAAATTCCCATTTTTAAGGGCCTGAATTCCATAGCGACTATTCAGAATTTTCAACTGGACATATCTTTTGATTCCCGTTATGAAATTTCGATTTTTCGGATTCGTTGGAAAGATAGTCTCAAATAGATCCCAATGTTTTTTGTTTCGTTAAAATCCTGATTGTTTTGCACCCAGTACATCCAATTGAAGTTTGAAATCGAATTATCGAACAACCGCGCCATTTTCAATTCTATTTATAATTATATATAATTATTTATATTCTAACGACGACATATATAATATATACGTCAAATTATATTCAAAATAAATTTCTCGTCGATATTATTTAAAATAATTCATTTTAAATCTTCAAAATTCGTCGAAGTTGCCAAAACAAAAATTTTAAACTGGCCCAGATTTTCGGGTTGTTACAATCTCCCCCACTTAAAACTTTTCGTCCCCGAAAAGGAACAAAGTCGAAAGTGGTTTGATTAATCAACTCTACGTTCGATCTGGCTTCCATTCTCCAACTTTTCAGTTTCTGAGAATCTTCAAATTTTCAAAAATTTGGCTAACATCCTAAATTTTCGAAAAATTTCGCCATAACCTCCCCTGCACCGAGAGCCACGGGAAAATCCCGAAATTGCCATATAGGCCTTCTGATCTCAAAAAGAAAAAGAAAAAGCCAAGCGGCTAGCCAATAGGCTCATAAAATCATCATTACCCAAACAAAACAGTAAATTATATAGTAAACATGTACCTATTTGTCGGGCAAACAAATTTTATTCTTCGGCTCTACCCTCCTTGCTATGACCTGTTCAACGTAAGTATATGTATATGTAAGCAAATACGACTAATTTTCAATACAATTCAATATTTGATTCAATTAGGCTAAATGGTTCAAAATTATTAAACAAATAAACAAACAACACAAACATCAATCAATTAGTGAATTTAACGTTTCAAATTCATAAATTTGATATATATACAAAAATCATGTTTTTGATGCCAATTCACAACAATGTATTCTATCTATATAAGTTTTGGTTCTCACACCAGTCTACTGGAAATATATAGAAATCACACCTTCGAAACACGAAAATAAATACTGGTGATGGCGCGCCATCATCAGAATCATGTCCGGGCGACTAGAGTGCGGTTCTATATCTATCTAATATATTAAAATTTCGAATATACGTTCATGACGCGTATATGCAAAACCTTTATATACTAGATTGTCCAAATTCAAAATAAATAAATAATCAAATACGTTTAAAATGATTTAAATTTCAAAACAAAATTGTTTTCATTTGAAAAATATACTCTTCACACTCGTTCTAGGATACTACTGATCCTATCTCTAACGAGTCATTCTAATTGGATATTACTAATCCAATATCTGATGAATTCTTTCGTATGGTTCTAATGTGTCTTGTTCTCGAGCTCTATAAACTAAAGCTCTGATACCAAATGTGACGGCCTGGAATTTTGCTCGATCTGAATCAGTCGTTAAACCGACAAAGACCGTTCGAAACCCCTGATCGTTTGAGAACAGGACAAAATAGAACGCAGACGGAAGAATATTTCATTGCTATTACAACAATTCCATCAGATACAAGAATATACAAAGTATAAATGAATAAATTACATTCGATAAGTATCAGATATTACAATAAATTACATAGCAGCGGAAAATAATACAAAGCACAACAGAAGGTGATATACGGATACAGAGCTTTCCGGATATCATTCCAGCTGTAAATCAGGATCCTGTGAATATAAATCTGCAAAACCAAAACTACTAGCTGCCCGTGTCGAAAATAGGGGCACCCAGAGTTTAGGTTAAAACAATAAACTCCAGGTCAGTCATGTGACTGGTGTGAGAACTAAAACAGTTATTTAGAACTTGACTTTAAAAGAGAGTAATTCAAGGGACCACGCCGTATAACACGGAACGGGTTTCCTCCCAAGAATACCAGTGCATAGAATAAACAACGCAATGCTTTTCGAAAAATGAAGCTATTATAAGACCCGGATCCCATCACACAATGCAATGCAAGCCGGAGGATAGGGTTTTACCTTATAACAGCCAAACATGCTTGGTACGTTTAAAACATGTGACGGCCCGCCCCGCACCAGCCTGCATTTCCTCCGAAAGTGCGCTGTACACATGCCCGACTAGCACGGGACGGTCGTCAGGAGAAAGGAAAGAAGGGAATGAACTAATCAAGAACTTGTAGAATATCTCACAGCGCATGGAGTAAAATATAATATTAATAACATACTTGACAAAAAACAGGTGAGACAGTGCATAAGCTGATGACTAAAATCAACATCAACATCAACATCAGAGCAGCGGAAATCTCAATACAGCTTATTACAACTTTCCAAATTTACTGTCTCTAAACAAAAGAAAGCTAAAGTGGAAGATGCACCACCAATGCCCAAGCAGTGATCTTTAACAACATAGGGAGAATACTATATATATATATTACGTGGAAGCCTCCTGCTCGTCTCCGGATCATCTACCTGTGCATCACCAGCTAACCTGTCTCTAGTCTGCTCGTGTGAGCACCCAGAGTAATAAGAGGAGACATAAAACTCTGGGTCAGACATAAAGCCTGGTATGAGCGATAAGCATATAAACAGAATAATAACAGGTATACTAAACCATACCTGAACCTGGACCTGCAACCAAAGAGTTAGTACCACATACCGTACAATACTCTAAGGTGCCATAATAAATAGTGCAAGAATACGGGGGTGGGGTGTGCATGTCATAATGATAGTAAACAAATCAACCATAGCAACCATCCTCACATCTCTCACTCAGTGCGTAAAGCATACGATGTCACCACTGTCAATCACTAGACCCATTGAAGTAGTGACGGAGTTCGACTTGTACAACTACTGCTACTACCAAGCTTACCACATGGAGTCATGACCAAATCTTTACAAATGACCCCACTTCATTGGTTTATAGCCCTTTAGTCGTACCTAGGCCCTTTCAGCCCTGAATCCGTTCACGTACTTCCCATACATAGTGATCCAAAGTCATAAACATCGACAAACCCTTAGCACACGTCCCGTAGCAAAGCCCAACTCATGAAGATAACTCATTGGTTCCCAACTGGATCCTGAGTTCTACTTCCTATTTGGACTTCCTTTGCATCTCGGGTTTTGGTTGAATTGGTGTTGGTCTTCAGAAGAGCCATCGCGTAGTTGGAGTAGAGGTTCAAACTCGGTTTGGCTCGGTCTGTGGTGCTCAGGCTCCCCGTTTATTTCAGCTTATTTCCCCTCCTTCGCCATGGTTCGGGTTCACCTCCTCTATGCGGTTCGGTTCGGGTTCAGCTCCTCAATGCGGTTCGGTTCGGGTTCCCTCTTCAATGCGGTTCGGTTCGGGATCCCCCTTCAATGCGGTTCGGAACGGGCTCCCTCTTCAATGCGGTTCGGAACGGGTTCCCACTTCAATGCGGTTTGGAACGGGTTCCCTCTTAAATGCGGTTCGGAACGGGTTCCCACTTCAATGCGGTTCGGATCCGATCCGGTCCGGTTCGGGTACTTTCCTGCACTTTTCCTGTAACTTGTTTACGCCATTCGACGACATTTTCGGCAAATCTAACTATATTAATCAATCACAAATCATCCCAAACAATCATAGCAACATAGCAAACTAACCACAAACACCAAAACAATGAATTTGCATGTCAAAATGGATCAAAGATGCCCAAAATCCCATTTTTCCCTTAAGCATGATTAAATAAAACTAATCATAGGGTTAACGAAACTTAATCAAATCGAACCAAATTTCTAACAGAGGCATAAAATATTATTTAAGAATTTCTAAACATTTTTCCTTAATTTAGTAGTGTATAAATTCGCTAATCTTCACTAATTACCCTTAATTACCATAATTAGTGCAAAAACTATGCAAATCACTCACCTTGGCCACAAAATAAAACACCAAATCTGGAATACTCTCTGTTTGGGTCGAATTCCTATGTAAAGCAGCAGCTCCAACCTTGCTCTGTTGTTATTCGGCCTTGTTTTGATGTAGTTTAGGCTTAATCTTCACTAAAAATGTGTTTTGGAGTGGTTTTAGAGGATGGAAGCCATTACTAAGGTCTCAAGAAGGTTTGTGGCGGCTCAAAACTGAAATGAAAGTGATTTCCTAACCCTAATCAGCCCTCATATGCCTCTAAACCCGAAATTCCCCTCTGGGCCTAGCTGCTAATCACCTGGTTAAGCCCAATTAAGCTGTGTTTCACCATCTGAAACTTGTTTCAGCCATATCTCCCAAACGGTGAGTCCGTTTGGCTAATGTGACCACTCTACGGAATCGTAAACCATCATCCGGAGCCAATGGAAGTGGTTTTAGGTCAAAATTCCTTTCCAGTCAAAAGTTAATGCCAAAACAGTGCTAACTAGGGGTAAAATGGTCATTTAAAAATTGGGAAAAATCATGAACACGGGAAATGACCCCAATAGTCGTCTCCCAAAGTCACATGACAATGTGACTTCGTATGTGAAAGAAATAAATATTCTACGATCCTATGATGCGTAGAATACGGGTCGTTACACTCTCCCCCTTAAGAAATTTCGTCCCCGAAATTCCTTAACCCAAAACATACAAAAGATCCTGCATGCCTAACAGCCGTATACAACAATCAAACATGCAAAACAAACAAACAAGCCTACCCTAGCATGCAGAAAACTAAATCGAAGTCAAAATCTTACCAGGCAAAGAGTTCTGGATAAGTCTTCCTAATGTTCTCCTCTGTCTCCCAAGTACAATCATTCTCGTCCTCGCCCCACTGAACCTTGACTAGCTTCACCGCCTTCCTTCGAAATTGTTTCATGTCGTGCTCGACAATACGGGCCGGCTTGCGGTTCCCAACCGCCTCGAGTTCTACTTCGAAGTCCTCTAACTGATCAGGTGAAATAGTTATATCTGGGTCGTGAACGAACTTCCTTAGTTGGGAAACATGAAATACATTGTGAACTCCCGCTATTTTCTCTGGTATGTCAATTCCATATGCCAAATTCCCGACTAGTTCGAGAACAGGGAATGGGCCAACGAATCTTGGTGCCAACTTGCCTCTCCTGCCAAATTGTATTACGCTCTTCAACGGAGAAATCTTGACAAACACCAAGTCGCCAACGGAGAATTTTAAGTCTCTCCTCCTCTTATCAGCATAACGCTTCTGCCTATCTTGGGCAGCCTTCATTCGTTGTTGAATGGTCTTGATTTTATCTGAAGTTTCCCTCACCACATCTGGTCCAAGCATAAACTTCTCTCCAGTCTCTATCCAACATGATGGTGAGTTGCATGGTCTTCCGTACAAAGCTTCAAACGGAGCCATACCGATACTGGATTGGTAGCTATTATTATATGCAAACTCTACTAGATGCAGATGGTCATCCCATGATCCACCAAAATCCAATATACATGCTCTCAAGAGATCTTCCAAAATACGATTCACCCTCTCCGTCTGACCGTCGGTCTGAGGATGATATGCGGTACTGAGATGTAACTCTGACCCTAGAGCCTCTTGTAAGCTCTTCCAAAACCCACTAGTGAACAACGGGTCTCGGTCACTCACAATGCTTTTAGGTACTCCATGGAATCTCACTACCCACTCCATATACAATTCTGCTAACTTAGTTGTCGTTCTGGTCGATCTGACTGGTATAAATCTTGCACTTTTGGTCAATCGGTCCACAATCACCCAAATGCTATCATGTCCCGATCTAGTCCTTGGTAAACCATCGATGAAATCCATCGAGACTTGCTCCCATTTCCATTCGGGAATTTCTAATGGCTGTAACAACCCACTAGGCTTCTTTTGCTCGGCTTTAACCAGCTGGCAATTCATGCATTTGGGTATAAACTCCCCAGCGTCTCTTTTCATCCCTTCCCAGTAGTAAGTCTGTTTCATGTCTCGATACATCTTATTACCACCGGGGTGTATAGTCAGTTTTGAGTGATGACATTCTCTAAGCACTTCATCTCTCAATCCATTGACATTGGGTACAACGAGCTTTCCATTCTTTCTAAGCCATCCATCTTGATCAAGCCCATACTTGTTCATCTCCTCATCGATACCCATCTCTAACTTGGAGATGATTTCCAATAGGTTAGGATTGTCCCTCTGACTAGATCCGATCCGCTCAATCAAAGTGGGTCTGATCGTCAAACTTGCTAACATTTCTGAATCCAATTCGCACTTTGGTCTGAAATCATACCCAGCGATGTACTCTAGTTGCTTCCATTCTAGAAACATAGCGCCTAAGCTGGCATGTCTCCTACTCAATGCATCAGCCACCGCATTGCCTTTTCCCGGTGTATATGCGATGTCAAAGTCATAGGAAGCCAAGAATTCTAACCATCTCTGCTGACGGAGATTTAAATCCTTCTGGGAGAAGAGATACTTCAACGACTTATGATCTGTAAACAGCTCAAATCTTTCTCCCAAGAGATATTGTCTCCACATCTTTAACGCGAACACAATCGCTGCCAATTCCAAATCATGGGTAGGGTATCTTCTCTAGTGCGATTTCAATTGCCGACTTGCATAAGCTACAACCCTACCGCCTTGCATCAATACAGCACCCAGTCCAGTACCACAGGCATCCGTGTATACCGTCATCTCTTCATTCCCCTTAGGAATGACTAACACTGGTGCGCTTGTCAACTTGTCCTTTAGACTCTTGAATGCATTCTCGCACCTTTCATCCCAGACAAAAGCTTGATTCTTCTTGGTCAACTGGGTCAATGTTGCTGCTATCTTGGAGAAACCTTGGATAAACTTACGATAATATCCAGCTAACCCCAAGAAACTTCTTACGTCTGTTGCATTCTTGGGCGTAGGCCAATCCTGTACCGTAGCCACCTTTGCCGGATCCACGGCAATCCCATTGTCTGATACAACATGGCCCAAGAACCTCACTTCCCTCTTCCAGAAGTGACACTTAGAAAACTTTGCTTTCAATTGGTGTTTTCTCAACACCTCCATCACTATTCTTAAATGTTCCTTATGTTCTTCCTCTGTCCTCGAATAGACCAAAATATCATCAACGAACACAAGGACAAACTTATTCAACTGATCTCTGAATACCCTATTCATAAGATCCACAAAATATGCTGGGGCATTGGTCAGCCCGAATGGCATGACCAACCACTCATAAAATCCAGACGGCGTCCGGAATGCCGTTTTAACTATACTCTCAGCTTCCACTCTAAGCTGATGAAAACCTGTCGCGAGATCCAACTGAGAAAATACTCTCGCGCCACTCAACTGATCGAACAAATCATCTATCCGCGGTAGAGGATACTTGTTCTTCCTCATCACTTTATTCAACTCGCGGTAGTCTACACACAAACGAAGGGAACCACCCGCCTTGGTAGCAAACACAACTGGTGCTCCCCATTCAGAAACACTCCTTCTGATAAATCCCTTCTTCAAAAGATCGCTGACTTGCACCTCGAGCTCTCGCTGCTCCCTTGGTGCCATACGACGAAGTGGCATCACTATAGGCCTGGCATCTTTTACCAAATCAATACGGAACTCAATCTCTCGGTGTGGTGGAAGTCCGGTCACTTCTTCGAAAACATCCGGATACTGGCCAACCACGGGCAAACCTGACAACTCACTATGCGGAATGTCGAGGGAGTTTAGAAAACTAGCCAATACCCTCTTACTGGGTAGACCACCAAACACTATCCTCCATCCATCATCCGCTCTACCTGTCACCAAAAAGCCCTCACAGTCGACCACCACCCCGTACCTTTGGAGCCAATCTACTCCCAAAATAATGCCAAACCCAGTAAAGCCCAAGACAAAACAATCACAAACAAACATGCATCCATGACTCGATAAGACCACATTACGACAAATCATGCTAAGGCTAGTCGAACCACCAATCGGGTTCGTCACTACTAAAGGTCTATCGATAATCTCGGGCTCCAATCCCAAGCTATCTACCAGGTCACTAGATATGAAAGAACTGGAAGCTCCGGTATCAAACAAAACTCTAACAGGAACATCGTAAACAGAAAGCATACCTTGAATGACGACATTCTTTCCTTTCTCCGCCGCAGTTGGGGCATTCGACGAAGAAGGAATAGCATTAAGGGCATATACTTTCACCATTTGCTTTTCTTTGGGGGGTTGCGGACACTTGTCCTTGTGATGTCCCATTTGGCCACAGTTGAAGCACTTCCTATCCGCTGGCTTGGCCCGACAATTACTAGCATAATGGCCCTTTTTACCACAGCTGAAGCACTCCACATCTTGCTTATTCTTTTTCTTCTGGCCATCCTTAGTCTGACTCTGCTTTCTCTTATTCTGGGAACCACCCTTGCCCCCACCACTTGCTTGTGGTTTTGGCTCTTCTGCAGATGCAACCTCAGTCCTCGTCTTAGGGTAAAGACTTTCTGACCTCAATGCTTTCCCCACAATCGACTCAAACGTCTCATCGATGTGGTTAATAAGCCTTTCCCCCAAGTACTGATCCAAACCAGTTATGAATTTCTCATTCTTCTTCTCGGCAGTATCAATAAGAGATAACCCATACTTTGACAAAGTGTCGAATTCAGCAATATACTCCGAGACAGCTCTGCCATTCTGCTTGAGCTCCAAGAATTTCTTAAACAGCACTGACTTCTGAGCAGCCGGAATGAACTTCTCGCTAAAGCGAACCTTAAACTGCTCCCAAGTAATCTGATCTTCGGGAGTAGCTTCCTTTATAGCATTCCACCAATTCATTGCCCGCCCTTGCAGCTGACGGGACGCTAGCTTTCTCTTCATCGCATCCTCGATACCCAAATCCTCGAAGATACGTTCGCAACTATCCAACCAATCTTGAACATCCGTGGCCGACTCCGTTCCGTGAAACGGCTTCCCACCAAGGCTAGTATAATCCTTATTTAGCTTGGCGAAGTTGACCCTCGGTGCCTGCACTATTGGACCACCACCATTTCCACCATTGGGAGCTACCCTCTGTACATCTCTAAGCATCTCTCTTATGAGGTCAGTAAACATCGTCCTCATGTCAGCAGCATTCCCATTATTGGCCCCTCTACCGGTACCTCTAACATATCGGCTCATCGTCAATCTGAAAATGGAAACGATTAACGACCCCATAGTGGTGCTAGTGCAACACGACTTCATTCTTATACTACTAATAGTATATATATAGCTTTTAAAAATCAAAGTAATCACAAATACGCTCTCTCGTATACGTATACTATCTCTCCCTGATAACTTCCCTAGGTTAACTACGCAACCTAGAGCTCTGATACCAACTGTGACGGCCCGCCCCGCACCAGCCTGCATTTCCTCCGAAAGTGCGTTGTACACATGCCCGACTAGCACGGGACGGTCGTCGGGAGAAAGGAAAGAAGGGAACGAACTAATCAAGAACCTGTAGAATATCTCACAGCGCATGGAGTAAAATATAATATTAATAACATACTTGACATAAAACAGGTGAGACAGTGCATAAGCTGATAGCTAAAATCAACATCAACATCAGAGCAGCAGAAATCCCAATACAGCTTATTACAACTTTCCAAATTTACTGTCTCTAAACAAAAGAAAGCTAAAGTGGAAGATGCACCACCAATGCCCAAGCAGTGATCTTCAACAACACAGGGAGAATACTATATATATATATATTACGTGGAAGCCTCCTGCTCGTCTCCGGATCATCTACACGTGCATCACCAGCTAACCTATCTCTAGTCTGCTCGTGTGAGCACCCAGAGTAATAAGAGGAGACATAAAACTCTGGGTCAGACATAAAGCCTGGTATGAGCGATAAGCATATAAACAGAATAATAACAGGTATACTAAACCATACCTGAACCTGGACCTACAACCAAAGAGTTAGTACCACATACCGTACAATACTCTAAGGTGCCATAATAAATAGTGCAAGAATACGGGGGTGGGGTGTGCATGTCATAATGATAGTAAACAAATCAACCATAGCAACCATCCTCACATCTCTCACTCAGTGCGTAAAGCATACGATGTCCACCACTGTCAATCACTAGACCCATTGAAGTAGTGACGGAGTTCGACTTGTACAACTACTGCTACTACCAAGCTTACCACATGGAGTCATGACCAAATTTTTACAAATGACCCCACTTCATTGGTTTATAGCCCTTTAGTCGTACCTAGGCCCTTTCAGCCCTGAATCCATTCACGTACTTCCCATACATAGTGATCCAAAGTCATAAACATCGACAACCCCTTAGCACACGTCCCGCAGCAAAGCCCAACTCATGAAGATAACTCGTTGGTTCCCAACTGGATCCTGAGTTCTACTTCCTATTTGGACTTCCTTTGCATCTCGGGTTTTGGTTGAATTGGTGTTGGTCTTCAGAAGAGCCATCGCGTAGTTGGAGTAGAGGTTCAAACTCGGTTTGGCTCGGTCTGTGGTGCTCAGGCTCCCCGTTTAGTTCAGCTTATTTCCCCTCCTTTGCCATGGTTCGGGTTCACCTCCTCCATGCGGTTCGGTTCGGGTTCAGCTCCTCAATGCGGTTCGGTTCGGGTTCCCTCTTCAATGCGGTTCGGTTCGGGATCCCCCTTCAATGCGGTTCGGAACGGGCTCCCTCTTCAATGCGGTTCGGAACGGGTTCCCACTTCAATGCGGTTTGGAACGGGTTCCCTCTTAAATGCGGTTCGGAACGGGTTCCCACTTCAATGCGGTTCGGATCCGATCCGGTCCGGTTCGGGTACTTTCCTGCACTTTTCCTGCAACTTGTTTACGCCATTCGACGACGTTTTCGGCAAATCTAACTATATTAATCAATCACAAATCATCCCAAACAGTCATAGCAACATAGCAAACTAACCACAAACACCAAAACAATGAATTTACATGTCAAAATGGATCAAAGGTGCCCAAAATCCCATTTTTCCCTTAAGCATGATTAAATAAAACTAATCATAGGGTTAACGAAACTTAATCAAATCGAACCAAATTTCTAGCAGAGGCATAAAATATTATTTAAGAATTTCTAAACATTTTTCCAGAATTTATTAGTGTATAAATTCGCTAATCTTCACTAATTACCCTTAATTACCGTAATTAGTGCAAAAACTATGCAAATCACTCACCTTGGCCACAAAATAAAACACCAAATCTGGAATACTCTCTGTTTGGGTCGAATTCCTATGTATAGCAGCAGCTCCTACCTTGCTCTGTTGTTATTCGGCCTTGTTTTGATGTAGTTTAGGCTTAATCTTCACTAAAAATGTATTTTAGAGTGGTTTTATGAGACGACCCGATTTCCCGTTCTCACGGAAACAAGGTTATCTTTGGAATATAACACAGAAACAGATAATAGCAGAACAGAATTAAATAAATACACCAGATAATGAACAACAAAATATACTGGATAAAGTAATCATCAGAGTTACACAGTATACAAGATCTTACTTAGTACAAATACAGTTCAGCTATACATAAATGTCTACAGCGGAAATAAACAAAATATGTACAATAGGAGCTGAACAGCATAAAAAGAATAAATGATAGAATCCATCTTCAGCTCCAGCTATCCAGAAAGAACCAGCTAAACCTGAATACAAGGCTGCCCGTGTAGAAAAAGGGGCACCCGAGTTTGAGAGTGAAACAAACTACGAGTCAGTCATGGGACTGGTATGAGAAATCTACTCAACACATATATATTTGGCTAATCACAGGACCACGCCACTTTCGCGGAACGGGTTTACTCCATTGGATTGCCAGTGCGTTAAAACAAATCTTTCTTTTAAACATTGCTATGCTTTTTATAAAAATGAAGCCGTTATAAGACTCAGTTCCCATCACACAATGCAACGCAAACCGGAGGATAGAGTTTTTACCTTATAACGGCCAAAATATGCTTGATACGAATAAAACAAAGGCATTTGATATTATTGCTAGTGGTTATATGTTTTGAAAACAATTTCAAATCATAACTATCAATCATAGACGGCATTAATGCCCCATACCACTATGTCGCCATATATAGGTATACAATCAAAACCGCACGATGTCGTATTTGGAAATTGGATTTCCGTCATGAACCAAGGCAAAAGATAGTCCTTACCGAATTCGAGACAATCTAGCCCATGTCTCAGGATCAGAACGCATCAACCCTTTAGATCGTCAGGGCCGGTCCACCGATGTGGATTATTATGCCTGAACACTACGTTTCTCCGCCCTTTGGGGCGTAAACGAGCCAACGAATGACTCCATCGGACCCGGATCGTCCGATCAAACCGAGGCGCCTCGCAACAGCAACAACCACATAGGTGAAAAGTATATAAATGTCAGGGCTGGTAGGTCACTGACACCACCCTAGCTAGAAAGAAACGCAGGCCCTCCCTGAGGTCCTTCTCCCGTTTTAGGTTCATACCGGGGTGTGAGGCTCGCGAATTCACGTTATACACAAAGCTACGCCACACAGGCGGTGCTTTGATCATCACCACAAGACTTTGCTTTTCAACAGAAGCCCTGATCACTGCATCTTAGCATGCCACACAGGCAATTCACGCCATGCGATTGATGTCCATCGATATACACCCTCTGAGCTCGTACGTCTCAGAGAAGGGCGTTAAGTAAAAGAATAAATTCTCCGCCGCCAAACAGATGTATATTTAACAGAAATCAATCCACACAGAATAAACTCCAATGTCAGACACACAGTCCATCTACAAGTCCGTTCTGGGTCTGAACGAAACCGGAGGCACTAAATACCTCGCAAACCCTTCGATCACCACGTACGTCTGGACGATCACCAATCATTATCCATATTTCGGGATGCCTCCCAATCAGGACCTCGGTTACCATCCAAACGAGGTGAAGATCTCCGGTCTTCGACCATCGTCTTCATCTTCGACTTTCAATCGTCGATCAATTATTCGAAATGAGAATTAACTCGGCCTTTCCAAATAATTCACGTATATTTAGAATTTCAGATCGATTTATTTCAATGGTTAAATTATTCGACAACACCAATTGTGTTCTTTAATGTAATTTTCACACCAAACACATTCAACCATCAAAAGCCACACAAATCAAGCAAATTTCAGTTTATTTCCATTCCATATCGCCTATGATATTTTATAACTATTTATCGCTATTTTTATTTATTTTAAAATAGCTAATATATTCAAAACGACGCTTCGGGCCATAACGCGGCCGTGGCGCTGTTTTTCTTCAGATTTGATTTACACATATCTGAAAATCTAACCGTTGGATCTTCACAAAATTTACATCATTAGAAAGGTCTTTTCAAAACGAATCCAACGGTTCCAGTTTCGGGAAAATCCGACGGTCGGATCTCCCGGTACAATCGTTTGAAGTTTCGATTTCAAAATACGAACTGCAGCGTCGTTATTCGATTAAATATAATTATATTTATATATATATATATAAATATAATCGATTCTGGCGCTGTTTTTCTTCAAATTTGAATTAAACATTCCAGACAATCCAACCGTTGAATTTTTACAAAGTTGGTGCCGTTGGGAAGATATTTCCAAGGCGAACCCGACGGTTGAGGTTTCGGGAAAATCCAATGGTCGGATTTCCCGCACTAGTCGTTTGAAATCACGATTTCAAAATACGAACTGCACGGCTTCGTTTCGTTTTAATTTTATTTATATTTATATATTTATATAAATATAGTTCATTCAACAATTTCAATATCGTTTTTACTTCAAATATTTTTCTAACACCTTAAATTTTGGAAAAATTTCGCCATAACCTCCCCTGCACCGGGAGCATCGGGAAATCGCAAATAGCATTCACGGTCCTTCTAATCTCAAAAAGAAAAAGAAAAAGCCAAGCGGCTAGCCAACAGGCTCAAAATCATCACCCAAACAAATCAGTAAATGTGTACCTATTTGTCGGGCACAAAATTTTACTCCTCTTCTCTAGCCCCTTTGCTATAACCTGTTCAATAAATATGCATGTACATATATATATACAGTTCTTATCATTTATCATTTTCTATTCGACTTCATATTTGATTTCTATTTGGTTTAAAAACACCATTCATTCTAATGTTACATAAATAGGTGCAAATCATTTCATTAGCTAATTAATGAATATTTCAACTCATATATGTTTATTTTGAACAAGTGGCTATTTTTAACACTTCACATTTCAACGATTTATGCATACAATAAAAATGTGATTTTTATTGTAAAACAATTCATTTCAAAACATTATTTTTCTATATAGTTCATATAGGTGACAAAATAGGATTTTTATCATAAAACAATTTATTTCAAAATATGAATACCATTCAACACATGAATTTCTAAACAACGAATGAATATCAATTCAACACATGAATGTTTTCAATAGTTTCTATATATAGATAAAAATGTGATTTTTATTATCGAACAATTTATTTCAAAATATGAATACCATTCAACACATGAATTTCTAAACAACGAATGAATATCAATTCAACACATGAATGTTTTCTATGGTTTCTATATATAGATAAAAATGTGATTTTTATTATCGAACAATTTATTTCAAAATATGAATACCATTCAACACATGAATTTCTAAACAACGAATGAATATCAATTCAACACATGAATGTTTTCTATGGTTTCTATATATAGATAAAAATGTGATTTTTATTATCGAACAATCTATTTCAAAATATGAATACCATTCAACACATGAATTTCTAATCAACGAATGAATATCAATTCAACACATGAATGTTTTCTATGGTTTCTATATATAGATAAAAATGTGATTTTTATTATCGAACAATTTATTTCAAAATATGAATACCATTCAACACATGAATTTCTAATCAACGAATGAATATCAATTCAACACATGAATGTTTTCTATTCAATGAATAAATATAGTTTAAGCAAATGAAGATAATTCAAACACACGAATATTATTCAAAATTTCGGCAGCATAACGGCAGGGTAGTTAAACCGGCACCGTCCCTAGTACGGCTCCTCGCTCTACCTTAAAACCTCGCGGTTTTTGACAATGGGGATCATGCATCTAGTTCGCACGCAGGCGGCATGTATATATTTATTTCATTTCCACAAACTAATCCTATGTGGTTTCAACCAAATATTTCACAACCACCAATGGGTATTTTTCAACCGCAATCAACCAATATCAATCACAAACAATCCCAAACAATCATTCGCTATCAATCAACTTTCACAACAATTTCAACCAATAAATATCGTCCATGGTTTGTGGACGAGGGGCGTATATATATATATATATATATATATATATATATTTATAGATATTTATATATAGCAATTCACTTTCATTTTCAACACATATATAATATTTTTAAATCAGAAATCTCACCAATAGCTATCCAACTGCACGATTCTTTCTTAATAGAAATCTTCGCCTATTTCGCCTTCTTGTTGCTTTCGTTGCCTGTATTCTCTACATAGGTAAAAATCGAATTTTTACTATGTTATTCAATATATAAAAATCGAGTTTTGACGTCGCTATTCAATATATAAAAATCGAATTTTTACTTCGACTTTCAATATCTAAAAATCTGATTTTTACTTCTTAAAGTTCAAATCCTTTTTCTCTTTAAAGATTAAACCTTTTTCCTATTTAAAGTTTTTACTTTTAAACAAAATCAGTTTTTCTACTTTATTAAAACATCAGTTTTTACTCTTTAAAACATCAGTTTTTATTCTTTTAAAAATTTCAGTTTTTCTTCTTTTAAAAATATCAGTTTTTCTTCTTTTAAAAATATCAGTTTTTATTCTTTTTTAAAAATATCAGTTTTTATTCTTTTTAAAAAAAATCAGTTTTTATTCTTTTTAAAAAAAATCAGTTTTTATTCTTTTTTAAAAATATCAGTTTTTTCTTCTTTATTGAAAATTCAGTTTTACTACTTTATAAAAATATCAGTTTTACTACTTTATAAAAATATCAGTTTTTAAGAATTTATAAAAATTCAGTTTTTAAAACTAAAAAAAAAAAAATCGATTTTAAAAACCTAAAAAAAAAACAAACAGTATTACCCTTTTATAAAATTCACAGCATTACAGAATTAAAATAAAATAAATAAAATAAAATCAACTTACATTTATCGGCGAGGGGGGGGGGGCTGCTGCTGCTCTTGGCGGCAGTCGGGGAGGCGTCGCGGTTGGAGGAGGGACAGGCGGCAAGAGGTGCTGGAGGTGGGTGGTCTTCGGGGGTTTCGAACGGAGAACAGGCGGCGGTAGGGTTTCGAACAGGGGAGGCGGATCGAGGTTTCGAACGGGGGAGGCGGTCGTCGGCGATCGATAAAGGGGTTTTTTCCTTTTTTTTTTCTCTCGATTTGATTTTGAAGGGGGGGGGGGGCAGAAGGAAGAAAAAGGGGGCGGGGGGAAGATTATATTTTTTTTTATTTTTTTATTTATATTTTTTTTATTAAATTAATTGCATAAAGTTGACTTTTATCCATGACCTCGAAACGAGGCCCACCGCCTGTCGTCCATAGCGTTTAACCCCCATTCCGAACACAATGGGATATGTATCGCAAGCTGATTCGATAGTTACAATCAGTTTCCGTTGACTTTACATTTAAATCACTATATTGAATTTTAAACGTACATTTCAAATTACCGGGGTCACATACTAACTCTAAAAATTCCAGAAAAATATTTTCTAGCTTCATATTGACGATACGGTCCTAACAAAACTAGTTTCGTCGAATTCTGAGACCGTTTGAAAAATGGCCAATTTCCAGTCGATTAAAATCAACTGAAACTGGTCAAACGCGTTTCCTTTTGCCACGCTCACATATTGATTCGAAAAATTATGAAATTTGAAACCTAACAATAACTTGACCCTGCGGATCCAACAAAAGTGGTTTCGTCGAAATCCGAGGTCATTTGCAAAATGTCCATTTTTAAGGGCCCGAATTCCATAGCGACTATTCAGAATTTTCAACTGGACATACCTTTTGATTCCCGCTATCAAATTTCGATTGGTCGGATTCGTTAGAAAGATATTCACTAACATATTTAAATATTTTTGGTTTCACTAAAATCCGGATTGTTTTGCACCCGGTATATTCAATTGAAGTTTGAAATCGAATTATCGAACTACCGCGCCATTTTCAATTCTATATATAATTATAATTAATTATATTCGTTTTCAAATGTCGATTCGAACTCAGTTTTCATCACCATTATTTAAAATATTTATTTTAAATAATTAAAATCCATTATTTTAGCCAATTTAAAAATTTTAAATTGGTTCAGATTTTCTGGGTCGTTACATTTTAGAGGATGAAAGACATTACTAAGGTCTCAAGAAGGTTTGTGGCAGCTCAAAACTGAAATGAAAGTGATTTCCTAACCCTAATCAGCCCTCCTATGCCTCTAAAGCCGAAATTCCCCTCTGGGCCTAGCTACTAATCACCCGATTAAGCCCAATTAAGTTGTTTTTCACCATTTGAAACTCGTTTCAGCCATATCTCCCAAACGGTGAGTCCGTTTGGCTAATGTGACCACTCTACGGAATCGTAAACCATCATCCGGAGCCAATGGAAGTGGTTTCAGGTCAAAATTCCTTTCCAGTCAAAAGTTATGGCCAAAACAGTGCTAACTAGGGGTAAAATGGTCATTTAAAAATTGGGAAAAATCATGAACACGGGAAATGACCACAATAGTCGTCTCCCAAAGTCACATGACCATGCGACTTCGTATGTGAAAGAAATAAATATTCTACGATCCTATGATGCGTAGAATACGGGTCGTTACAAAACAAATCATTTGTTACTATAATAAGTGTATAGTGTCAAAACAATTTCAATCATAAATCTAAATCATAGACGACATAAGTGCCCCATACCACTATGTCGCCATACTAGGTTCTACAATTAAAACCGTAATACACGTATTGGAAATTGGATTTCCGTCATGAGTCGAGGCAAGGGGCAAGCTCTTCTCCGCTTCGAGACACTATAACAAATGCCTCAGGACTACACACTCTGGGTAACCCTGGTTCGGCTGGGCCGGTCCTCACTTACGTTAGAGGATTAGTTATGCCTGAACATACGTTTCCCGGTCCTTACAGACCTATAATCGAGGCGCCTCATTCCAACAACCACAAAGGTGAAAAGTATATAAATGTCAGGGCCGGTAAGTCACTGACACCACCAAAGCTAGAAAGAAACGTCGTGTTCTCCCAACGGTCCGTATCCCGTTTTTGACTCATACTGAGGTGTGAGGCTCGTGAATCCACGCTATACACAAAGCTGCCACGTAGGCCGTGCTTTGATCATCAACCACAAGACTTTGCTTTTCAACAGAAGCCTTGATCCATGCAACTCAGCGTGCCACACAGGCAATTCATGCCATGCGATTGATATCTATCGATATATAACCTCTAAGCTCGTACGTCTCAGAGAAGGGCGTTAAGCAAGAGAATAAATTCTCCGCCGCCAAACAGATATATATTTAACAGAAATCAATCAACACAGAATAAAATCCAATGTCAGACACACAATCCATTTACAAGTTCGTTCTGGGTCTGAACGAAACCGGAGGCACTTTCCTCGCATATCCATCCATCTCCAAGTACGTCTGGACGACAACCAACTGATTCCCTCATCTTGGGTGTACAGCCCAATCAAGATCATCAGTAATCACCCAAACGATGTGAAAACTTCTGGTCTTCAACCACCGTCTTCATTTTCGACATATCGTCGAATCGGTTATTCAGAATGGGTATAAACCCGGACTTTCCGAACAACCCACGTATATTAAAAACAAATGTTACACAAACACAACATACGCCTCATTCCAATTCATTAGTCACTAACCGTAAATCAATAAGAGAGCAATTCCCCAAATATTAACCCCGAAGGCCGAAACCAACATCAGATCAATAACCAGGAAGCCATTATTCTTAACTAACCTACAGCTAGTTTCTAAATTTCATATTCTTAGGGAAAGGTTCCCATAAATTTTATCCAAGATAAATTCTTTAAAATTTATCCTTTAATCTTCCTTTGGATGTCATTTCAAACCAAATTATGGTTTTTCAAACTAGTCGAGATTAGCGAACCACACCGAAGTAATTTATTTTATTTCCCAATCCCAACCTATTCATCCCATGAAGCAAAACTGGTAATACTCCATATCTAACACCACGGTGTTATCGATAAAATTAATTACCATTTCACGTTCAAATCTAATTAAAGATTTAACTATCGCTTTGGAGCAAAACTGGTGATACCCCATCCTCGCTCAATTTCTAAATTTGATAATTTAAATTATCAATTCACATTTCAATCTAATTGCAGATTCATTAAAACTCCTTTTACTGGGTTAAAGAACTAATGTCATTTAAAACACAGTTCACGATAAACCCAAATCACATTCTATTTATTATCGGGTTAAAGAACTAGTGTTATTTAAAACACCGTTCACGATAAGCCCACAAATCAATTCTATTAAAAACTCTTTTCAAATCCAATTTATTTATTTAAAAATAAACGGGTTTAATTTTAGTTCAAAACTAGTTTATTTCGATAAAAATCTATTTTTATCTTTTCAAATATGGAGTTTTTCATCCCAATTTTTCCCAAATCAATTCTTATGATTTTACACAAATTATTACTATTTTTAATAATTTTATTAAGGCCCGTACAGTCGATTTCCATCAACGGCCATCGAACTGCACTTACAGCGACCTTTTCTAAATTTGATTTGGACGTATCTCCAAATCCAACCGTTAGATTTCAAATTTCTAATATTCGTTAGAAAACTCTTTTCGATACGAACCCAACGGTTCCGGTTTTAGGAGAATCCGACGGTCGGATCTCCCGTAATGTTCGTTCGAAGTCAATGGTCGAAATTTACGAATTGCCGCGGCGCGGCGCGTTCTATTCTGGCCATTATATTATATATAATATATATTTCGTCGATTTCTATTTAAAACAAAGTTTATAAATAGTTTTAAATTCGTTTCAAAAACATTTCAACTTCCATTTCCAATTCAATTCAAATTTCAATTCATTCTATATTCAATTCAATTCTAATTTGCTTTATATATATTCGATTTTTATCTCTTTTCAATATTCATTATAAAAACGAATATAATCGATATAAATATCGTTTGCGTCCAAATGGCGCATCTCTAATCAACACGGCTTTATATATTTCAATAATTCTGTTATTCTATTCAACAAATGAATATTTATTCTATTCAATACGTGAATCTATATTTTTGCCAACACATGACTAATCTCAACGAATGAGTACTGTCCACGTGTGACTATTTTTATTATTTAATATATTTTATAAAAATTAAGATATCTATCGTTTGATTTAAAATCAGACTCCAACCGTAAATTAGTAAGAGAACGATTCCCTAAATATTAACCCCGAAGGCCGAAACCAACATCAGATCAATATACAGGAGACCACTCATCTCATCTATTTTCCAGTTAGTTTCTAATTTCAAATATGACAAAGATGTAAATTTTATTGTAAAAATATTTCGTTCAACAAATGACTAATCTCAACGGATGAGTACTGTCAACACATGAACCTCTATTTTATATTATTCTTTATCTTCTAAATTGGAATGAGGCCCAATCAATTACCATACAAAGTTAATTATATGGATTTCATACAACAAATGTATATAATTGCAACGATACATAATCAACCATTATCCAAAGTGCACCACATTGTATAAGCATCAAATATAGATATCTAACGCTTATTACAGCCTGTCAATCAATCGATCGACATACAACTAATTATTGGGATTAGTGTATGTCATATATTATCCCAATACCCGTGTGGGGTTTCAAATCAACGAACACTAATTTTTATTTGTGCAGTTGAGCGATGTGTAAAATTTAACGTCCCAATCAATGTCCTTCAAATAGGTGTACATAAACAAATTGTCCAGTTTGTAAATGAATATTTATTTATTCACATTCACGTTAAAAATTATATTTTTAACGACCAAATTATTTTATTCAACCTATGAATATTCTATTCGGTTCATTTATTAAATAAAATGATATCTTTATTTTTCTAACTTATTTTAGAAAATTTCGGCGGCATAACGGCGCGATACTAGAAACGGGACGAGGCCTGGCCTTATCCCCGGTCTAGTGAAGGCCCACTCCATTCACACATCAATCAAATCCATTCTATTTCACCAAATAATTCGATTCAATTTAAATAATCCAGCCAACTATACAACCAAACAAACAAGTCCATGGTCTGTGGACGATTGTGTCGGGTGCTACTAAACACCGTCTGCATCCTAGTATATACATATAACTAGAAAAAGAAATTTGAGTGAGAAGTTCTCACCGATAGCTATCCCAATTCCACGACTCTTCTTAAGTAGAAATCTTCGTCATTCTTGCCTTTTTGTCACCTTCGTTGCCCGTATTCTCTACATATGTAAAAATCGAATTTTTACTTTGCTATTCAATATATATAAATCGAATTTTTACTTTGCTATTCAATATATAAAAATCGAATTTTTACTTTGCTATTCATTATATAAAAATCGAATTTTTACTTTGCTATTCATTATATAAAAATCGAATTTTTACTTCGCTATTCAATATATAAAAATCGAATTTTTACTTCGCTATTTAATATGTAAAAATCGAATTTTTACCTTGTTATTCAATATATAAAAATCGAATTTTTACCTTGTCACTATAAAACTCTTCGTTAAGATGTTAAAAATCGAATCTCTACGAAGTTCAAAATCAAACCTTTTTATCAACAAAAATCTATTCTTTACTTCTAGAAAAATTCAAACTTTGTTTAACTAAAAATACAAAGCCTTCTTCCCCTTAAAAACTGATTTTTATCCTGATTTAAAACCAACTATATTGAACAAATAAATATATATAAAAGTGAATGAACTTACTTTTGTTTTCGCAGAGGGGGGGGGGGGGAGGAAGATCCGCGCAGGTTCGGGACTGGGGGGGGGGGGTTCATGGCGTCGAGTAGGAACAGGGGAGGAGGGGGAAGAAGAAGGAGGGGCGGCGCAGCAGGGGGGCTCGGCGCAGTGGCTTTTCTGGTGGAGGGGGTCGCAGTTCGCAACAGATGGGGGGGGGGTTTCACAGGCGGTAGATGGAGGAGGGGGGGTCGCGGTTGATGTTGGCCGGAGGCGCACGGTGCGGCATCGATCGCGGGGGGGGGGGGGGGGGGGGCTCCTCTCCGCTTCGTCCTTCTTCCTTTTTTTTTTATCTGTAATGAATGAATCGAGAAAAAAGGGGGGGCCAGAAGTTAAAGGAAGAGGGAGAGAGAAAAGGGTTTTAATTTTTAATTATTTTATTTTCCAGTCAAAAAGCAACTTTTATTTTCGACCTCAAAACGAGGCCCACCGCCTGTCGTCCATAGCGTATTACCCTCATTCCGAACACAATGGGATATGTAGCGTAGGCTGATTCGATCGCTACAATCAGTTTTCATCAAAATCAACATATAACTCTATACATTGAATTTGAACGCGCATTTCAATTTACCGGGGTCACATACGAACTTTAAAAATTCCCGAAAAATATTTTCTAGCTTCGTATTGACGATACGGTCCTAACAAAACTAGTTTCGTCGAATTCTGAGACCGTTTGAAAAATGCCATTTTCCAGTCGATTAAAATCAACTGAAACTGGTCAAACACGTTTTCCTTTGCCACGCTCACATATTGATTCGAAAAATTATGAAATTTGGATTCTAGCAATAATTTGACATCACGGACCGAACAAAAGTGGTTTCGTCAAAATCCGAGGTCGTTTGCAAAATTCCCATTTTTAAGGGCCTAAATTCCATAGCGACTATTCAGAATTTTCAACTGGACATATCTTTTGATTCCCGCTATGAAATTTCGATTTTTTGGATTCGTTGGAAAGATAGTCTCAAATAGATCCCAATGTTTTTGGTTTAATTAAAATCCGGATTGTTTTGCACCCGGTACATTCAATTGAAGTTTGAAATCGAATTATCGAACTACCGCGCCATTTTCAATTCTATTTATAATTATATATAATTATTTATATTCTAACGACGACGTATATAATATATACGTCGAATTATATTCAAAATAAATTTCTCGTCGATATTATTTAAAATAATTCATTTTAAATCTTCAAAATTCGTCGAAGTTGCCAAAACAAAAATTTTAAACTAGCCCAGATTTTCGGGTTGTTACAAAATCAAAACCCCCTCTCTTTTTTATATATAAAAGAAATCATACTTTACTTATGCTAAATCTTAATTAAAAACTGAAAATAAAATTAAATAAGTAAATAAAAACTTACTTTTCTAAGTGGAGGAGGAGGGGGGTTCCTGGTCGGAATTGAGGCTGGAGGAGCGGCAGGCATCTAACGGCGGCGGTTGGTGGCACGAGGTGGAGGGTGCGGCGTCGGTACGGGGAGGGGGGGTTCTCGATCGATTGGGGAAAGGGGGGTTTGCGCGATGAGGTTGGAGGGGGGGTTTGGCCAGCGACGGCGCCAACTAGGGGCAGTGGATCGTGAGGGCGGCGGGCGCGGAGGCGGTGCGCTCCACGATGGGACGACGGGTTTTCTTTTATTTTTTCTATTTTTCTTTTTACTGAATGAAAAGGAGGGAGAGAATAAAGAAGGGGGGCTTAATGTAAAGGAATATATATTTTTTATTATTATTTTAATTTTAAAAAAGCAACTTTTTATTTCGAACTCGAAACGAGACCCACCGCCTATCGTCCCTAGCGTTTTACCCCCATTCTGAACACAATGGGATATGTATCGCAAGCTGATTCGATCGTTTCGATCAGTTTTCGTCAAAATCAACCTTTGACTCTATATATTGAATTTGAACGCACATTTCAATTTACCGGGACCACATACGAACTCTCAAAATTCCCGAAAAATATTTTCTAGCTTCGTATTGAAGATATGGTACTAACAAAACTAGTTTCATCGAATTCTGAGACCGTTTGAAAAATAGCTATTTTTCAGTCGATTAAAATCAACTGAAACTGGTCAAATGCGTTTTCCTTTTCCACGCTCACATATTGATTCGAAAAATTACGAATTTTTAAACCTAGCAATAATTTTACATCATGGATCCAACAAAAGTTGTTTCGTCGAAATCCGAGGTCGTTTGCAAAATTTCCATTTTTAAGGGCCAGAATTCCATAGCGACTATTCTGAATTTTCAACTGGGCATATCTTTTGATTCCCGCTATGAAATTTTGATTTTTCGGATTCGTTGGAAAGATATTCTCCGTTAGATTCAAATATTTTTGGTTTCGCTAAAATCCGGATTATTATGCACCCGGTACATTCATTTGAATTTTGAAATCGAATTATCAAACTACCACGCCATTTTCAATTCCTTTTATAATTTAAAATAAATATTTATATTCTAACGATGATCTATATAATATATACGTTCGATTTCTATTCAAAATAAATTTCTCGTCGTTATTATTTAAAATAATTCATTTTAAATAACCAAAATTCGCTAAAATTGCCAAAATAAAAATTTTAAATTGGCCTAGATTTCCGGATTATTACAATCTCCCACACTTAAAACTTTTCGTCCCCGAAAAGGAACGAAGCTGAAAGTTGTTTAACAAACAAACTCAAATTTCATTATTTTCTTTACGGCTTAAGTTCTTCAACTTTTCAGTTTCTAAGAACTTTTCAATTTTTTCAAAAATTCTGGCTAACACCCTAAATTTTTGAATTTTTTTGCCATAACCTCCCCTGCACCGGGGACTTCGGGATATTTCATATAGCCTCCCATGGCCTTCTTCAATCCAAAAGAAAAAGAAAAAGCCAAGTGGCTAGCCAATCGGCTCATAAAATCATCATCACCCAAAAAAACAGTAAATTATGGTAATTATGTACCCATTTGTCGGGAAAACAATTTTATTCTTCTGCTCTAGCCTCCTTGCTGTGACCTGTTCAATGTAAGTACATGTATATGTAAGCAAATGCGATAAATTTTCAATACAATTTACTCTTTGATTCAAATTGGCTATATGGTTCAAATTTTAATTAATCAACCAATAATCAAACAACACAACTAGCAATCAATTAGTTGATTAGCTTTTCAAATTAATAACTTTGATCCATAGCCTAAAAATCAGATTTTTGATGCCAAATCACAACAATAAGCCCTATCTAATTTTTGTTCTCACACCAGTCAATTGGAAATATATAGAAATCTCACTTTTGAAACTCAAAAATAAATACGGGCGATGGTGCCCCATCACCAGAATTATCCCCGGGCAACTAGAGTGTGATTCTATAACTATCCAGTACATTAAACTTCGAATACACGTTTGCAAGGCGTATATGCAAAATCTTTATATAGTGGATTGTCCAAATTAATATAAAATAAATATTCAAATACGTATACAACGATTTAAATTTCAAAAAAATTTGTTTTCATTTTAAAAATATACTCTTCACATTCGTTCTAGGATATTACTGATCCCATCTCTAACAAGTCATTCTTATTGGATATTACTAATCCAATCTCTGATGAATTCTTTCGTATGGTTCTAACGTGTCTTGTTCTCCGAGCTCTGTAAACCAAAGCTCTGATACCAAAATGTTACGACCGCGAATTTTGCTCGATCCGAATCAGTCGCTAAACCGACCAAGACCGTACGAAACACCTGATTGTTTGAGAACATGACAAAATAGAATGTAGACGAAAGAACATTTCATTGTATATTACAACAATTCCATCCGAATACACGAATATACAGAGTATAAATGAATATTACACAGAAATATCAGAGATTTAAATTACATTTAAATACATCGCAGCGAAAAATAATACAATACACAACTAGAAGTAACACACGGATACAGAGCTTTCCGAGTATCGTTCCAGCTGTAAATCTGGATCCTGTGAGTATAAATCTGCAAAACCAAAACTACTAGTTGTCCGTGTCAAAATAAGGGCACCCAGAGTTTAGGTTAAAACAATAAACTCCAGCTCAGTCATGGGACTGGTGTGAGAACTAAAACAGTTATAAATCTTTATTTTAAAGTCAGGTAAATCAAGGGACCATGCCGTATAACACGGAACGGGTTTCCTCCCAAGAATACCGGTGCATAAAACAACAACGCAATGCTAAATAAAGAACAATGAAGCTATTATAAGACCCAAGTCCTATCACACAATGCAGCACAAGCCGGAGGATAGTGTTTTACCTTATAATAGCCAAATAATGCTTGATACGCTAAATCATCTTTTGATACTATTATAAGTGTATGGTGTCAAAACAATTTCAATCATAAATATTAATCAAAGACGGCATGGGTACCATATATCATGTCGCCATACTAGGCTCTACAATCGTAATCGCAAAGTCACGTATTTGGAAATTGGGTTTCCATCTTCGAACCGAGGCGAGGGATCATCCTCTACCGATTCGAGACGCTCTAGCCCGTGTCTCAGGCAAGCGCGCAGGCAAGCCTTGGATCGTCAAGGCCGGTCCACCGATGTGGATTAAAATGCTTGAACACTACGTTTCCCCACCCTATGGGGTGTCAATGAGTCCAATGACTCCATCGGCTCCACATAGTCACCGATATATCTGAGGCGCCTCGCAACAGCAACAACCACATAAGTCAAACTCTAAAACCACTGACGCCACTTCTAACTAGAAAGAAACGCATGCCCTCCCTGAATTCCTCTCCCGTTTCTGGTTCACAACCGGGGCGTGAGGCTCGCGAATCAACGTTACACAAAGCTATGCCACACAGGTCGTGCTTTGATCATCAACCACAAGACTTTGCTTTTCAACAGAAGCCCTGATCCATTGCCACTTAGGCATGCCACACAGGCAATTCACTCCATGTGTTTGATATCCATTAATATATAACCGCTGAGCTCGTACATCTCAGAGAAGGGCGTTAAGCAAGAGAATAAATTCTCCGCCGCCAAACAGATATATATTTAATAGAACTCAATCACATAGAATAAAATCGAATGTCAGACACAAAGTCCATTTACAAGTTCGTTCTGGGTCTGAACGAAACCGGAGGCACCTAGTACCTTGCATATCCATCGATCTCCAAGTACTTCTGGACGACCACTAACTGATTCCCTCCTCTTGGGCGTACGGCCCGTACGGCCCAATCAAGATCATCAGTAATCACCCAAGCGACGTGAAGACCTCCGGTCTTCGACCACCATCTTCATCCTCGACACCACGTCGAATCAGTTATTCAGAATGGGATAAACCCGGTCTTTCTGAATAACGTGCGTATATAATAAACAAGTGTCACACAAACACAACATACGCCTCATTCCAGTTCAGAATATTCTTTTGTTCAAATATTCTTATACTATGGGAAAGGTTCCCATTAATTTTATCAAAGATAAATTCTTTAAATATATTCTTTAATCTTCTTTTGAATATCAATTCAAACTAGTCGGGATTAGCGAACCACACCGAAGTAATCATTTACTCTATTTCCCAATCCCAACCTATTCATCCCATGAAGTAAAACTGGTAATACTTCATATCTAACCCCACTGTGTTATCGGTAAATTCAATTACCATTTCACGTTCAAATCTAATTAAAGATTTAACTATCGTCTAGAGCAAAACTGGTGATACTCCATTCTCGACCATTTCAATCTAATTAAAGATTCATTAAAACTCCACTTAGTTTTAATCTTTAACTGGATTAAAGAATCAGTGTCATTTAAAACACGGTTCACGATAAACCCAAAATCATATTCCATTAATTATCGGGTTAAAGAACAAGTGTTATTTAAAACACTGTTCATGATAAACCCAAAAATCAATACCAATTTAATTCCAATTAAATATTATTTAATTGGTACACTTCATTAAATCTAAATAAAAAGATTTAATTTTTTTCTCAACTGGGCTTAAGAACATTGTTAATGAAGACACCATTCACAATAAACCCAAATCACATTTGATATTAAATACAAGGCTCTGAATAGAAAATATATCGACTTATATTCAATATCAAATTCTACGACCAACAAATATCGTATTGGAAATAACGATATAAATATATCTTTCAAATTCCCATAACAATATATGTATAATCACAAAATCCAATCATTGAAATATTCCAAAGACAATTCGATTCACATCCCTTCCAATTCAATTATTGGAAATTCTGGTTATTCTTAAATCATTTCAAATCCAATTTATTTATTTTAAAAATAAATAAATTATAATTTCAAAACTAGTTCATTTCGATAAAAATCTATTTTTACCTTTTCAAATATGGAAATTTTCATCCTAATTCTTCACAAATCGTTTCTTATGATTTAACACAAATTATTACTATTTTTAATAATTTTATCAAGGCCTGTACAGTCGATTTCCATCAACGGCCATCGAACTGCACTTACAACGACCTTTTCTAAATTTGATTTGGACGTAATTCCAAATTCAATCGTTAGATTTCTAATTTCTAATATTCGTTAGAAAGCTCTTTTCGATACGAACCCAGCGGTTCTGGTTTTAGGAGAATCCGACGGTCGGATCTCCTGCAATATCCATTCGAAGTCAATGGTCAAAATTCACGAACTACCGCAGCGCGGCGCGTTCTATTCAAGCCATTATATTACATATATATAATATATAATATATACTTCATCGATTTCCTTTTAAAACGTATTTTATAAATCGTTTTAAATTCGTTTTCGAAACGATTTCAACTTCATTTTCAAATTCAAATCAAGATTGAATTTTTGAATATAAATTCGTTTTAAATTCATCTCAAATTGATTTCAATTCAAATCGATTTTTAATTCAATTTCAGTTCGTTTTCAATTCAATTCAATTTCTATTCGAATTCATTCCCAATTCAAATTCATTTCAAATTGATTTCAATTCAAATTCAATTCGATTCGAATTCATTTTATTTTCAATTCAATTCAAATTCTAATTCGTTTCAATTCAATTTGAATTCTAATTCGTTACAATTCAATTTAATTCGAATTTCGTTTTAAAATATTCGATTTTGAAATCACTTTTCAATATTCATTATAAAAACGAATATAATCGATATAAATATCGTTCGCATCAAAATAGCGCATATCTAATCAACACGGCTTTATATATTTCTATTTCAAATATTCTATTCAAATATTTCTTCTCAAATATTTTATTCAAATATTTCTCTTCAAATATTCTATTTCCAAAACTGGAATGAGGCCTAATCAATTACCATAGATTTTATTTCTATGGATTTTCATACAACTTATCAACAAGGACAAATAATCAACCATCATCCAAAGTGCATTCTACACTGTATAAGCATCAAATATAAATATTTAACGCTCATAACAGTCTGTCAATCAATCGATCGACATACAACTAATTATTGGGATTAGTGTATGTCATATATCATCCTAATACCCCTGTGGGGTTTCAAACAATCAAACACAGATTTTATTTGTGCAGTTAGGCGATGTGTAAAATTTATCGTCCGAATCCATATCAGTCAAATGTGTGTATATAAACAAATTGTTCAATTTGTTTATATTTATTTCATTTTAAATACACGTTACAATTTCCATTTTCAAAAATAAAATATTTTTAACTATATAAATATTTAATTTCATTTCACATCACATCACACAATCAACTACACATCAAAATCAAACAAACAAGCATACAAGCCGTCCATGGTCAGTGGACGACGGGTGTCGGGTGCTACTAAACACCGTCTGCATCCTAGTATATATTTCAACTAGAAATTAAAATAAAAGTGAGGAATTCTCAGAAACTAGCTAAACCAAATGCCTCGACTCTTCATATGTAGGAAATCTTCATCGTGCTCGCCTTTTGTCGCTTTCGTCGTCAGTGTTTCACTATATAAAAATCACAATTTTATATTGTTGCTATGTATATAAAATCATATTTTTTTCACCGCTACTATATAGATAAAAAATTTATTTTTACAACGGTGCTCATATAATAAAGATTATATTTTTATATTGCCACTCATATAAAAATCACATCTTTGCTCCCTCTACATAATAAAGATCGAATTTTTAATATTTCTATAATATAAAAATCATATTTTTAATCTTCCTATCATAAAAAAAAATCATATTTTTGTTGTCTCTACTATGTAAAAATTATATTTTTACTTTGCTACATACATGGAAAAATTATATTTTTTTCTTCGCTACTTCATACGATTAAAAATCCCACCTTTTCACAATTAAAAATCGAATCTTTTTAATGATAAAAATCTAAGGTGGTGTTTGGTTTACCATTTTAAGTTTTGGGTTTTCGTCCATACAAAAATGTGCACAACGCATGTAAATCATGGAAAACAACAATTTTAGAAAACAAAGTTAACACACAAAATAAAAAACAACTTTTATCCATTTTTCATGTTTTGAGAAATTAAAGAAATATGGAGACCAAATCCTAATTTCATGATTGCTACATCCCCTCCGCGGTCCCCTCCATCTTGCTTTCATTCTACCATTCCTCCTTCTACACCTTTAAAGTTTTGTAATTAATTTTGAAAACTAAAAACCCAAAACTCATTTTTAACCAAACACACCCTAATCTTTCCTATGTTAAAAATCATAGCTTTCATCAATAAAAATCAAAGCTTTCTATGTTAAAGATATTAACTTTTCTACGTTAAAAAATGATTTTTCTTCATTTGAAATATTCTGAAAACCAAAATTAAAATCAATCCCCCTCTCTTTTTTTTATATAAAAGAAATCAGATTTTACTTATGCTAAATCTTAATTAAAAACTGAAAATAAAATTAAATAATTAAATAAAAACTTACTTTTCTAAGTGGAGGAGGAGGGGGGTTCCTGGTCGGAATTGAGACTGGAGGGGCGGCAGTCATCTAACGGCGGCGGTTGGTGGCACGAGGTGGAGGGTGCGGCGTCGGTATGGGGGGGGGGGGGGGTTCTCGATCGATTGGGGAAGGGGGGTTTGCGCGACGAGGTTGGAGGGGGGGTTTGGCCAGCGACGGCGCCACCTGGGGGGACGGATCGTGAGGGTGGCGGGCGTGGAGGCGGTGCGCTCCACGATGGGGTGACGAGTTTTTTTTTTATATATTTTTTTTTTACTGAATGAAAAGGAGGGAGAGAATAAAGAAGGGGGCTTAATGTAAAGGAATTTTTTTTTTAATTTTAAAAAAACAACTTTTTATTTTGAATTCGAAACGAGACCCACCGCCTATCGTCCCTAGCGTTTTACCCCATTCTGAACACAACGGGATATGTATTGCAAGCTGATTCGATCGTTTCGATCAGTTTTCGTCAAAATCTACCTTTAACTCTATATATTGAATTTGAATGCACATTTCAAATTACCGGGGCCACATACAAACTCTTAAAATTCCTGAAAAATATTTTTTAGCTTCGTATTTATGATACGGTCCTAACAAAACTAGTTTCGTCGAATCCCGAGACCGTTTGAAAAATGGCCATTTTTCAGTCGATTAAAATCAACTAAAACTGGTCAAACGCATTTTCCTTTACCATGCTCACATATTGATTCAAAAAATTATGAATTTTGAAACCTAGCAATAATTTGACATCACAGATCCAACAAAAGTGGTTTCGTCGAAATCCGAGGTCGTTTGCAAAATTTCCATTTTTAAGGGCCAGAATTCCATAGCGACTATTCTGAATTTTCAACTGGGCATATCTTTTGATTTCCGCTATGAAATTTTGATTTTTCGGATTCGTTGGAAAGATATTCTCCATTAGATTCCAATATTTTTGGTTTTGCTAAAATCTGGATTATTTTGCACCCTGTACATTCATTTGAATTTTGAAATCGAATTATCGAACTACCGCGCCATTTTCAATTCCTTTTATAATTTAAAATAAATATTTATATTCTAACGACGATCTATATAATATATACGTTCAATTTCTACTCAAAATAAATTTCTCATCATTATTATTTAAAATAATTCATTTTAAATAACCAAAATTCGCTAAAATTGCCAAAATAAAAATTTTAAATTGGCCCAGATTTCCGGGTTATTACAAATTTATTATAGACGAAGTTTAATCGTTTATATTTATAAATATAATTAAAATGAACTCACCGCAGCGCTGAAGTTCGTAAATTGGCGTTTCAAACTTCAATTGAGTATACAGAACTCAATTGAAGTCGGAATTCTTTGAAACAAGAAACGCCAGGACCGATTGGATAATAGTTTTCTAATGAGGAGAAAAATATGGATTTCGTCGAATAGATTTTGAGTTATATCAAAATCAAATTTTCAGAAAAACAGCGCCATAACCATTTAAAAACCACAACGGTTTATTTAATTTAATAAAAGGATTTTAAGCGAATAAAATCCGAATTTCTATTTAGAAAATTTCAGATTTGAGTTGTAGATTGTATGTGAACTCAGGTAGAGTAATGAATTGATTTTTGAAACAGAAATCAAATTTTTGATTATCGAATAGAATTAACTAATTTGAATGGTAATTAGTTAATGAGATTTTGCATTAACATTGGGCTTTGAATAAGTGGATTCGATTTGAAAATTTATATTCGAAATCGAAGAGGAAACTTGAATTGAAATTGAAATTCAATTTGGTTATGAGCAAGTTAAATATTTTGTTTAAACATGTTATGTTCAAACAAAGAAGTGAAATAGGCAAAATAGCTAATTAAAGAATAAATGAGCGAAACTGAATTCAAACGATTGGATTGAGTTGAATTGAATTTGAAACAGGTGAGCATGTGTTAGACAGGTATGGGATGGAGTATATGAAGATTTTAATTTAATGTGCCTGACAAAAAGGTACACGTTTAAATTCCATATGAGGTTTTATGCGCCGTATCGGCAAGCCGCTGGGCTTTTTCCTTTTTCTTTTGGATTGGTGAGGGCCATTGGAGGCTATTTGAAATATCCCGATGCTCCCGATACAAGGGAGGTTATGGCAAATTTTTCCGGAAATTTAAGGAGTTAAAATATTTTTAAGAAAAATTTGATAGTTAGAAATAAATGTATCGATATATATAGAATTCGATAAGTAAATGAATTTAAAAATATAATATTATAAACAAAAAGGAAATCGATAGGCTGGTAATAGAAAGAGAAACATATATACGTTTAAAAATAAATAATTGGTTTTTATAATGTTGATTATTCGAGGTAAGTGGTTTTGTCTGTTTTGAAGTTAATGACGTTTTCAGTCAAGGTCTAAGAGGTAGTTTTACCCCAACTTGATTGATTTCATTTTTAATTGATAAATGGAATGATCCAACCTCGAATAGAAGTGTTTGAATAATAGTTGGTTGAATAAAATATTTTGGGTTGTTTGTAAAGATGTTTTACACAACAGTCGTTTTAACCCAGGTAAGTGGAATTTTGGAAATATATCATAAATATTTCCTAAGTGCAAAAATAACCGAGTCGTGAAAGAGATAAGTGATTGAAAATGTTTTCAATTGCGAATAGAATGTATTTTCTAAGTATAGAAAATAAAAGAATGTGATATAGGGAAATGTTTTTCCAACTAGCGTAAGAGATCAATAAGATTTCTGGAAATATTTGGTTAACAAATATTTGATAGGGAAATGAAAAAGTGGATTTATTAATGAAATATTAATTACAGGCCCAGTGATTGATTGATGTTATGGATGAATGGATGTTTGTTTATTTTTCTTCGATAGTTAAATAACCGACTATCGAAGTGTTTGCCAATATCATTGTCAATATGGGGAGACCGGTTGGATTATTATATGTGAACCACTTCGCATTGGCAGTAACGTTGCGAATTAGATTATATGAAAATAATCGAAGACAGAGTGAATTGCAAGGGCTTTTTCTATTAATTGAAATTGTGCCTTCGGTTTCGTTAAATCCTAGAACGAACGTATATGGACGAGTGTCTGACAAAGTATTTCCAATGATCGCATGAGTTGGTTTGTATAAATATATATGGTTGCAACGGATTTATTCCCTTAGCATAATATCTAGAATATATTTGTGCAAATCAGTTAGTGATTAACGGATCTGACAATGTGGCATTCAAAGTGATGGTGTTATAAATGAATGATAAGTAATCGTAGCCTCAGGCCTCAACAACCGGGAAATGACAAAAATCGGGCAGGCAGCATGGCTATGTGGGTTGCTCCCATTAGGGTGTATTATCACCTATCTAGAGATTCATTTAATTCCTTATTCTATTCAATGCGGTCCCATTCGGGAAACAGTTGTTGATCCCAACCGTTGGTGATATACATTCGATACACTCAAGGGAAATGAGTGGTCGGTCATATGTGGGCTGGGTTGCAAGATGTTCTTGTTGAACCTAGTGTATTCCTCTCTAGAGATATACTAGCGGAAGGTGGTTCCATACCTTGTCATGTTGGAAATCCAATCTCCAATAAGCACCCTGCGGTTTTTGATTTTATATTATATATGGAGCGTGAGATGCAAGCGTTCCGCTAGATTCTATTTATTTGATTAGACATTATTATAATATCACTGGATTTTTGTATCAAAGTGTTTTGGGTTATAGTAAGGTAAAAACCGTCCATGTTTATGTGTGGGCTGGTCTTACTATTATCATTTCTTTAGAAAGGATTTTTAAAGTTAAACAAATGGTTGGAGTTTACTCACACCAGTCCCATGACTGACCCAGAGTTTATTTTGTTTGTTTTCCCTAAACTCTTGGGTGTCCAAAGTTGGGGCAGTCAAGTAGTCAGGACTTTACAAATTCACTTGGAAGAGCTGGAAGCTGAAGGCTTCACCAGTTAGCTACAGACAATCATATATTCTGCTGTGAACCATGTTTGTATCTGGAAACAGGTGTTTATAACTGTTCCAGGAATAACTGTTGTGCTCTGATGATGGTATGTATATAAAGTTACTGATTTGTATTTCAAAAGTTATGTTATATAATATATTTTATTCGTTCCGCTGTGAGATTTGTCTTCTTTGTTTTCTTCTATTCTAATATTTCTCTCTTTCTATTCCTCGTCCTCTAACTTCTTTCTAATAATGATTCGTATTTCTATGCAATTTGGGTTGGACGTGTGGTGTTATTAGTCGACTAAGATAGTACAGATTTGCGGGCCATTACACATTTAAAGTTATCTTTTTCATCTTAAATCCGTTTCCTACAAATCATAGCTCTAAATTGATTAGGAATTGCCATGGACAAAATGACGCTAATTCCTAGACCAAATTCTAAAAGCTTTTCAAAATTTATTATATTCGTTACTTTAAAAATGCGGGGTGTTACATTCTCCCACCCTTAAGAAATTTCATCCCTGAATTTTGGTAAGTGTAAAATTAAGTAATTCCTTGCATAATTCTCAACCGTCATGTGTACATCCAATTTTGCAACCATTTGTGCACATGTGCACTTGTGCAAAGTATAATTAAACATATTAATACATGAATGAAATGAATGCCTAAGCGGTACCTCCTATATGAATGCAAATTTTTTTGAATTTTTTTTTGAAAATATGATGCAGACATCCTAAATATACTAGCAATTTCTATATGAATGCAATATTTTGAAAATCAAAATTCCTTTTCATCTAATTTTTCCTACACTCTTACAGAGCAAGAATGTAGTTCATCCAATTTTGCGTCCAAAACCTACCAAACAGCTTGAAATTTGCGAATTTCAAAAAAAATCTAATTTTCTAAATTTGATTTCTTATGTTACAAAAAGGGAAAAAACAAAAAACTTCACACCTTCTGTTTTTCTTTTATGTACCTTTTATATTTGTACTTAGATTTTAAGCAACTACTATATAAAAGTTTTCTATCTTCCCATCCAAGCACAGTTCACATAAGAAATTTTTCTCTATTATAGATTTTCATTTTCAACTTATTCAGAAAAACCCAATTTTTTCCACATCTAAAAAAAATCTATTTTTCTCAACTGTCATGTTTACTAGATCTGTTGTTTTCATTTTAGTTATGTCATTACTCCTTTCTTAGCTAATTTAACTTAATCCACTGGTCTAAGTTAAATTTTTAAATAAGCCTTCTAATTCTTTAAATAAAACAGGAAAACAAACACTTCACACAGCTACTATCAAGGGCTAAGAATCCTCGGACCATTTCCACTCTAACAAAGAAAAGTTCAAACTAAAGAATCTAAATACTTATCCTTTACCATCTAGTAGTCACCACTAGTCCTTATTGTGTACTAACAGCCTTTTCCAAGCAACAACTTAGGCTCCATAATGCTTATGCATCCTACGAGAATTTCTATTATTCCAAAACAGCCCTTGCTATTTACTTGATAGCCTTGAAAAAAAATTCTCGTCTTTCCTAGGTACTAATACTTACTTACTTTATGATTTAAAAACATGGTTTGGCTTCCACATTTCATTTCCCTTTCAAAAATTAAAAGGTTCAAAACTTTATTTTTTCCTTATTAAAACTTATTTTTGCCAAATCATAAAAATATGTCATCCCAAAAAATATGCAAACCATTTTTTTCAAATCACAAAAGCTGGAGTAGACAAGGACAACTACTTCTATATTGGTTTCGCAACTGTTCATGTTTACAATGTCAGTTCAATAACTTATATTTAGGTACAAACATCTACTCTATTATTAATCCTTACTACTTATTTTGTCCACCCAACAAAATTTTATGTCAAAACAATTATAAAAAATTATTGTCAAAAGTATAGAGATCTTTAACATTTCCTTTATCGGAAACTTTAGTTTTTAACAAAAATGTAATCTTTTCTATGCTTTGTTATTTACCTTTTTCATACTTTAAAACTAGCGAGCTATACTTGCTTTTTAATGTACACATTTTTCTGAAAAAATTGAATTTTCACAAAAAATTCATAAGGAATCACTGTTTTCAAATTATACCCCATTTTCCCCAAAACCCAATAAGTACTTTTCCAATATGTTACTTACATATTTTATTCAGACATAAAAAATACCTCCATTTTGTTTCAAAGATTGTTCCTACACAATTTAGCTAGTACAAATTTTTGTAATGTCCCGTATTTTTAACGATTAAATAACTAATTTATTTAATTATTAAATAATGGTCTAGTAATATAAAATAGTTATTTAATTAAATAATATTTATATTTAATTGATATAAATAATATAATAATATATTTAACTCTGAAATAGTCAGAAATAGTGGAATTTCGCAATATTGTGTGAATTGGATTATTTATAAGATTTAATTCAATTTAGAATTAAATTATAATAATAACATATTATTTAAACGACAATTGAACGTATTAATTATAATATAAATTAAATCGAGCTCGTAATGGAGCGGTGGTTCGTAATATGGAGTTTTGAAATTCAATTGAATATATAGAATCCGTTTTAAGTCGGATTTCTGTGAAATAAGAAACGTTCAAATCTGTTGAATGATATTTTTCTAATGGAAGAGAAAAATCGAGATTCCGTCATGTAGATTGTAAGTTATGGTTAAATCAATTTTCAAATAGTCGTCATGGAATCTTTCATAAACCATAACGATATATTTAATTATAATTAAATAATGGTTTTGAATTTGGACAAAATCTTGAGATGTAGCTATAATTTAATTTATAAATTTTTTATGTAAATTTTATTTCGGAAAATAAACCATTTTTTTATTTGGAGTATTTTGCACCATAAATTAGCATTTTTGGAATATCTCAGAATAAGCTAACTTTTCTATATTATTATATTTTCGGTACCGTGGCACATAGCTCGTCGTAACAGTATTTTTATTTTTGTCAATAAAATCTATACGATAACAATGTTTTAAATAATGGATGTTGGAATCATTCAAAACTTAAACAAATAAATGTATATCCATTCCATGCGATACACACTTCTACACCATTTTGCTGTTTTCTAGGCGACTAATATACAAATAGGAATATGCATGAAAAATTGATGTAATTAAGATCAACGACCTTTATGGAAGAAGAAAACTTTAACATTAACATGTTAAAACTAAAATATGGCTCTATGGACATATACAGATGCACGAGCTCTATGCCAACTTTCCCTTTCCACACTAACCTTACATACCTAACATATAAACTAAAGAAGAAAAACATTATCACCATCTACAAATGGAAATATTTAAATATAATATAGAAATCGAACCTTAGTATTTAAGTCTTTGTGCACCATCCCATCAATCACGTGATGTAATTTCAATTCATGACAGCGTGGGCTGATCTCCTACATGTTGTACACCCTAATACTTACTCATGAAGGCTTCTTTCTTCTATTTATACACAACTACTTCTCCTTTATCTTTTATCGTTCAAGGATTAGCCATGATTTTTAACGGCAAATGAAAATAAAAGAAAGAAAAAAGAAAGATTTTAATCCTCTTACGGTCAATAAACATACATATATATTTTCCATTGGGAGATCTTTGCGAGAATACACTTCGTAAGTGATGCGTTCTGTTCTCTGCGCTATTTAGTTCGAGCAAAAAAATAGGGTGGCAAGTGAAGTATGGGGTTGAACGTGGTGTCAGCGGTGATTGGCGTGGGCGGGTCACTGTGTTTAAATATGGGGAGAGAAGGAGTTAGTTTTGTGGAGGTGGAAGCATGCAGTGTATTTGGAAATGGAGCATCTTGCATAAAAAGGTGATTGTTAGATCTGGAAGGGATGGAGTGTTATATGTGATGGAGTGTACAGGTATGGAAGGAGCAGGCCATGTCTTTTAATAATATGGAAGAGGAACAGTATAGTAGTTTGGAGAGGGATGATCATGCTGCAAGGAAGAAAGTGAAAATGTTTAATAGGAGGGATGGACGTGGATTCAAGTGGAGTCAACGGCTTGATGGTTGGTGGGGTAAACAAGGTGGCCGGTGCAATGAATAGTATACGAAGGAGTTGCTTATGGGAAGACTGATTTACGCATTGTGAGTAAGGGAGGAACTAAAGCTGGTTAAGTACTGGGGAAGAAATATAGATGAGGAAAGAGACAGTGAAGAGGAGCAGTAACAGTTTTCTGGGTATTTATATTGTCAAAGAAAGGGGTAGTGACTTTTGGGGTAGGGTTTGCGCTTGTGTGGAAAACATATAATATGAGAAGCAAAGTTTCTGTTTTAAAACAGGAAGATGATGCTACAGTGACTAGCGGTTTTATGGATGCAAGGGACTGGGACGAAGACAAAGAGAAGAAAAATGTAAGGCCCAAAATTTCAAAATAAAAATATAATTTTAATGTACCCGTGGCTTTTGCTGAAATGATAAATCAGTTAGTCTTCGATCTGCTTTTGTACATTAAGCAAGGACAATCCAATTACACCATTGACTGCCGAAATAAATGGGTAATATATTCAGTACATATTAGACAACGTGGGATTAATTAATATGGGATTAGGCTAATGGTAATTAGGCTTAATTATTTAGTTAAATAATTAATGGCTTGTATATATATACACACACACACACACACACACACATATATATATATATATATATATATATATATAAACATCAACTTTTAAAATACACAACTTGTGCATACATGATTAGAATTTGACGAAACAAGATCCCTTGGGATCGTATGGACGAAGGCTACATAATGAGACTGGTTTGGAGTGAATTGGAGCTCGTTACAATTTATGACGGAATTAAATGCCAGATCAGATATATTGAACGGTTATCGTTATTTAACGAAAAACCACCAATGTGAGTAAATCTCACTAATTCTGCCCGAATAAATTTTTTAAAGTATTTTTAGAATTGATAAATGATGGTTAATTGTTGTATGTTGTTTTGTTTGGATGAACTGCTAATAGATGGTTGAAATTATAAATCTAGTGACATATAAATAAATAAATAAATATATATATATATATCGTTAATAAATATTGATTCTGTTTATCAGAATATTTCATATTGAAATGAAATTGATGTTATTCATATTATTTAACATCTTCGGATGTAGGGAAACAGGATGAAGGGATCTAACCGGATTCCTCTATATTTATAATACTTTTTTTTTCATATATTGTGATATATGATGTGATATATAATCCGTGATTGATTATAATGACACGGTCTTGTTATTTGGTATTTACCATAAGAAATACTAGAATGTAAAAAGGGAATTTTCAAAATGTATCTTAGAAATAAAATATTTATATGAAATAAATAGAATTTATAAAAGGAATTATTTGGGAAATAAATAGATTTATAAAAGGAATTATTTGGGAAATAAATAGATTTATAAAAGGGAAATATTTGGAAAATAAATAGAATTATAAAAGGAAATGGCAAGATATAAATGAATTATGAGATATGGATTTAAAGTAGATTTTAAATAGAACCTGTTTTAACAGATAATTTGAGATGATAAATTTATAAATAATGTTTTATAAATTAAGTAAAATATTTATCATATGATAAATGGAGCATATAAATCAGAATTTATATAGAGAAGTAGAATCGGTTTCAACACCAATATTTGAAATAGAATGTAAATGTAGAAGTTTTAAAGGAAATTTTCAATGAGATTATAAGTGTTGAAAATAAAATTAGGTCTTGTACGAATAATTCTATAAATAGAAGTATAAATAGAATTTGGAATTTGGATATTGTTTTTAAATATGAAATCAAACTGTTTGATTTGATAAAAGAAATATATTTCACATTTGATGTGAATAAGGGATTTAAGTAATATTTTGCGAAATGAAAATATTATAAAGGAAACTGGGTTTTGAAATAGAAATTTAAATTAGAGTTAATCGAATATAAGTTATTCGAAGAGAGTTAATCGAATATAAATTATTCGAAGAGAGTTAATCGATTATATGTTATTCGAAGAGAGTTAATCGAATACAGGTTATTCGAAAGAGAGTTAATCGAATAGTGGTAATTTGAAGAGAGTTAATCGAATATAGATTATTTGAAAGAGAGTTAATCGAATAGCGATTTTTCGAAGGAGAGCTATTAAATAGAGATTTTTCGAGAGAAAATTATGCATTAGATTTCGAATGTGGGAAAGTACTATTTACTTTCCGGCTTTTAAACCGAGATTATTTATTTAATAAATATATTAATTATTATTTATTCAAATTTATGCATAAAAGTAAATTTGAAGTTAGATATTTCGAAAGTAGGGATTATAACGGTATCGTTATAACTAATGTTTTTATAAAAGAAGTGGAATCGTAAACCGAATCCGAGCGTTGCGTAAGCAATGATTTGATAGGAGGTTAAGAAATAGAGTTAAGGAAATTAGAAACTGACTGGAGATTAGTTATGTTGAACAACTTTCTGGGTATTGTTTTGATGTTGGTTTCGGCCTTCGGGGTTGATATTCAGGGAATTATTCTCTTACTGGTTTACAGTTAGAGACTGATGGTGTGGGAGGATAGTGATGCGTGAATAAGGAATGGAAATGTTTTCCAATGTTAGTAACGTATATTTTCTAAATTTAGAAAATAAGAATGTATGAATATATGGAAAGGGGAAATGGGGAAATGAATAAAATAATGATAAATTAATTTAAAGTGAAAAATGTTTATTGATGATTGATCGATAAAATTTCCATTTGGAAATGAGATCGTAATGTGTATGGATGTTTTCCTTCGATAGTTAAATAACCGACTATCAAAGTTTTGACCATTTTTCCGTTGTTAATACGGAGAGACCGGGATCAGATTTATTATCTGAAAACTAATATGTATGGGCATTAGCGTTGCAAATCAAATATGATGGAGATAATTGAAGACAGATTTTATGCAAGGGTTGTTCTGGAAAATCCTTGGTAGAATTGCCTAAGATGGGTTTATAGAATAGTGCCTTCGGTCTGTCCAAACCCAAGATAACCTGTATGGAAGAATGTCTGATAGAGTATATTTAATAGATCGCGTAAGTTGACTCTTCAAACATATTTACATTTTGTTGTAGAGGAATTCATTTCTCTTAGCTGTATACCCGTGGTATTTTTGGGGAAATCAATTTGTGATTTGGCGGGTATGACGATGTGGCATTCAAAGTAAATAACGTGTGATCCGTATGTTATGACCTCTAGCCTCACAACCTAGAAATGGTATAAAATCGGGTAGGTCGCATGGCTAAGTGGTCAGCTGCCAATTAGGGTGTATTGTCACCTGATCTAGAGAAATTTCATTTACTTCTTTAACCTATTTCGATGTTGTCCCTTCCGGGAAACAGTTGCTGATACCAACCGTTGGTGATAATACATTCGGTACACTCAAGCGAAATGGGTGACTGGCCATGTTTAGCCTGGGTTACCAGATGTTCTTGTTGAACCTGATGTATTCCTCTCTAGAGATACATTGTCGGAAGGTGGTCCCATACCTTGCCAGTTGGAATCCATTACCAAATAGCGCCTATGGTTTTTGATTATATATTATATATGTGGAACGTGAGATGAAACTGTTCCACTAGATTTCTATTTATTTGATTTAGACATTATTATAATATCAGAAGAGTATGGATTTTAAAAGAATATTTTGGATTATCATAACGTAAAAACCGTCCGTGTTTATGTGTGGATCGGTCTTACGATTATCCTTCCTTTTAAAGGGATTTTAAAAGTTAAACAAATGGTTGGAGTTTACTCACACTAGTCACATGACTGACCCAGAGTTTATTTTGTTTTGTTTTCCCTAAACTCTTGGGTACCAAGCTTTGCATGGACCATCAAGTAGTCAGTATTTTTCAGATATACTTGGAAAGCTGGAGTAGGAGGCTTCAGGATTATATAGTTATTGTTTATTTCCGTTGTGTAGTAAGTATTGTACTCCGAAGATGATATTGTATACAGATATTGGTTTTATTTCAAAGTTATGTTATATAGTATATTTATTCGTTCCGTTGTGAGATTCGTGTTTACTCTGATTTTGTTGTGATCTTCGTCTTCTATTCTAATTTTCTATCTTATCTATTCTTACCCTCTGACTTCTTTCATTAATGATCTGGAATGTTCGATGCTCGAATAGTCGACATTGGTATTTGTGTCGATTTTCGAGGTCAAAAATTCACGTTTGTTACAATTTTAAAATTGTAACTTTTAATTTCAAAATTTGAGGAACACCATAAACTATCACCCAAAAGCTTTTATTTTTTTTCTCAAGTTATCAAAAGTTAACAATGGAGGTATACTCAAAGTGGGTTTCTAACATACTTGGACCTTCCTAAATACTCCCAAAAAGTCTTTTCTTTCCAATATATATTCCTAATCCATTTTTCTCTTTACCATTTTCCAATTTATAAGGGTCAACTGTCCAACCCACTAATCAGAAATACTAACATATGGGATCCATCTCTTTTCATTACAAAACACATTGTACACTTTTCACCCAAACCACCTAAGGGCCTCAAATTTCCATAATCATTCATTTAATGTGCATAACTGATATCCCAACTCTTTGCATAACTTCTCTTCCTATTTCGTGGGTTCCTTTATGGATCTAGGTGTATATATATAATATTTATATTTTTAAAAATACAAATATATTCACTCACTATCTATACAGTATAAACCTAGGCTCTGATACCAGATGTAACAAACCGAATTCTGACATACCGAATTTTTCCCCAAAAATCCCAATCTATCGAAACCCGAGTTGACTTGTCTGGTATCCTGCAAAAATGACAGAGATGTAAAATATATCATGTAACACCCCACACCCGCTAAGGTCACTCACTAAGGGAATGCCTTAACTTCGGTGGAGCATTTTAAGTGAATATAGAACAGAAAAAGTTACAACAAGACAGATATAAATAGTACTTGAAAATCTAAAACATCATTTCATTGCAGCAGAAGGTAAACATGTTTAGTTACAACACCATAAAAGAGTCAAGTACCAATATCCATCCTGATAAAAACATAAGTGCATAATCCCACTACATAACTAATAGCCATAATAGAAAAGATAAGCTGGGCTTTACATCACGGTCCAAGCTCCAAAAGATAGATAAAGAAATTTGATCAAAGCCCACTAGTGCTAGGCCCAACCTGAGGACCTGAGGGGGAAAAGATAAAAAACAACGGGGTCAGACATAAGTCTGAGTGAGCCCTATAACTTTAACAATACAATCATTAAAGTAATTAGGGTATGATATAAACTTGGTATGGTGATGACTGGGGATAAATGACTACACTAAGTAGCCAACTAGACATAGGATGAACTAAGATAACGGTAAAGACGCATCTACCCACCCAAGGGTAATTACTAACCGCACCACACCAGTCATTCCTACTTAAAGGTTGATCCCACCCAAGGACTTAGAAAATTTACCCAGTAGTTTCGTGTACCCCTAGCTGACTACATAGGTGCCGTCTGCCCCTATCTCCACTAGGTGTACCCACTACTCCCCAAGCGATCGGCTCCCTACCGTAGATACCCGTGCTGGCCCCACAGTGGGGTGTATCACTCCCCAAAGTGGCAACCCGATACAACCAATGGTGCACGGCTTATACCTACACGATGCAACAACGTCTTACCTACCAGCCCGGGTCCACACACGCATATGAAACCCGTTGGACTTGCGTTGCCACCGCTAACCCGTTTTGGCCTCTTATAGTCAAGCCCAGTACGCGTGTCCCGTCCTCGACATGGGTCGAGCCCAATAAGATACATATGGGTTACTGGTTGAAATGGGCCCCCACAAGCTACCCACCTAAGCTTGTCCCTTTTTCTAGTGCATCCACTTAACCCTTTAATCATGTTTAATTACATGTTTCCACTTGGTTAAGTATTCTAATCGTATTTTCTATTGCCACCCAAGGCAACCCACTAGATTTCCACATGCCACCCAAGGCACTCACTTGATTTCCACATGCCACCCAAGGCACCCACTTAACCCCTCATGCCCCACTACATGCTTATCTGGTTAAGTGTTTCTTAATTGATTAAGAACGTAACCGTTGTAAAGACCTCTCACATTAGACATTAGACTATCTTTTATGGCAGCTGGATTTGCCGGTCGGGTCCGGGCAGCCTTACGCCATAACCGAGTATAACCTCGTGTCTTTACACTTGTCACGTATTTAGTTTATGCCTAAGACCTCTCACATTGGGCCAATCATTTGTAGCCGCTGGATTTGCCGGTCGGTTCCGGGCAGTCTTATGCTACAAAAAGGTCCAACATCGTGTCTTAGTCGATGAATTACACCTAATTAATCCCCCTATAATTTGTATTAATTATCCCTAATTAATTACAAATTTAACGATGTACATAATTGACTCAATTATGTCCATCCACTTTATGGTATGCATAATCATACCAACTTCACACCATTTCATTAACATGAATATTAACCCCATCGTTCCCCACGTAATTCGCTAACATGACATACTTAAAAGGGAAGATTCCTCACACATACAACGGGTTCAACTTGCATAACATTAGTATCAACATGGGTTTTAAAGGTGTCAACATGCATATAGCATCAAACCCAACTAGGATAAATAATCAACCCAAACTTGCATGAATCACATATGTCATAAAGAGGTTAACTTGCATAAGTTGCTTATGTCATACAAAGGGGTAAACTTGCATATGTATGTATGACATACAAAGGGGTTAACTTGCATAGGTATGCATATCATACAAAGGTGTAAACTTGCACATGTTACTTGCATATAATCAAACACCAAACTTGCATAACATGTCATATATGAACTTGCATATAATCATACACCAAACTTGCATAACATATCATGTATGAACTTGCGTATAATCAAACACCAAACTTGCATAACATGTTGTCATAATGGATCAATGTTTATCATAGCGATTTGCATAACTATCATCATGAACACATAGCCTAAAACTTGCATAACTTGCATAACATCATGATCACATAGCATATGACTTGCATAACTTGCATAACATCATGAACATATAGCATATGACTTGCATAACTTGCATAACATCATGAACACATAGCATATGACTTGCATAACTTGCATAACATCATGATCACATAGCATATGACTTGCATAACTTGCATAACACATAGCATATGACTTGCATAACTTGCATAATATCATGAACACATAGCATATGATAACATAACTTGCATTGATCCACATACATAACCATAACCTCATTATATCCTATCATAATTAGTTTAGCAATTGCTTGCTAAAGGCATAGAAACTCACAACTTGTTGATTAGCACTTCAATGAAGAAGATTAAGTTGCTAGAGTTGATTAGAAGTTGATTTGAGAAGCTATCTTCCTCTTTAATTTGTTGGTGGCTCCTTCTAGTTGCATTTTGACGGCATAACGACGTTGTCTCCAATTTTAGTATGAATTAGGGTAGTCTTAGGGTGTATTTATAGATTAGTTAAGTGTTTTAGGCCATTAGATTAACCCTAAATCAGATTAGAGCCGTCAGATCTCGTCACTAGCCACCAAAACCCAGCCCAAAGCTCAAACCAGTGCACCCAGGCAAACCTGGCCGACAGGGTGGGTCGACCCCTGGGTCGACCCCTAGGGAGGGGGTCGACACCCATGTCGACCCTAGGGTCGACACCCTCTGTCTGGCGGGAATTTTCCCGCCTCTTCTGAAATGTGAAATCTGAATATTTTAAATCTGTTTTGAATTTTCTGAAAACTTCTTCGGGCCTTAACTGGGTCATACGGACTCCGATTTTCGAAAACTAGGACTCTATTTCGCGTATTTTTCCGAGACGAACGCAATGGCATAGCCCGTTTACCCTGATTCAGATTTTAAAATTTAATTCTGCCCTGATTTATATTATAGCAAGTTATTCAACGTACGGGGCGTTACATTCTCCCCTACTTAAAGGATTTCGTCCCCGAAATCTCTAAGTCAAGAAGAACGTATCCTACCAACCAAACAACCATCTACTCAAACCATTAAACACTGGCATCCATTGTCCTTAGAGTTTCTAATGCTGTATGAACATATGCAAAGAGTGTGTGTATATGTTCCCTGTCTAATGAAAAATCAGGCGGTCTACTGATTCAGTTGACCTCCTTAATGCAAACCATGATAGTGCCATGCATCCAATATGTATGCGAAAGAACCCTATCGACACATACTATCTCTACATGAGTGCACAATCATTCACCAAAATGCATCATCCATATGATAGCACAACCATTATACATCCATTAATATAGCTACCTACACACAATTTTATGCAATATGCAATATGAAGTGACTAAGCCGATCTAGTGTCCAAAGTGTGTGTATATGCATCCACGAGCAACCACTAGCAAACACTTGCATCCACACGCATCCATCAATCATAACATGTCTCAAACACATGTTTCAACCATAGGTTTACCCTATCTAAAGGTCAAAGGTACTAATGAGAGGACATACTAAAGATAAGATAAGTACTAGACAAACGATAAAGGAGAAGTTAAAAGACATACCCTCAAAAAGGAATGGGTACAGTGAACGCAACTTCGCTTCTGTCTCCCAAGTAGCATTGCTCTCATCCTCTCCCCATTGCACTTTGACTAGTCGAACCTCTCTGTTTCTTAACTTCCTAATCTCTGACCCAAGGATGCGGGTAGGAGCTCGTCGAATAGTTGCATCACGCTCTACCTCCACTTCTCTAAGTAAGCTCGGCTCTACCACCTCTGCGGTCTCATGTAGGCACTTCCTCAGATGTGACACATGGAATATGTCATGCACACCACTAAGTCTCTCGGGTAAATCCACTCTATATGCCATCCGTCCAATCCTTTCCTTAATAGGAAACGGTCCTACAAATCTTGGTGCTAACTTCCCAACGGACCCAAAGCGAACAACATTCCGTAATGGAGATACTTTGACAAAGACCATGTCCCCAACATCAAACTCAAGATCCTTCCTCCTCTTATCCACGTAAGATTTCTGCCTGTCTTGTGCCGCTTTCATCCTTCTTCGAATCAAATCAATCTTTTCCGAAGTCTCTCTAACCATATCAGGCCCAAGCAAGATCTTATCCGTAGATTCCCACCAACATGTAGGTGATCGACAAGGCCTTCCATAAAGAGCTTCGAAAGGAGCCATACCAATACTGGACTAAAAGCTGTTATTATACGCGAACTCCACCAATGGAAGATGCTCTTCCCGTGTACCTCCAAAATCTAAGATACAAAGCCTCAAAAGGTCTTCTAGAACACGATTCACCCTCTCGGTCTGGCCGTCCGTCTGAGGATGATATGCGGTGCTCAAACACAACTGAGTCCCCACTGCTTCTTGCAAACTCTTCCAAAACTCGCTAGTGAAGATAGGATCTCGATCGCTCACTATGCTAGAGGGTACACCACGCAATCGAACTATTTCTCGAAGGTAAACTGAAGCTAGCCATGGAGCAGTCCTCTTGCTCTTCACGGGTATGAAATGGGCGCTCTTAGTAAGTCTGTCCACCACGACCCAAATTCCCGTATTACCCTTCCTTGGTCTCGGTAACCCATCAATAAAATCCATCGAGACGCTATCCCACTTCCATTGCGGAACCTCCAATGGGTGAAGCAACCCACCAGGTTTCTTTTGCTCCGCTTTCACTTGTTGGCACACCAAGCATCCAGAGACATACTCGGCCACATCTTTCTCCATACCGGCCCAAAAGAAAACTCGCTTCATGTCTTGGTACATCTTGTCCCCACCGGGATGAATGGTCATCTTTGAACGATGCGCATCATCAAGTATAGCCTTCCTCAAACCCTCGTCCTGTGGTACACAAAGTCTACCGTCTCTACGCAAGCACCCCCTATCGTCTAGGGTGTACCTACTCAAATGGCTGGACGACTCCCCCCTTATGAGCCTCTCTACCAACTCAACCAACTGTGGGTCGTCCCGCTGTGCCTCGCCAATCCGTCCCAAAAGAGTAGGTCTGACCTCCAAGGATGCTAGCAAACCGGGTATATAGTCAACGGAAGGTCTGAAATCAAACATCGAGATAAATTCCAAGCTTCGTCGTTCCACGAACAATGGACTCAAGGACAACCTTTTTCTGCTCAAGACGTCCGCCACCACGTTACCCTTGCCAGGGGTATACGCTATCTGGAAATCATAGGATGCTAAGAACTCCATCCACCTTTGCTGTCTCAAGTTCAAATCCTTCTGAGAAAACAAGTACTTCAATGATTTGTGGTCAGTGAACAATTCAAACCTCTCTCCAAGAAGATAATGGCGCCAAATCTTAAGCGCAAAAACAATAGCGGCCAACTCTAAATCATGGGTAGGGTAATTTTTCTCATGCTTTCTCAACTGCCTTCCACCGTAGGCTATTACCCTTCCCTCTTGCATTAAGACTGCGCCCAGTCCTGTCCCGCAAGCATCGGTATAGACAACAAATGGCTTACTCCCATCTGGCAACACTAAGACTGGAGCTGTGGTTAAAGCTCTCTTTAACCGTTGGAACGCATCATCACAATCTACGTCCCATGCGAAGACTAGATTCTTCTTCGTCAAGCGAGTTAATGGGGCTGATATCTTCGCGAAGTCCTTGATAAACTTCCTATAGTAGCCAGCCAACCCCAAGAAACTCCTCACCTCGGTAGCATTCTTCGGAACCTTCCAATCTTGGATGGATACTACCTTCGCGGGATCCACAGCTATCCCTTCCTTAGAGACCACGTGCCCTAAGAACCGCACTTCCTTCCTCCAAAAGTGACATTTAGAGAACTTAGCCTTAAGGCTATGCGCTCGAAGAGTCTCCAACACTTCCCTAAGATGTAGGGCATGCTCTTCTTCACTCTTAGAAAATACTAAGATGTCATCCACAAAGACCACCACGAACTTATTAAGGTACTCCCTGAACACCCTACTCATCAAATCAACAAAGTATGCAGGGGCGTTCATCAAACCAAATGGCATCACAAGCCACTCATAGAAACCATCCGGAGTCCTAAAGGCAGTCTTGTCTATGCTATCCTCAGCCACTCTCAACTGATGAAACCCCGTGGCCAAGTCCAACTGCGAAAACACTGAGGCGCCAACCAACTGATCAAAGAGATCATCAATCCTCGGCAATGGGTGTCTATTCTTCTTTGTGAGCTTGTTGAGTTCTCTATAGTCTACACAAAGTCTGAGGGACCCATCCGCCTTCGTGGCAAAAACTACTGGAGCACCCCACTCCGATATACTTCGTCTTATGAACCCCTTCTCAAGCAACTCCCCTACTTGCTTATGGAGTTCCCTCCTCTCACGAGGAGCCATGTGGTGCACTGGTAAAGATACTGGCTTAGCATTGTCCACCAGATATATTCGGAAGTCTATCTCCCGCCTCGGAGGTAAGCCCTTCACCTCCTCAAACACATCCGAGTACTCTATGACCACTCTAACAGATCGCAAACTCTCGACCGAAGCGTCAAGCGATTCAAGATAACTTAGCATAACAGAATCCATGGGATTACAAGAGATCTCGAGAGTGTTCCCCAAAAGGGTCATGAGCCTAACAACTCTCCTTTCGCAATCAAGAACGACACCATTATTGGATAACCAGTCCATGCCCAAAATCAACCCATAGCCCGTGAAGCCCAAAACAAAAGCATCACATCTAAACTCAACGCTAAGTATAGAAATCTTCAAACCCAAACATATCATGGACAAATAAGTGGAGCCCCCAATTGGGTCTGAAACAACCAAGGGATCATCTACTAGACTGGTGTCTAAGTGCAGTGACTCAACTAATGATGATGAGATAAACGAATGCGATGCGCCAGAGTCAAACAAAGTACGGACAGGATGATCAAACAGAAAAACCAGACTTTCAACGGAAATAGTTCTACCTCTTTCCTGAATCGGTGGAACCGCGAGAGCCTGAACTTGCCCCCTTGCCTGACCTGGTGCCATAAGAGCTTGCACCTGTCCTCCTGAGGTAGATCCCGTCCTTTGCCCCTTCTTAGGGCAGTCCTTCACTAGATGCCCTGCTTCTCCACAGTGGAAGCAGCCCGTCTTCTTCCGACAATCTTTGCTTAGGTGGCCTGGTGTCCCGCAATTGAAGCACTTCTTCTTTCCCTTGCCACCGTTGCCTTTCCCACCCTTGTTTTGCTATTGCTGTTGAGGTCTCTTCTGATCTCCTTTCTTCTCGGGTGCCTTATTAGCATTGGGACCCTTCTCTTCCTCATGCATGAGTGCCATGTCCACTAGCTTCTCAAAGGTGGCCCCCATAGGGATGTGAGTCATAGCAAATCCATGCATCAGTTCATTTAAGCCCTTAACGAACCTCAAAGCCTTCTTCTCCGGTGTATTCACCATGTCTATGCCAAACCTTGCCAATTGATTAAACTTGTTGACATATTCCTTCACTGATAGGTTTCCTTGCTTAAGAGTCAAGAACCTTTCCATATACAAGTTTTCCTCCGCCCTTGAGAGAAACTTTGCCAAAAACCTTTGCCTGAAATCCGCCCAAGAGTCAACAGGGCGCTCTCCATTAGTGACCTCCCACCAGAATGAGGCCTCTCCCTTCATTAACCAAGCAGCTAACTTGACTTTCTTTCCTTCTTCCATCTCAAAGATGTCTATCAACTCTTCCACCTCCTTAAGCCAATCTCTAGCTTCCACAAAAGTTTCTGATCCTTGAAAAGGTTTCCCTCCCATAGCCTTAAATACCTTGCAAGTCTTAGCAAAAGTATCCGTGCGAGGAGGAGGAGGAGGAGGAAGATCGGGTGCTACTGTTGGTGGAGGAACATTTGCTGGACCCGCAGTGGCGGCCCTAGCCTCCATCAATCTCCTATACCATACTGGTATCGTCACACCCTCCGGAAAGTTTAGATCTTCAGCCATGCTGAAACGAAAAAGGAAAGATTCAAAATGGAGAATTCGAAAGATGACGATATGGCTATTGGGGATTATGCTTTTCTTTCAAAAACTTTTCTCTTAAAAAGACATGTTTTTGAAAATACTTCTTCCAAAAATGTTTTTAGAAAAATAGTTTTCTAAAAAAATTATCTGTTTCGGTAACCTTCATCTCTGATACCACGTGTAACACCCCGCACCCGCTAAGGTCACTCACTAAGGGAATGCCTTAACTTCGGTGGAGCATTTTAAGTGAATATAGAACAGAAAAAGTTACAACAAGACAGATATAAATAGTACTTGAAAATCTAAAACATCATTTCATTGCAGCAGAAGGTAAACATGTTTAGTTACAACACCATAAAAGAGTCAAGTACCAAATATCCATCCTGATAAAAACATAAGTACATAATCCCACTACATAACTAATAGCCATAATAGAAAAGATAAGCTGGGCTTTACATCACGGTCCAAGCTCCAAAAGATAGATAAAGAAATCTGATCAAAGCCCACTAGTGCTAGGCCCAACCTGAGGACCTAAGGGGGAAAAAGATAAAAACAACGGGGTCAGACATAAGTCTGAGTGAGCCCTATAACTTTAACAATACAATCATTAAAGTAATTAGGGTATGATATAAACTTGGTACGGTGATGACTGGGGATAAATGACTACACTAAGTAGCCAACTAGACATAGGATGAACTAAGATAACGGTAAAGACGCATCTACCCACCCAAGGGTAATTACTAACTGCACCACACCAGTCATTCCTACTTAAAGGTTGATCCCACCCAAGGACTTAGAAAATTTACCCAGTAGTTTCGTGTACCCCTAGATGACTACATAGGTGTCGTCTGCCCCTATCTCCACTAAGTGTACCCACTACTCCCAAAGCGATCGGCTCCCTACCGTAGATACCCGTGTTGGCCCCACAGTGGGGTGTATCACTCCCCAAAGTGGCAACCCGATACAACCAATGGTGCACGGCTTATACCTACACGATGCAACAACGTCTTACCTACCAGCCCGGGTCCACACACGCATATGAAACCCATTGGACTCGCGTTGCCACCGCTAACCCGTTTTGGCCTCTTATAGTCAAGCCCAATACGCGTGTCCCGTCCTCGACATGGGTCGAGCCTAATAAGATACATATGGGTTACTGGTTGAAATGGGCCCCCACAAGCTACCCACCTAAGCTTTTTTCTAGTGCATCCCACTTAACCCTTTAATCATGTTTAATTACATGTTTCCACTTTGTTAAGTATTCTAATCGTATTTTCTATTGCCACCCAAGGCAACCCACTAGATTTCCACATGCCACCCAAGGCACTCACTTGATTTCCACATGCCACCCAAGGCACCCACTTAACCCCTCATGCCCCACTACATGCTTATCTGGTTAAGTGTTTCTTAATTGATTAAGAACGTAACCGTTGTAAAGACCTCTCACATTAGACTATCTTTTATGGCAGCTGGATTTGCCGGTTGGGTCCGGACAGCCTTACGCCATAGCCGAGTCTAACCTCGTGTCTTTACACTTGTCACGTATTTAGTTTATGCCTAAGACCTCTCACATTGGGCCAATCATTTGTAGCCGCTGGATTTGCCGGTCGGTTCCGGGCAGTCTTATGCTACAAAAGGGTCCAACCTCGTGTCTTAGTCGATGAATTACACCTAATTAATCCCCATAATTTGTACTAATTATCCCTAATTAATTACAAATTTAACGATGTACATAATTGACTCAATTATGTCCATCCACTTTATGGTATGCATAATCATACCAACTTCACACCATTTCATTAACATGAATATTAACCCCATCGTTCCCCACGTAATTCGCTAACATGACATACTTAAAAGGGAAGATTCCTCACACATACAACGGGTTCAACTTGCATAACATTAGTATCAACATGGGTTTTAAAGGTGTCAACATGCATATAGCATCAAACCCAACTAGCATAAATAATCAACCCAAACTTGCATGAATCACATATGTCATAAAGAGGTTAACTTGCATAAGTTGCTTATGTCATACAAAGGGGTAAACTTGCATATGTATGTATGACATACAAAGGGGTTAACTTGCATAGGTATGCATATCATACAAAGGTGTAAACTTGCACATGTTACTTGCATATAATCAAACACCAAACTTGCATAACATGTCATATATGAACTTGCATATAATCATACACCAAACTTGCATAACATATCATGTATGAACTTGCGTATAATCAAACACCAAACTTGCATAACATGGTGTCATAATGGATCAATAGTTATCATAGCGATTTGGATAACTAGCATCATGAACACATAGCCTAAAACTTGCATAACTTGCATAACTTGCATAACATCATGATCACATAGCATATGACTTGCATAACTTGCATAACATCATGAACATATAGCATATAACTTGCATAACTTGCATAACATCATGAACACATAGCATATGACTTGCATAACTTGCATAACATCATGATCACATAGCATATGACTTGCATAACTTGCATAACACATAGCATATGACTTGCATAACTTGCATAATATCATGAACACATAGCATATGATAACATAACTTGCATTGATCCACATACATAACCATAACCTCATTATATCCTATCATAATTAGTTTAGCAATTTCTTGCTAAAGGCATAGAAACTCACAACTTGTTGATTAGCACTTCAATGAAGAAGATTAAGTTGCTAGAGTTGATTAGAAGTTGATTTGAGAAGCTATCTTCCTCTTTAATTTGTTGGTGGCTCCTTCTAGTTGCATTTTGACGGAATAACGACGTTGTCTCCAATTTTAGTATGAATTAGGGTAGTCTTAGGGTGTATTTATAGATTAGTTAAGTGTTTTAGGCCATTAGATTAACCCTAAATCAGATTAGAGCCGTCAGATCTCGTCACTAGCCACCAAAACCCAGCCCAAAGCTCAAACCAGTGCACCCAGGAAAACCTGGCCGATAGGGGGGGTCGACCCCTAGGGAGGGGGTCGACACCCATGTCGACCCTAGGGTCGACACCCTCTGTCTGGCGGGAATTTTCCCGCCTCTTCTGAAATGTGAAATCTGAATATTTTAAATCTGTTTTGAATTTTCTGAAAACTTCTTCGGGCCTTAACTGGGTCATACGGACTCCGATTTTCGAAAACTCAGACTCTATTTCGTGTATTTTTCCGAGATGAACGCAATGGCATAGCCTGTTTCCCCTGATTCAGATTTTAAAATTTAATTCTGCCCTGATTTATATTATAGCAAGTTATTCCACGTACGGGGTGTTACATATCAGAGCTCGGAAAACATCTCACAACAGAATGGATAAAATATAATATAACCAAATATAGCCTTACCATAGTAATAACACCGCATAACTAGTATCCAAAGCTACCATATCACTACCATAAATCTAACCAGTGAGTGTGTTATGAGGAGAGGGTCAAAACACAAGTTCTGGTGACTGGACTAAATTACACAATCTAAAATAACCCTACATATACCATTCAATTATATTACTTATTTATTATGTTGTTTTGGGTTAATAGCACTTAAGGATTTACACACATGTCATACCCATCTACCTTCCAGTTGATTAACCTAATATAACATATATGTAGCTACCCCCAATATCAAGGTACTTCTCCAACAACCCGGATTTTGACAGACCGATTTTTTTTCAAAAACCCAATCTATCGAAACTCGAGTTGGGCGCTCTGGTATCCTGTAGAAAAATACAGAGATAAAGAAAACATGTCAGAATTCGTAAGCATCTTACAGCGGAAGGAATTCAAAGTATAATATACTTTAAATATAGCTTTACCTTATAAAACATACTGCCTAACCAATATCCAAAGAGTATACCATCTCTGTCATGAACCTAACCTGGTAGTATGTAATGAGGAGGGGGTCCGAACATAAGTTCTATGTGAGTGGACTTAGAATAAACTTCTGTATAATCCTACATTTACCGTTCAGTTATATTTTCTTGCTTATTAGGTTATTCGGGATATTAGCTCTCAAGGCTATACTCATGTCCCACTAGTAGATTAACCTAATACAACGTATATGTAGATACCCCCAACTCATACAATCCTTTCCATGTATACATACAGTCCCTTGCCGTATGTCGTACGGGCTTCATCATGTAAATCTATACTACTTTAGTGTAGTGCCACCATTCTCGAAATCGTTTGGACTACCACTCTTGATCTTGCTAGATTCCGTTTATTACCTAGATCTAATCTAGGGTTTGCTATCCAGCGCTTCCTAGATTCAACCAGGGTTTATGCTACCCAGGGTCACTAGGGTTTATGCTACCTATTGAACACTTTCTAGATCCGACCAGGGTTTATGCTACCTAGGGCCACTAGGGTTTATGCTACCTATCGAACAATGCCCCTTATACCTAGAGATATATATGTTCCTAGACTTTACGTCCCAATCGTGTTGTTAAACGTGCTAGATATCTAGTTGCATATGTCTTCTATATGTGTGGCCCGAGTCCCAGGGCAGGGCTAATCAAGAAACATGGAACTTGGTTGGGATCTTTAAGTTATCTACTGATGCAGATGCTAAGGTCTGTTTTATCTGTATGTGGATATGGTCCCACTTGACCCCTCCCTCAACTAATGAAAGACACCTAAGAAAATCAAGAACGGGAACTGTACGCAAGCCCTCTATGCCCCCACAAACATATTGGCCACCCTCACCCATAATTAGATAGCAAAGTATATGGTCTTTTGGAGTTCTCCACCTTTCCGCTTGCGTATCACGATTGACTCAAGATGGTAGGTAGACGACGACGTGCTATCACAGGGCTAAACAAGATATCGCCGCCTCACACTGACCATCCTAGTCTTTAGGTTGCTTATATTGCAACCAAGGCATACTCTTGGCTCTTCTAATGCAAACCTTAACCTCTGTGAGCCCAGGAGGATCATTTGCAACCTCACAGAGGGATACCAAGAGTACCCTCACGTCCCCTCGAAGCCGCGTGCTTGTAACCCGGTTCGTTGGAGCCTTCTTCACGATCAAATGGACGTTCGCTCCTCCTCGTGTTCTACTTGGCTTTCTTGACTAAGGTTTACTACTTAGTTCTCTTTACTAAGGTTTACTACGTAGTTTTCTGAATCGTTAGCTTTCTTAACTAAGGTTCACTACTTAGTTTCCTGAATCGTTAGCTTTCTTAACTAAGGTTTACTACTTAGTCCTCTTAACTAAAGTTTACTACTTAGTTCTCTTAATCGTTCGTTTTCTTAACTAAGGTTTACAACTTTGTCCTCTTAACTAAGGTTTATTACTTGGTTCTCTTAACCAAGGTTTGATACTTAGTTTCTGTTACTTAGTTCTCTTTAACTAAGGTTTGTTACTTAGTTCCTTTTAACTATGGTTTACCAATGAATTCAAGCATGAATTAAGTTCTCTTTATCAAATGATAGTGTACGGGTGTTTTCCCACATTTCCAGCTTAGATTAACTTATTTCATGGTATAATTCGTCCCACCCTTCGAGTCTTGTATTACATCTTAAGTCATATTCATTTCTTATCCCTAGTAAAGTTTATCTATTATTTAATCTTATCATTCCTGTAACACCCCGAATTTTAGTTAATACTAAAATTCACTAATTATAGGATAAATAATCTCAGATGTGGGAATTGGGGGTAACGGGCTGCGTTATTGCGTTCGTCTCGGAAAAATACGCGAAATAGAGTCCGAGTTTTCGAGAATCGGAGTCCATATGGCCCGGTTATGGCCCAAAGAAGTTTGCAGAAAATTTAAAACTAAAAACAGATTTTAAAAATTTAAATTTCAGATTGTGGAATGGAACAGGCGGGGTCAGGCGGGAAGATTCCCGCCCTACCCATGTCGACAGGGCTGTCGACAGGCCTGTCGACAGGGGTGTCGACTTGCCTGTCGACTTGCCTGTCGACAGGGGCGCGCCGTCCAGTGAACCTGGGTGCACCAGGTTGGGTTCTAGGCTGGCTTAGAGGGCTAGTTCTAGAGATTTCCTAAATCTAAGGGTCCTAATCTAACCTAGGGTTAATCTAAGGGCCTAAAACACTCACCTAATCTATAAATACACCCTAAACCTACCTTAATCCATACTAAAAATAGAAATGAAGGCCTCATGCCGCCAAATTAAATCCTAGAAGGAGTCTCCACTAATCTAAGAAGGAAGTTGCAAGCTAATCCCTCTCAAATCATTCTCTAATCATCACCATCTTCATAATTAGCAACTAATTCCTCTTCATAAGTTGGTTAATTTTGGGTTTGGTGAGTTTCTATCACTTTAACATCAATTGTTAAAGTAAGTAGATTGGGTGTAATGAGACTTATGGTCTTAAATGCGGATTAGTGAGTTTGAATCATGTATAATGATATGTTACTCTATGTTGTTCTATGTTTATGCCTATTTGATAAGTTGGTTTATGCATGCTTAATAAGTTGATTTATGCATGTTTAACAAGTTGGTATATGCATGTTTAACAAGTGGGTTTATGCATATTTAATGAGTGGAATTATGCATGTTTAACAAAGTGAGTTATGCAAGTTAAGTATATGTTTAAATGCAAGTTTAATGTGATATGCAAGTTATGCATGCTTATGCAAGTATATGGATGCTTATGCAAGTCATGTATATGTTTAAATGCAAGATTTATGTGATATGCAAGTTATGCATGCTTATGCTAGTATATGAATGCTTATGCAAGATATGTATATGCTTAAATGACATGATATGCAAGTTATGCATGTTTATGCAAGTTATGTATGCTTATGCAAGTATGTGAATGCTTATGCAAGTATGTGAATGCTTATACAAGTTATGTGTATACTTAAATGCATGTTTAACATGTTATGCAAGTTATGAGAATGACTATATGCAAGTTCAACATGTTATGCAAGATATGTGTATGATAATATGCAAGCTCATATGCAACATGTTATGCAAATCATGTGTATGATAATATGCAAGTTTGGGTTATATGTAGTTGGGTTAATATATGCTCATATATGCAAGTTGACATCCTCTTAACCCATGACAAAGTTGTATGCTAAACCCATGATATTTGTGATGACCTTCCCCTTATTTATGTTATGAAATGAGAACGATTTACGTGGGGAACGATGGGGTTGGTAAATATGTTAATAAATGAATGATTGGGTATGATTAAGCATACCATAAAAATAAATTACCATAAGTGGGAATTTACCTATTGAGTTAGGTCTACCCCATGGGAATTTACCTATTGAGTTAGGTCTACCCATGTTATGGAAAACTTGATATTAATTAGGGATAATTAATATGGGGGTGATTAATTAGGTGTAATTAATCGACTAAGACACGAGGTTGGACTCATTTGTACTGTAAAACTGCCCGGACCCGACCGGCTTAACCAGTTGCTACAAATGTCAGCCCAATGTGAGAGGTCTTAGCCATGAATTAAATACGTGATTAAAGTAAAGACACGAGGTTAGACTCTGTTATGACGTAAGACTGCCCGGACTCTACCGGCTTAACCAGGCGGTCATAACAGCCAGTCTAATGTGGGAGGTCTTTATGGGGGATCACGGTCTTAATTAATTAAGAAACACTTAACCATAATAGAATGTAGTGGGACATGAGGGGTTAAGTGGGTGCCTTAGGTGGCATGTGGAAATTTAATGGTTGCCTTGGGTGGCATGTGGAATCTAGTGGGTTGCCTTGGGTGGCAATAGAAAATACGATTAGAATACTTAACCAAGAGAAACATGTAATTAAACATGATTAAAGGGTTAAGTGGGATACACTAGATATGTGACAAGCTTAGGTGGGTAGCTTGTTGGGGGCCCATTTCAACCAATATCCCAAACGTATCTTTGTGGGCTCGACCCATGTCGAGTGACGGGACACGCATATTGGGCTTGATTATAAGAGGCCAAAACGGGTTAGCGGTGGCAACGCAAGTCCAACGGGTTTCATATGCGTGTGTGGGCCCGGGCTGGTAGATAAGCCGTTGTTGCATCGTGTAGATATAAAGCCGTGCACCGTTGATAGTATTGGGTAGCCACTTTAGGGGAGTGATACACCCCACTGTGGGACCAGCACGGGTATCTACGGTAGGGAGCCGATCGATGGGGAGTAGTGGGTACACCTAATAAAGATAGGGGCAGACGGCACCTATGTAGGGGTACACGAAACTACTGGGTAAGAATTACTGAGTACACCTAGTGGAGATAGGGGCAGACGGCACCTATGTAGTGGGCTAGGGGTACACGAGACTACTGGGGAAATTTTCTAAGTCCTTGGAAGGGATCAACCTTTAAGTAGGAATGACTGGTGTGGTGCAGTTAGTAATTATCCTTGGGTGGGTAGATGCGTCCTTACGGTTATCTTAGTTTATCCTAAGTTCACCAAGCTGCTTAGTGTAGCCATTCATCCCTAGATATTACCGTAGGTCAGGTTTATGTCTTCTCTGGTTACCTTAATGATTGTATTGTTAAAGTTATAGGACTCACTCAGACTTATGTCTGACCCCGTTGTTTTTATCTTTTTCCCAACCCTCAGGTCCTACGGTGGATCCTAGTGGTAGTAGAGCTTGATCGGATTGCTGTTCCAGTCTTGAGGAGCTTGGATAGATGTAAAGCTCCAGTTATCCAGTTATCTTTCCTTTTGTTCTGGCTATTGTATGAGAGAGTGGGATTATGTACTTCTTTATTTTGATGGATATTGTACTTGACTTTTACCGTGGTTTTATGATGTAACCAGACATGTTTATTTCCGCTGTTATGAGATGATGTTTTAAAATTTCAAGTACTATTTATATCTGTCTTGTTGTAATTTTTCTGTTCTATATTCACTAAAATACTCCACCAATGCTATGGCATTCCCTTAGTGAGTGACCATAGCGGGCGTGGGGTGTTACACGTGGTATCAGAGCAAAGGTTATCGGAACAGATAAAATTTTTAGAAAACTATTTTTCTAAAACATTTTTGGAAAATATGTTTTCAAAAACATGTCTTTTAAAAGAAAAAGTTTTTGAAAGAAAAGCATAATCCCCAATAGCCATATCTATATCCTTCGAATTCTCCGTTTTGAATCTTTCCTTTTTCGTTTCAGCATGGCCGAGAATCTTAACTTTCCGGAGGGTGTGACGGTACCAGTATGGTATAGGAGATTGATGGAGGCTAGGGCCACCACTACGGGTCCAGCAAATGTTCCTCCACCAACCGTAGCACCCGATCTTCCTCCTCCCCCTCCTCCTCGCACGGATACTTTTGCTAAGACTTGCAAGGAATTTAAAGCTATGGGAGGGAAACCTTTTCAAGGATCTGAAACTTTTGTGGAGGCTAGAGATTGGCTTAAGGAGGTGGAAGAGTTGATAGATATCTTTGAGATGGAAGAAGGGAAGAAAGTCAAGTTGGCTGCTTGGTTAATGAAGGGAGAGGCCTCATTCTGGTGGGAGGTCACTAATGGAGAACGCCCCGTTGACTCTTGGGCGGATTTTAGGCAAAGATTTGTGGCAAAGTTTCTCTCAAGGGCGGAGGAAAACTTGTATATGGAAAGATTTTTGACTCTAAAGCAAGGAAATCTTTCGGTGAAGGAATATGTCAACAAGTTTAATCAATTGGCAAGGTTTGGCCTAGACATGGTGAATACACCGGAGAAGAAGGCTTTGAGGTTCGTGAAAGGCTTGAATGAACCGATGCATGGGTTGGCTATGACTCACATCCCTATGGGGGCCACCTTTGAGAAGCTAGTTGACATGGCACTCATGTATGAGGAAGAGAAGGGTCCTAATGCTAATAAGGCACCCGAGAAGAAGGGAGATCAAAAGAGACCTCAGCAACAACAACAAAGCAAAGGTGGGAAAGGCAACGGTGGCAAGGGCAAGAAGAAGAAGTGTTTCAATTGTGGGACACCTGGCCACCTAAGCAAGGATTGTCGCAAGAAGAAGAAGACTGGCTGCTTCCACTGTGGCGAAGCAGGGCATTTGGTGAAGGATTGCCCTAAGAAAGGGCAAAGGACGGGATCTACCTCAGGAGGACAGGTGCAAGCTCTTATGGCACCGAGTCAGGCTAGGGGGCAAGTACAGGCTCTCGCGGTTCCACCGATTCAGGAGAGAGGTAGAACTATCTCCGTTGAAAGTCTGGTTTTTCTATTTGATCATCCTGTCCGTACATTGTTTGATTCAGGCGCATCGCATTCGTTTATTTCATCATCATTAGTTAAGTTACTGCACTTAGACACCAGTCTGGTAGATGATCCCTTGGTTGTTTCAAATCCAATTGGGGGCTCCACTTATTTGTCCATGATATGTTTGGGTTTGAAGATTTCTATACTTAGCATTGAGTTTAGATGTGATGCTTTTGTATCGGGCTTCACGGGCTATGGGTTGATTTTGGGCATGGACTGGTTATCCAGTAATGGTGCCGTTCTTGATTGCGAAAGGAGAGTTGTTAGGCTCATGACCCGCTTGGGTAACACTCTCGAGATTTCTTGTAATCCCAGGGACTCTGTTATGCTAAGTTATCTTTAATCGCTTGACGCTTCGGTCGAGAGTTTGCAATCTGTTAGAGTGGTCCGGGAATATCCGGATGTGTTTGAGGAGGTGAAGGGCTTACCTCCGAAGCGGGAGATTGACTTCCGAATATATCTGGTGGATAATGCTAAACCGGTATCTTTACCAGTGCGCCACATGGCTCCTCGTGAGTGGAGGGAACTCCATAAGCAAGTAGGGGAGTTACTTGAGAAGGGGTTCATAAGACGGAGCATATCGGAGTGGGGTGCTCCAGTAGTATTTGCTACGAAGGCGGATGGGTCCCTCAGACTTTGTGTAGACTATAGAGAACTCAACAAGCTCACAAAGAAGAATAGACACCCATTGCCGAGAATAGATGATCTTTTCGATCAGTTGGTTGGCGCTTCAGTATTTTCTCAGTTGGACTTAGCCACGGGGTTTCATCAGTTGAGGGTGGCTGAGGATAGCATAGACAAGACTGCCTTTAGAACTCCGGATGGTTTCTATGAGTGGCTGGTGATGCCATTTGGGTTGACGAACGCCCCTGCATACTTTGTTGATTTGATGAGTAGGGTGTTCAGGGAGTTCCTTAATAAATTTGTGGTGGTCTTTATGGATGATATCTTAGTGTTTTCTAAGAGTGAAGAAGAGCATGCCCTACATCTTGGGGAAGTGTTGAAGACTCTTCGAGCACATAGCCTTAAGGCTAAATTCTCTAAATGTCACTTCTGGAGGAAGGAAGTACGGTTCTTGGGGCACGTGGTCTCCAAGGAAGGGATAGCTGTGGATCCCGCGAAGGTAGTATCAATTCAGGATTGGAAGGTTCCGAAGAATGCTACCGAAGTAAGAAGTTTCTTGGGGCTGGCGGGTTATTATAGGAAGTTTATTAAAGACTTCGCGAAGATATCAGCCCCATTAACCCGCTTAACAAAGAAGAATCTTGTTTTTGCATGGGACGTAGATTGTGATGATGCGTTTCGACGTTTAAAGAGAGCTTTAACCACGGCCCCAGTTTTAGTGTTGCCAGATGGGAGCAAGCCATTTGTTGTCTATACCGATGCCTGTGGGACAGGACTTGGCGCAGTCTTAATGCAAGAGGGAAGGGTAATAGCCTATGGTGGAAGGCAGTTGATGGCACATGAGAAAAATTACCCTACCCATGATCTAGAGCTGGCCGCTATTGTTTTTGCGCTTAAGATTTGGCGCCATTATCTTCTTGGTGAGAGATTCGAGTTGTTCACTGACCATAAATCTTTGAAGTACTTGTTCTCTCAGAAGGATCTAAACTTAAGACAGCAAAGGTGGATGGAGTTTTTAGCATCCTATGATTTCGAGATAGCGTATACCACTGGCAAGGGTAACGTGGTGGCGGACGCCTTGAGCAGGAAGAGGTTGTCCTTGAGTCCATTGTTCGTGGAACGACAAAGCTTGGAATTTATCTCGATGTTTGATTTCAGACCTTCCGTTGACTATGTACCTGGTTTGCTAGCTTCTTTGGAAGTTAGACCTACTCTCTTGGGGCGGATTGGAGAAGCACAGAGGGGCGACCCACAGTTGGTTGAGTTAGTAGAGAAGCTCATAAGGGGGGAGTCGTCCAGCCATTTGAGTAGGTACACCCTAGACGATAGGGGGTGCTTGCGTAGAGACGGTAGACTTTGTGTACCGCAAGACGAGGGTTTGAGGAAGGCTATTCTTGATGAAGCACACCGTTCTAGGATGACTATTCATCCCGGTGGGGACAAGATGTACCGAGACATGAAGAGAGTTTTCTTCTGGGCCGGTATGAAGAAAGATGTGGCCGAGTATGTCGCTCGATGCTTGGTGTGCCAGCAAGTGAAGGCGGAGCAAAGGAAACCAGGTGGGTTGCTTCACCCATTGGAAGTTCCGCAATGGAAGTGGGATAGCGTCTCGATGGATTTTATTGACGGGTTACCCAGATCGAGGAAGGGTAATACAGGAATTTGGGTGGTGGTAGACAGACTTACTAAGAGCGCCCATTTCATACCTGTGAAAAGCAAGAGGACTGCTCCATGGCTAGCTTCAGTATATCTTCGAGAGATAGTTCGATTACATGGGGTACCCTCTAGCATAGTAAGTGATCGAGATCCTATCTTCACTAACGAGTTCTGGAGAAGTTTGCAAGAAGCAGTAGGGACTCAATTGTGTCTGAGCACCGCATATCATCCTCAGACAGACGGCCAGACTGAGAGGGTGAATCGTGTTCTAGAAGACCTTTTGAGGCTTTGTATCTTAGATTTTGGAGGTACATGGGAAGAGCATCTTCCATTGGTGGAGTTCGCATATAATAACAGCTTTCAGTCCAGTATTGGTATGGCTCCTTTCGAAGCTCTCTATGGAAGGCCTTGTCGATCACCTACATGTTGGTGGGAATCTACGGATAAGATCTTGCTTGGGCCCGATATGGTTAGGGAGACTTCTGAGAAGATTGACTTGATTCGAAGAAGGATGAAAGCAGCGCAGGATAGGCAAAAATCTTATGCGGACAAAAGAAGAACGGATCTTGAGTTTGAGGTTGGGGATATGGTTTTTGTTAAGGTATCTCCGTTGAGAAATGTTGTTCGCTTCGGATCCGTTGGGAAGTTAGCACCGAGGTTTGTTGGGCCGTTTCCTATCAAGGAAAGGATTGGACGGATGGCATATAGGGTGGAGTTGCCCGACAGACTTAGTGGTGTTCATGATGTATTCCATGTGTCCCATTTGAGGAAGTGCTTACATGAGACCTCAGAGGTGGTAGAGCCAAGCTTGCTTAGAGATGTAGAGGTAGAGCGTGATGCGACTATTCGACGAGCCCCTACTCGCATCCTTGGGTCAGAGACTAGGAAGTTGAGAAACAGAGAGGTTCAACTAGTCAAAGTGCAATGGGGAGAAGATGAGAGCAACGCAACTTGGGAGACGGAAGCGAAGATGCGTTCATTGTACCCATTTCTTTTTAAGGGTATGTCTTTACTTTCTCCTTTATCGCTTGTCTAGTACTTATCTTATCTTTGGTATGTCCTCTCGTTAGTACCTTTGACCTTTAGATAGGGTAAACCTATGGTTGAAACATGTGTTTGAGACATGTTATGGTTGATGGATGCAAGTGGATGCAAGTGTTTGCTAGTAGTTGCTCGTGGATGCATATACACACACTCTAGGCACTAGATCGGCTCAGTCACTTCATATTGCATATTGCATAAAATTGTGTGTAGGAAAATATATTTATGGATGTATAATGGTTGTGTTATCACATGGATGATGCATTTTGGTGAATGATTGTACACTCATGTAGATATTGTATGTGTCGATAGGGTTTTCTCGCATACATAATGGATGCATGGCACTATCATGGTTTGCATATGTTCATACATTAGATAGGGAACATATACACACACTGTTTGCATATGCTCATACATCATTAGAAACTGTTTAAGGACAATGGATGCCCGTGGTTGATGATTTGAGTAGATGGTTGTTTGGATGGTAGGATATGCATTCTCCTTAGCTTAGAGATTTCGGGGACGAAATCCTTTAAGGAGGGGAGAATGTAACACCCCGAATTTTAGTTAATACTAAAATTCACTAATTATAGGATAAATAATCTCAGATGTGGGAATTGGGGGTAACGGGCTACGTTATTGCGTTCGTCTCGGAAAAATACGCGAAATAGAGTCCGAGTTTTCGAGAATCGGAGTCCATATGGCCCGGTTATGGCCCAAAGAAGTTTGCAGAAAATTTAAAACTAAAAACAGATTTTAAAAATTTAAATTTCAGATTGTGGAATGGAACAGGCGGGGTCAGGCGGGAAGATTCCCGCCCTACCCATGTCGACAGGGGTGTCGACAGGCCTGTCGACAGGGGTGTCGACTTGCCTGTCGACTTGCCTGTCGACAGGGGCGCGCCGTCCAGTGAACCTGGGTGCACCAGGTTGGGTTCTAGGCTGGCTTAGAGGGCTGGTTCTAGAGATTTCCTAAATCTAAGGGTCCTAATCTAACCTAGGGTTAATCTAAGGGCCTAAAACACTCACCTAATCTATAAATACACCCTAAACCTACCTTAATCCATACTAAAAATAGAAATGAAGGCCTCATGCCGCCAAATTAAATCCTAGAAGGAGTCTCCACTAATCTAAGAAGGAAGTTGCAAGCTAATCCCTCTCAAATCATTCTCTAATCATCACCATCTTCATAATTAGCAACTAATTCCTCTTCATAAGTTGGTTAATTTTGGGTTTGGTGAGTTTCTATCACTTTAACATCAATTGTTAAAGTAAGTAGATTGGGTGTAATGAGACTTATGGTCTTAAATGCGGATTAGTGAGTTTGAATCATGTATAATGATATGTTACTCTATGTTGTTCTATGTTTATGCATATTTGATAAGTTGGTTTATGCATGCTTAATAAGTTGATTTATGCATGTTTAACAAGTTGGTATATGCATGTTTAACAAGTGGGTTTATGCATATTTAATGAGTGGAATTATGCATGTTTAACAAAGTGAGTTATGCAAGTTAAGTATATGTTTAAATGCAAGTTTAATGTGATATGCAAGTTATGCATGCTTATGCAAGTATATGGATGCTTATGCAAGTCATGTATATGTTTAAATGCAAGATTTATGTGATATGCAAGTTATGCATGCTTATGCTAGTATATGAATGCTTATGCAAGATATGTATATGCTTAAATGACATGATATGCAAGTTATGCATGTTTATGCAAGTTATGTATGCTTATGCAAGTATGTGAATGCTTATGCAAGTATGTGAATGCTTATGCAAGTTATGTGTATACTTAAATGCATGTTTAACATGTTATGCAAGTTATGAGAATGACTATATGCAAGTTCAACATGTTATGCAAGATATGTGTATGATAATATGCAAGCTCATATGCAACATGTTATGCAAATCATGTGTATGATAATATGCAAGTTTGGTTATATGTAGTTGGGTTAATATATGCTCATATATGCAAGTTGACATCCTCTTAACCCATGACAAAGTTGTATGCTAAACCCATGATATTTGTGATGACCTTCCCCTTATTTATGTTATGAAATGAGAACGATTTACGTGGGGAACGATGGGGTTGGTAAATATGTTAATAAATGAATGATTGGGTATGATTAAGCATACCATAAAAATAAATTACCATAAGTGGGAATTTACCTATTGAGTTAGGTCTACCCCATGGGAATTTACCTATTGAGTTAGGTCTACCAATGTTATGGAAAACTTGATATTAATTAGGGATAATTAATATGAGGGTGATTAATTAGGTGTAATTAATCGACTAAGACACGAGGTTGGACTCATTTGTAGTGTAAAACTGCCCGGACCCGACCGGCTTAACCAGTTGCTACAAATGTCAGCCCAATGTGAGAGGTCTTAGCCATGAATTAAATACGTGATTAAAGTAAAGACACGAGGTTAGGCTCTGTTATGACGTAAGACTGCCCGGACTCTACCGGCTTAACCAGGCGGTCATAACAGCCAGTCTAATGTGGGAGGTCTTTATGGGGGATCACGGTCTTAATTAATTAAGAAACACTTAACCATAATAGCATGTAGTGGGACATGAGGGGTTAAGTGGGTGCCTTGGGTGGCATGTGGAAATTTAATGGTTGCCTTGGGTGGCATGTGGAATCTAGTGGGTTGCCTTGGGTGGCAATAGAAAATACGATTAGAATACTTAACCAAGAGAAACATGTAATTAAACATGATTAAAGGGTTAAGTGGGATACACTAGATATGTGACAAGCTTAGGTGGGTAGCTTGTTGGGGGCCCATTTCAACCAATATCCCAAACGTATCTTTGTGGGCTCGACCCATGTCGAGTGACGGGACACGCATATTGGGCTTGATTATAAGAGGCCAAAACGGGTTAGCGGTGGCAACGCAAGTCCAACGGGTTTCATATGCGTGTGTGGGCCCGGGCTGGTAGATAAGCCGTTGTTGCATCGTGTAGATATAAAGCCGTGCACCGTTGATAGTATTGGGTAGCCACTTTAGGGGAGTGATACACCCCACTGTGGGACCAGCACGGGTATCTACGGTAGGGAGCCGATCGATGGGGAGTAGTGGGTACACCTAATAAAGATAGGGGCAGACGGCACCTATGTAGGGGTACACGAAACTACTGGGTAAGAATTACTGAGTACACCTAGTGGAGATAGGGGCAGACGGCACCTATGTAGTGGGCTAGGGGTACACGAGACTACTGGGGAAATTTTCTAAGTCCTTGGAAGGGATCAACCTTTAAGTAGGAATGACTGGTGTGGTGCAGTTAGTAATTATCCTTGGGTGGGTAGATGCGTCCTTACGGTTATCTTAGTTTATCCTAAGTTCACCAAGCTGCTTAGTGTAGCCATTCATCCCCAAATATTACCGTAGGTCAGGTTTATGTCTTCTCTGGTTACCTTAATGATTGTATTGTTAAAGTTATAGGACTCACTCAGACTTATGTCTGACCCCGTTGTTTTTATCTTTTTCCCAACCCTCAGGTCCTACGGTGGATCCTAGTGGTAGTAGAGCTTGATCGGATTGTTGTTCCAGTCTTGAGGAGCTTGGATAGATGTAAAGCTCCAGTTATCCAGTTATCTTTCCTTTTGTTCTGGCTATTGTATGAGAGAGTGGGATTATGTACTTCTTTATTTTGATGGATATTGTACTTGACTTTTACCGTGGTTTTATGATGTAACCAGACATGTTTATTTCCGCTGTTATGAGATGATGTTTTAAAATTTCAAGTACTATTTATATCTGTCTTGTTGTAATTTTTCTGTTCTATATTCACTAAAATACTCCACCAATGCTATGGCATTCCCTTAGTGAGTGACCATAGCGGGCGTGGGGTGTTACAATTCCCCACTTTTCCTTGCTTTGATACGGTTATATTGGTTAAGTTCGCCCATGAGTCCAAGTTTACTTAACCCCCAATCACGTATTTAATTCAACCCATGTACCATGCTAAATTGGTTAAGTGTTCTCTATCAGTTCATGTTGACTTAACCCGCCCATATACCATGTCAAATTGGTTAAGTGTTATCTAGCGGTTGACGTTGACTTAACCCACCCATATATCATGTCAAATTGGTTAAGTGTTGTCTAGTGTTTCATGTTGACTTAACCTTACCATACAAGCATGTGTCATTAGCACTAATTAATTATTAATGCCCAACCTCTAACATTAGACCTATTGTTGCGGTCACTGGATGAGCTGGTTGGTTCCGAGTAGGATTACACCACAACTCAATCTAACCTCGGGTTTCAAGCACGTTATGACTAACTTCTCACATTAGAACCTATTGTTTGCGGTTACTGGATGTGTCGGGCGGTTCCGGGAAGGATTACACCGCAAACTCATTCTAACCTCGAGTTAGCCATGTTTCATGTTTAGCCAATTAACAATTCATGTCTATTCTAGGTGTCGTAAGCCAATTATAAATTTACAAGCATGTTCATGTTCATTCTAGATATCAAATGTCAGTTACCAATTCACAAGCATGTTCATGTTCAAGTTATGCCACTATTGTCAATTTCATGTTATGTGTCGAGTTCCATAATTATATAAAAACATGGTTTGTCCAACATATTCCATTTTTAATTATGTTTCTAGGATCTTAACGACATATCCAATTTTCAAGTCTCAAGTTCAAGCTTTACCCAAAAACCCCAATTTATGTTCATGCTAATAATCCTGTTAATAGGCTATACCTATTATTCCAGTTTCCCATACATGTGTTCCTAACAGGTTGCTATCATTCCTCATATGTTGGTTAAGCTTATTCATATGTCAAGTGCTACTTAACCCATTTTTACTTTGCTTACACAACCATTCATGTAATAATCTTTTTACCCAAATTGCCTAATTCATCGATTAAATCTCAAGCTCTTCCCAAATAACTATAATTTACGCGTTGTTGACCTTGGCTTGAAGGTAGCCAAAGTTTCAAAAATAAAAAGGAAGAATAAGGAAAAGGAATAGATTAAGCATACACAGATTATTTTAAATTGCAACATGAATTTTAACTGAGGAATGACGAACGATAATAATACTATTATGCATGAAGTGTATTGTAATCCCACTCACTGATTTAAGAACGGATCTTGAGTTCTGAGATCTGATTTCTAAAAATGAAAAGCTATCCCTTGACGTAGATTATCGATCCTCTAATTTAGATTTGATTCTTAGAAAATAGTTGTTGAAGTCGTTGAATTAGCCTTTGATTCTCTACTTGAGTTCTAACGAAGAACTTGAGCAGCATAACCCCGTCTTTGATTTATTTTGATATGAATTAAGGAAGAGTATAGGCATAATGAAGATGTGTAGAGAAAACTGTAGCCTTAGGGGTGTTTATATAGGTGCTCAAGACCTTATCGTACACGCAGCACTGAGTCAGAATTGAACCCAGTTAAGAAAATAGTCCAGGTTCGCAGATGAATCTAGCCAAATCTTATCATACACGCAGCGCTGAGTCAGCATTGGGTCCCGCAAGCTATTTTGGCGCAGAAATTCGAATTTCGAATGTTTGAATTGTTTTCGCGTAGAAATTTGATTTTTGAACTTTTGAATTTCTGGAATTTATTTAACTGTTTTATTCACATGAAATATTCTTATATGTATACAATTGCTCTACCAACCATTTTATGCATATACATATACACACAATTTTCGTTTTATTTTCAAATTTCAAACAATGTTGCACCGTTATTTGATTCTTGCCATATTTCATTGACTGTAGCCTTATCTTGAATTTTATCTTTTGTATGCATATATATATATATATATATATATATATATATATATGTATTCTCATATATATACATATATTTTCTTTATTTCCTTATATGTACATTCTTATCCTTTCAAATTTTGAATTTGTATACATACATATATTTGCATGTTCAGTTGGCCCTCTCTAAAACAAAGATAAAAATTATGCCGCCGCCGGGGTTCGAACCCCCGACCTCCATGTTACAAATCCAATGTCTTATCCAATTGAGCTATGAAGTCTTTTGTTAATAAGTCTTAGAACAATGTTAATTATTGTTCTCTCCTTACTTCTCTTTTTCATGTTAGTTACAATACTTAAATTAAACCATTGCATGAATCTTTTTCTTTTAATGTTAATGCATTATGTTTGCAAATCAGTGCATGCAACATATTTACATTGCATGCAACCAATCCTTTCTTTCTTTTAATGCATGCATTACGTTTTTTTTTCAGTGCTTGTATTTATTACATGCAATCCTTATTTTATTCTTTATTTTATATTTTAATTTATTTGTGTATATATATATACATATATATATATATATATATATATATATATATATATATATATTTCTCTAGTGCGTATACAAACTTCTAGGCTTAATAATTTCTTCATATGATGTCCGTTTTACGCAAAACAGGTGTCTATCTTGACCAGAATTCCGAGACAGACGCAATGGTGATGTTCTTTTTACTTAATTCCTAATATTTAAATTAATTTTTTTATTTTATCATCTCTTTGATTACACACATTGTTATAGCATTAATTTCCTTACTCTTCAATGTATGAACTAATTTTTCGTTATACATCACCATTATTTACCTATCTATGCATATATACATATTTGTACATTTTTAATTGTATTAAAAATGTGGGGTGTTACATTCTCCCACCCTTAAAGAATTTCGTTCCTGAAATTTGATAAGAGTAAAATAGATAATCCCTCGCAATATCCATCCATCCAGTGTGCATCCAATTGTTGCAAACATTATGCACATGTGCAAAGTGAGATACATCATAGTAAAGTATGTATGCCTAATTTGGATCCACTTATATGTATGCAAATTTTAAAAAACCTTTCAAAACATGATGCTCACATCTTAAATATACTTGCAGTTCTATATGAATGCAATATTCTTGAAAAATCAAAATAGTTTTCATCCAAGTTTTCCCATACTCTTATAGAATAAGAGCATGGTTCACCCAATTGTCGCATCCAAAACCCTACCAACCATCATTAAATTTGAAATTTAGAAAAATCTAATTTTCTAAATTCGATTTCTTATGTTACAAAAAGATATAAAGCAGAAGAATTTACATTTTCCGCTGTACTTTTTATAATTGCACTCGGATTTTTTTATAACTATTCTATAAAAACTTCCTACTTTCCTATCCAAGCACAACCACATAAGAAAATTTTCCTTTCTCTTTCATCTTATCTTGGAATAGTTTCATATTTATTCATCTTTTCCTTAAGATTTCCATTTTTTCCGGTCATATTTGTTGCCTTACTGAATTTATTGTCTCTTGTTAGCTTAGGCTTTTCTCTTTCATAGCTTATTTGACTTAATCCAATTACTTAAGTTTATTATTTCAAATAAGCTTTTTCTGTTTTCAACTCAAACACATCCTACACAGCTAGTACTATGGGCTAAGAATCTTAGGACTTTGTCATCTCAGACAATTGTGAGTCCACACAACAGGATCTACCCACTTACTTGCCCTTTACTACTTAGTGGTCACTACTAGTCCTTGCTGTGCATTACTAGCCTATACTTTTTCTCTCTTTCTCAAGCAACAAAACCTAGGTTTCTCAATGCTTATGCATTCTACGGGAATTTTCCATTAGTTTAATATTAGCTAATCCCAGACTGTAAATTGGCAAGAGAGTAACTCCCTAAATATCAAACCCGAAGACCGAAATCAACATCAGATTGACACTCAGAGAATCACTCAACTCAAACAATCTCTAGTTGGTTCCAATTGTTTAATTCATAGCTTTAACTTTCTCTCGTCCTTTTCTAAGCACTAATCCTTACCTACACCATTCTTTTTAAAACATGGTTTGACCTCCTTTCTTTTCATTACATTTTTCTTTCAAAAATTAAAAGTGTTAAAACTTTGTTTTCTTCTCCAAAACTTGTTTTGGCCAAACCATAAAAACATGTTACAGAATAAAATGCAAAACATATTTTTTTCAATTTACAAAACTGGAGCAAACAAGGAAAACTATCGGGCTTACATTGTTTCTAATTACAATGTTAATTTAAATACTCGCTATAAGGTTCAGAAATCTATTATATTCCTACAACTTATTTTGTCCACCCAACAAAATTTCATCGTAAATCAATAATCAAAATTTATTATTAACAGAATAGAATTTTATTTTACAAAACGCAACACTTTCTTTTCAATCCTTTCATATATTATAATATGAAAACTAGCAAGCTACATATGCTCTATATTATGCACTTTTTAATGAGAGAGTTCTTTTAAAACAAGAAATCATTGTTTTACCAAAGTATACACCACTTTACTTTAAAAACCCAACATGCACTGAATATGTCCTTTACGTATTTTTATTAAACATCAAAAATACTTTTAAGACTAAAACTTGAAAAACACCACAAACTCTTTTACAAATTCAAGTTCTTAAATGTTTATTATTGGATTAGACTCAAAGTAGGTCTTTCAACTCAACTAGGCTTTCCTAGGCACTTTCCAAACCAATTCTCTCAACTATATATATTCTTAATCCATTTTTCACATTTTAACCTCTTTCTAACTTATAAGATTTCACTTCTAAACCTACTACTCTGAAATAACAACATTTCAATTTTAATTCTTACGGGATACTTTCTTTCTCCAATACCAAATCATAATGTACACTTTCCAACCAAACCACTTAAGGGTCTTAAAATTTCTAGGTTCATTCTTTAGTGTACAAAATAGCTATCCCAACTCTTTCCATTCCTAAGGGGCTACTTTATGGATTTAGGTATATATATATAATATATTTACATTTTAGAAAATACAAATACGTTCACTCACTATCTCCCTAAGATCACTAAACCGAAGCTCTAATACCAGATGTAACAACCCAGATTCTGACAGACCGATTTTTTTTCAAAAACCCAATCCATCGAAACCCGAGTTGGGCGCTCTGGTATCCTGCAGAAAAATACAGAGATAAAGAAAACATGTCAGAATTCGTAAGCATCTTACAGCGGAAGGAATTCAAAGTATAATATACTTTAAATATAGCTTTACGTTATAAAACATACATCCTAACCAGTATCCAAAGCTTATACCATCTCTGTCATGAACCTAACTTGGAAGTATGTAATGAGGAGGGGGTCAGAACATAAGTTCTATGTGAGTGGACTTAGAATAAACTTCTGTATAATCCTACAGATACCGTTCAGTTATATTTTCTTGCTTATTAGGTTATTCGCTATATTAGCTCTCTAGGCTATACTCATGTCCCACTAGTAGATTAACCTAATACAACGTATATGTAGATACCCCCAACTCATATAATCCTTTCCATGTATACATACAGTCCCTTGCCTATGTCGTACGGGCTTCATCATGTAAATCTGTACTACTTTAGTGTAGTTCCACCATTCTCGAAATCGTTTGGACTACCACTCTTGATCTTGCTAGATTCCATTTATTACCTTGATCTAATCTAGGGTTTTCTATCCAGCGCTTCCTAGTTTCAACCAGGGTTTATGCTACCCAGGGCCACTGGGGTTTATGCTACCTACTGAACGCTTTCTAGATCCGACCAGGGTTTATGCTACCTAGGGCCACTAGGGTTTATGCTACCTATCGAACAATGCCCCCTAGTCTAGGACACACTACCTAGAGCGATATATGTTCCTAGACTTTACATCCCAATCGTATCGTTAAACGTGCTAGATATCTAGTTGCACATGTCTTCTATATGTGTGGCTCGAGTCCCGGGGCAGGGCAAATCAAGAAACATGGAACTCGGTCGGGAGCTTTAAGTTATCTACTGATGCAGATGCTAAGGTCTGTTTTATCTGTATGTGGATATGGTCCCACTTGACCCCTCCCTCAACTAATGAAAGACACCTAAGAAAATCAAGAACGGGAACTATACGCAGGCCCTCTATGCTCCCACAAACCTATTGGCCACCCTCACCCATAACTAGATAGCAAAGTATATGGTCTTTTGGAGTTCTCCGCCTTTCCGCTTGGGTATCACGATTGACTCAAGATGGTAGGTAGACGACGACGAGCTATCACAGGGCTAAACAAGATATCGCCGTATCACGCTGACCATCCTAGTCTTTAGGTTGCTTATATTGCAACCAAGGCATACCCTTGGCTCTTCTAACGCAGACCTTAATCTCTATGAGCCCAGGTGGATCATCTACAACCCCACAGAGGGATACCAAGAGTACCCTCACGTCCCCTCGAAGCCGCGTGCTTCGTAACCCATTTCGTTGGAGCCTTCTTCATGATCAGATGGACGTTCGCTCCTCCTTGTGTTCTACTTGGCTTTCTTGACTAAGGTTTACTACTTAGTTCCCTTAACTAAGGTTTACTACGTAGTTTCCTGAATCATTAGCTTTCTTAACTAAGGTTCACAACTTAGTTTCCTGAATCGTTAGCTTTCTTAACTAAGGTTTACTACTTAGTCCTCTTAACTAAAGTTTACTACTTAGTTCTCTTAATCGTTCGTTTTCTTAACTAAGGTTTACAACTTTGTCCTCTTAACTAAGGTTTATTACTTGGTTCTCTTAACCAAGGTTTGATAATTAGTTTCTGTTACTTAGTTCTCTTTAACTAAGGTTTGTTACTTAGTTCCTTTTAACTAAGGTTTACCAATGAATTCAAGCATGACTTAAGTTCTCTTTATCAAATGATAGCGTACGGGTGTTTTCCCACATTTCCAGCTTAGATTAACTTATTTCATGGTATAAGTCGTCCCACCCTTCGAGTCTTGTATTACATTTTAAGTCATATTCATTTCTTATCCCTAGTAAAGTTTATCTATTATTTAATCTTATCATTCCCCACTTTTCCTTGCTTTGATACTGTTATATTGGTTAAGTTTGCCTATGTGTCCAAGTTGACTTAACCCCCAATCACGTATTTAATTCAACCCACATACCATACTAAATTGGTTAAGTGTTCTCTATCAGTTCATATTGACTTAACGCGCCCATATATCATGTCAAATTGGTTAAGAGTTATCTAGCAGTTCACGTTGACTTAACCCACCCATATATCATGTCAAATTGGTTAAGTGTTGTCTAGTGTTTCATGTTGACTTAACCTTACCATACAAGCATGTGTCATTAGCATTAATTAATTATTAATGCCCAGCCTCTCAAATTAGACCTATTGTTGCGGTCACTGGATGTGCCGGTTGGTTCCGGGTAGGATTACACCACAACTCAATCTAACCTCGGGTTTCAAGCACGTTATGACTAACTTCTCATATTAGAACCTATTGTTTGCGGTCACTGGATGTGCCGGGCGGTTCCGGGCAGGATTACACCGCAAACTCATTCTAACCTCGAGTTAGCCATGCTTCATGTTTAGCCAATTTACAATTATGTCTATTCTAGGTGTCATAAGCCAATTATAAATTTACAAGCATGTTCATGTTCATTCTAGATATCAAATGTCAATTACCAATTCACAAGCATGTTCATGTTCAAGTTATGCCACTATTGTCAATTTCATGTTATATGTCGAGTTCCATAATTACATAAAAACATGGTTTGTCCAACATATTCCATTTTTAATTATGTTTCTAGGATTTTAATGGCATATCCAATTTTCAAGTCTCAAATTCAAGCTTTACCCAAAAACCCCAATTTATGTTCATGCTTATAATCCTGTTAATAGGCTATACCTATTATTCTAGTTTCCCATACATGTGTTCCTAACAAGTTGCTATCATTCCTCATATGTTGGTTAAGCTTATTCATATGTCAAGTGCTACTTAACCCATTTCTACTTTGCATACACAACCATTCGTGTAATAATATTTTTACCCAAATTGCCTAATTCATCGATTAAATCTCAAGCTCTTCCCAAATAACTATAATTTACGCGCTGTTGAACTTGGCTCGAAGGTAGCCAAAGTTTCAGAAATAAAAAGGAAGAATAGGGAAAAGGAATAGATTAAGCATACAAAGATTATTTTAAATTGGAACATGAATTTTAACTGAGGAATGACGAACGATAATAATACTATTATGCATGAAGTGTATTGTAATCCCACTCACTGATTTAAGAACGGATCTTGAGTTCTGAGATCCGATTTCTAAAAATGAAAAGCTATCCCTTGACGTAGATTATCGATCCTCTAATTTAGATTTGATTCTTAGAAAATAGTTGTTGAAGTCGTTGAATTAGCCTTTGATTCTCTACTTGAGTTCTAACGAAGAACTTGAGCAGCATAACCCCGTCTTTGATTTATTTTGATATGAATTAAGGAAGAGTATAGGCATAATGAAGATATGTAGAGAAAACTGTAGCCTTAGGGGTGTTTATATAGGTGCTCAAGACCTTATCGTACACGCAACACTGAGTCAGAATTGAACCCAGTTAAGAAAATAGTCCAGGTTCGCAGATGAATCTAGCCAAATCTTATCATACACGCAGCGCTGAGTCAGCATTGGGTCCCGCAAGCTATTTTGGCGCAGAAATTCGAATTTCGAATGTTTGAATTGTTTTCGCGTAGAAATTTGATTTTTGAACTTTTGAATTTCTGGAATTTATTTAACTGTTTTATTCACATGAAATATTCTTATATGTATACAATTGCTCTACCAACCATTTTATGCATATACATATACACACAATTTTCGTTTTATTTTCAAAATTCAAACAATGTTGCACCGTTATTTGATTCTTGCCATATTTCATTGACTGTAGCCTTATCTTGAATTTTATCTTTTGTATGCATATATATATATATATATATATATGTATTCTCATATATATACATATATTTTCTTTATTTCCTTATATGTACATTCTTATCCTTTCAAATTTTGAATTTGTATACATACATATATTTGCATGTTCAGTTGGCCCTCTCTAAAACAAAGATAAAAATTATGCCGCCGCCGGGGTTCGAACCCCCAACCTCCATGTTACAAATCCAATGTCTTAACCAATTGAGCTATGAAGTCTTTTGTTAATAAGTCTTAGAACAATGTTAATTATTGTTCTCTCCTTACTTCTCTTTTTTATGTTAGTTACAATACTTAAATTAAACCATTGCATGAATCTTTTTCTTTTAATGTTAATGCATTATGTTTGCAAATCAGTGCATGCAACATATTTACATTGCATGCAACCAATCCTTTCTTTCTTTTAATGCATGCATTACGTTTTCTTTCAGTGCATGTATTTATTACATGCAATCCTTATTTTATTCTTTATTTTATATTCTAATTTGTTTGTGTGTATATATATATATACATATATATTTCTCTTGTTCATATACAAACTTCTAGGCTTAATAACTTCTTCATATGATGTCCGTTTTATGCAAACCAGGTGTCTATCTTGACCAGAATTCCGAGACGGGCGCAATGGTGATGTCCGTTTTACTTAATTCCTGATATTTAAATTAAGTACTTTTATTTTCTCATCTCTTCGATTACACACATTGTTATCGCATTAGTTTTCTTACTCTTCAATGTATGAATTAATTTTTCATTATACATCACTATTATTTACCTATCTATGCATATATACATATTTGTACATTTTTAATTATATTAAAAATGTGGGGTGTTACAACTTCCCATGGTACCCTTCTCGCATGGTCTTCGCCATCATGCCATGGAAGCGTCTGCAACTCTCATCCTACGCCGGAGCGATGTACGGATCTCTACAAAACTACGCCACGTTCCGCACAAAGCTACCATTACGATGCTACGCAAGTGTACGAACTTCCATATCCAAGTTCCTCAGCCAAACTCGGTTTGAACGCGGAGTAATGCTCTAGCGTCTACGAGACACCACCTGATCTGACGTGCACGTATACAGATCCTCACACGTATGTACTGCCTATTGTACCCCGAGTTCTGTAATAGGACTGCATCTGAATGCACAGAACTCGATTGGGAGCTTTTCCATATCTGTATAGGTATGCTAAAGAGGCCTAAGTATGAATATCTAAACTATAGTCTGCATTTCTATGGTGTCTATGGTCCCACCTCAACCTCTTCCTCAACTAGCGAAAGACTACATCAAGAGCTAAGTGACGTGCCCCTAGCAAACAATCTGCATCCAAATTGGTGTGTCCCGCAACCAAAATCTCGAGAGTAAAAGATCGATGGTCTGTATGTTTAGCTCTTGTCTTTCCGTATCACACTGACAGCCGATGACAAGTACATGACGATTACCATCCTTTATTTGGTCCTAACCCGCCTCTCTGTAGGCAAATCGTTGAATCACCCTAATGTCATACCGCCACAGGCTTCTGACTGTCAAACTACTATTGCAGTCAAGGTATACTCACCGGGTGGTAACGCGCAGACCCCACCTCTACGAGTACAGCCTAAGCATGCACCGTAACAGAGGACACCACGAAATACCCTACCACGTCCCTTGGAAGCCGCGTGCTTCCTTCTTGTCCTGTAGAGCCAGCAAACAGAATATCAAGCAGAAGAATCAGATGGGCGTGCTCCTTTCGTGCCTCTAGACACCTCGATGATCTACCCCAGTTGATTTCGTCACCTTCAGATGTGCGGAATTGTCCAAGCGCATCACACCATTGTATTATTAGCTCCTATGTCTAATCTTTTAATCGTGTGCTTATCTTATCTTATCAGATTTCCAATTAACTTGATTTACCACATTCTATCTTATATTCAAGTTATTAGGTTTTCTCCGAGCCCCTTATATCTTTAAAGAATGGACCCCTCTCGCTTATTAATTCAATGATATACCTTAGCCCATTTAAGTCCATTAATAAGCCTATAACATGTTATTTCCCTAGATTGTAGTTAATGACAGTAATCTACAATCTCTTTGTATTATTTCCCTGTAATTCATTATCCGATTTCATAGTTACAATAACATGTTCTACTTAATATATAATAAGTATATTTTATTTCAGTCCACATGTTTTCTGTTAACATGTCACTTACTATATATGATTAAATATAACTTATTTCATTCCATAATTTTACCTCATTCTTTCTCTTTAATCATAATTTCATCTTACACTGTCATTCCAGCTAGTTGTTGTTTACTTATTAACTTAGTTCTCTTAATATGCCATTCACTTTAATTTATAATTGGTTATGTTCCCCGTTTATTACATTTTTTCCTGGTTCTTTAATCATTAACCAAACTTTTACTTTTGTAACATTTATCTCTTTACTATTTTGTGAATTTTCACATATTGCAATTATGTACATATATATATATATATGTTTAAGCACCAGACTCCTCACATTAAGTTGGCCATTTATGGATGCTAGATTTGGCGGGCGGTTCCGGGCAGGTATCTACCACAAGTTGAACTTAACCTCGTGTCTCAGTGCGGTTATTTACAATTTCCTAATTATTGTAACTCTTTCATACAAATTAGGTATATCTATTCTTCCTCATTATTTCCAAATTTTAGTGTAATTCTAAGTACAACCTTTTGGCATAATAATAGTCTTAAGCAAATATTCATATTTATTGTAAACTCAATAATTACATTATTTACAGTACTTTCTAATTCAGATAGATGATTAATGGGAATAGGCTTTATACAACAGAAATGTTCTTAGTAGATTTAATCACAAATACCACAATTATTCCAAATTTCACTGTAACTTGATTTACACTATCTGATTTGTCATTAACAATGTTTTCTATAACAAATTCACTATTATCGCAAATCTCATAAATTCAGTATTATCGTAATGTTAATCCAATAACAAGTTCGTAGAATAGATCTATATACAATAGTAACAATTTCAATATATCCTAAATAAGTTTAATAGTCAATTTCCAAAATTATCAACGGTTCAACATATTAAATATAATAAGGAATACAAACGATAGATATATCGTTATTTAAAATGGTATAATTTAGATCCACTCTTATTAACAACTTTCCAACCCATGAATCTGATCCAGATTTGTCTTTCCAAGGCATCCCTAACTAAATCAATTATCAGAGCAATCACAGATTCACAAATTTGATGCTAAAAGAAGAGGAAGAGAGAAAAAACCTATATAAACCAGATTTAAGGACTTACCTCACATTGCTTAGAATTCTGAACACCTATTTGTAGATTTATACTCTTTTATCTTCAAATCTTGAATCAAAATTTTCTAAAACTAATATTCTAATTTCCTGAAAAGATTTGGGGAGAAAAGAGAATGGCAGAGGCTGGGCAACGTCTTAGAAAATATAAGATTTAGGCTAGGCCCTGCTAGTCTATTTGTAAATGTACGAGAAAAAGTGAACCGTCAGATTCAATTTATAAAAAACTGAACCGCACAGATCATAGATTACATGTCACAAAACACAACTGAACCGCGCGCGATCGATCCGCTTTGTCGGTGGTTGACCCATAGGTTGACCCATGCACAAGTGGGTCGACCCACTTGGAGTGCAGACATTCGTTGTTTGATGCTGTAATTGTTGCATTTAACATTTTTAATTAAACATTGATTATTTGCTGATTATACTTTGATTTATTTTTTTTACCTTTTATACATCATCGCTAAGTTTGAATTTCAAACTTACGCATGTATATACGCATGCAATATTTCAGTTCCTTGCCCATTAATCAATGCAATTAATGACACTTTGTTTTATTCCTTTTTGTGCACTCTTATTTCAAATGCAGCTGATGTCTTGCTCATTATTCATTTGTTATGCATTAACTACTTCTTTTCTTATCTCGCACCTTTTTATTCAACATTTGAATTTTTATGTTTGTGTGTATATATACACACACGCAACCTTCATTTCTTTTTTAAATTTCAGACGACATTATGCCATCATTAAATTCTTACATATTTTCATTGATTGTAGGTTTATTCTGAATTTCTCTTTTTTTTTGCACATACATATGCATGTACACATATATTTTTGTACTTACTTTTATGTATAATTTTCTGTATATGTGCATTTATACATATTTTCCTCTTAAGAACATGTATTATTTTAGCCATTTCTCTAAAATAAAAATATAGTGCTGGCGGGTCTCAAACTTGCGCCAGTCACTTGGAAGAGACATGTCTTTACCAACTAGGCTACATAGGATTTTGTTAACAAGATTAAAAATAATGGTTCTCATTGTTCTTTTTAGTTTTCTTCTTATACCTTCTTTTCACGTTTGTTGTCATATTTCATTTAAAGATATCTTTTTCATCTTAAATCTGTTTCATGCAAACCATATGTCTAAATTGATCCAAAAATTGCCATGAACGTAATAATGCTAATTCTGGGACCAAAATTTGAAAGCTTTTCAAACATTATTTAATTATTTAATTTTAAAATGTGAGGTTTTACAATTGCAAACCACAGCTCTCTCGGATCTCGAGCCAATATTTTATGTAATGTAATTTATAAGATTTTGGCGGTTTGTAATGCATTGGTCACTATCCTTAACTTGGAAATTTGATTCAAGCAAACATGTAGAATTCATATTACTATGGCCTTACACAACACCAATCTCAGTAGTGTTTACCACATTAACTTCGCTAAACCACTAGCATAATGGCATTTGCCTTGTGTCCCATACAACTGCGCATCACATCCATATGAATTCTTATCTCTATGCTCCAAAAACACCAATTACTATCATCATTGAGTACGTCTTCACATGCCTCTAATTCACCCTCTTATATATCTGGTAACACTTGAAATGTGTTATTAACAATAGCAGTTCACTCACATGGCTTACCACTTATGTCATTGCAACACGCATTGGCTACAACATCACCATTTTAACTCCTAGTTACTTGCTTCAACATCTCTTTGTTACCCCGCTTCCTTTTATTCTCTCTATAAGCATGAATTTTCCTACAAACCTTCAGTTTTATTCTCATGCTATGTTTTGAAATCAAACGTTGATTCTTACATTCCCCGTGTTTCTTTTTATGAATGGATTAAGATGAAAGAAAAGTACCGTTTTCGTCTTTAATTTATATGTAGCCAAAATCCATATTTCAACAAACTTGAGTACATTTTAACAAACTGGATTTTTATGTACCAAAAATCCTCATTTTAACAAACTCCATTTCTACGTAGCTGAAAAACATTAAAGCAAAATAAAAAAGGGAAGATCCATTACCTTAATAACGAGCTGGCGTACTCGAATCCAAGTTATAAAACAATGGCGAAGTAAGGGTGATATCTTATTTCTAGGGGTTTTTCTGCATGGATGAAAAAAAGAACAAAGAAAAAAAAGATGAAGCGGGATAAAGGTGCGATGTCGGGAAGTAACGTGCAAAGTTTAAAAAAAATCCATGTGTGAATATTTTGAAATTACATTGTTTACGTAACCAAGTCCATAAATATTGGAATTCCAAATAAGCATAGTTGCATCAGTTGTATTTACAATCGGCGCAACAACTACATTTGCGTTTATGCATTTTCTTCGGTTGTTGTATAAAACAGATGCAAATGTAATTTTTTATTATCTATTGCTTTTCCTATACCAATTGCAGCAGGTTTTCACATGGAACCAATATAAATATCACTATTTGCATCTGCTGTTGTCACAATTGATGCAAATGAGGTGAAGCAACAACCATATTTTGTACTAGAGTTAATGTTATGAACACTACTTACCTCTTTCTCCAATTCTGAAAAACTTAGGAATGATAATATCTGTGGAACTAACCATTCTGCCAAAAACACAATCCTATCGCTGCTATTAGGATGTCTCAACGAAATTTCCCTACTTCGATAAAATATTCTAGCATCATAAAGGCTCAATCTACCCATTCCCAAAATAATAGCGAAACCATCAAAATAAAAAACATACAAACTACGAACAAAAGTGCAACCTAGCAATTGAATTTCTAGTAATCACATTTCATCCCAAGAGTTGCATAGCCTCCTATCGGATTAGTTACTCTAAAGGAAGTAACAAGGAACGATGGTTCTAAAGACAAATTATTTACTACACATCTGGAGATAAATGAATGCAATGTACCAGTGTAAAACAAAACTTCAACAGGTGTGCTATATAACAAAAGTGTACCTTCCAATGCTGTTTTCCCTTTCTCTACAGCAGTGAGTCCAGACGACCAAGGCTCTATAGCAAGCACTTTCCCCTTCGCTTCTTTCGGACAAGTGTTGTTATAATACCCAAGCTGATTACAAATGTAGCATCGGATATTCTGCCTCCCAACAATGATCTCGGGTATGGATTCTTTACATTCAATCGAGTAATAGGCATTCTGATGAACCTTAAAGAAAACCTCTTCCTCTTAGTTCTTCCTTGACTTTCCTCCCTCCTGAGCTTTCTTTAATTTGAAATTTTTTATTTTCCTTCCCTAAAAGTTCTGCCTTCCACTGGGCTTCTCAGTCTCCTTAAGAATTTTCTCATTTCAAATAGGCATCTCAATGACAACATTACAGGGATCATGCAAGTAAGGAATAATTGTTTTCATAATCTCAAGTTTAAGCACTTTATAAACTTCTCATAACTTAAAATGACAATGCCTATCATCCCACAAGCACAACGAGACAACTCATCAAACTTAGCAGCATATTCCACTATTGACATCTTCGCCTATTTCAACATCAAACTTTCTCACCATCAAGGACTGAGCAACTTCTAAAACAAATTTTGACCTAAGCATCCTCGAGAATTCTTCCCAAGTTATTCCTTCCACCGGCATCAACTCCATTCCACAAATGCAAGGCATTGTCCTGCAGTTATCTTGATGCCAACGTCCTATTCTTCTCATCAGTCAGGACTAAATCTCCAAAGATCCTTTCGCAATGTAGCAACCAGGAATCAACAACAACAACATCTTCTATTCCAAGGAATGGTTTTCCTCCCAAGCTACTGTAATCCTTGATCAAATTTTTATGGTTGTTTCCATCTTGCACTTCGAGATTTGCTTCTTTGGAACCAACAACAACTCCATCTTGCAACATTTGAACGAACAGTCGAAACAGGTTCCCCATACTTGTTGGTGATGTAGCGGCATGTTGGTTCTCATTAGTCCTTCGGCCTTGACCTCTGCTTGCTTTAGGTCTAGCATTTCCATTGGTAGTGGTGCTTCCACCGCCAATTTCCAGTACTGCACCCCTTCTCTCTGTATCTTACTCGTTTTCTATAAACAAGTTTTAGTGAGATATCGAAGGGTGACCCTAAGACTGTAGGTTATATACATATGTATATTATACAAATACAAATATTCAATATTTTGGTTATCCCAATGCTTAGTATATTCCTTTGATCTTTGTAGTAAAAATATTATTGAGAAAAGGTATTTAAGTTTGCACAAACCTATGCTCTAATACCTTGTAACATCCCATTCTCTATGGCTGAAAGCTAAATGCTACAAATGTTGCAGTCATCCTAGTTTCAACTTTTAATGAAATAAATTGAATATTGATCATCCATAACATCAGAAAACATAGAAGTATGAAAAGTTTCACAAGACATTCATTTATATAATTATTCATTAATACAATCCTTCGCATAACTCGTTTAGAGAAACTATATGTTACTACAAAATAAACTCCGAGAGTGACATATGATGATGTATCTTCGATTGGTCAGAGTATAAATAGTAGGAGTTATAAATTTGCCGATACATACATCCAAAAGATAGAAAAATATATAACAAAATACCACGGAATCCTAATAGTTATAGTCTCATACTTGCCTCTGGAAGATTATTTGGAAGATATACTTGAAAGACCTTAACCTCAACCTACTCAATTGAGTATGCGAGAGTTTAAGGGTAAAAACAAAAACTACAGGTCAGTCAAAAAGACTGTGAATAATAAACTTTCTATTGGACGTTATTGATATCTAACGAGAACATACCGCATAACAGAATGAGTTTCCCTCTCACTAGAATCATGCTACGAAACAAGGCTAATCATGTGCCCTACGTGTAGCGACCTGAACTTCTCGGCCGGCCTAAATCGAACAAGAAGGCAGATTACGTGAGAACACAATGCATCAGAACACATAACGATAGAACTTTTCATTTTTTTACAACAATTTACATTAGAGTACAAGAATATATCACAGTATAAATAAATATTACACCGCGGAAAAAGAAAAACAATATCAGAGATAATAATTTACTTAGCAATGGAAATAAAAATGTATAAATACAGTGCGTAGTGGAGATACATCAACTAACACAATTGAAAGACATACATGGATACAAAGCTTTCCGAATATAGTTCTAGCTGTAATCCAGCAACCTGTTAAATAGAAATCTGTAAAACCAAAACTATTAGCTACCCGTGTGGAAAATATGGGCACCTAGAGTTTAGGTAGAAACAATAGACTCTGAGTCAGTCATAGGACTGGTGTGAGAACTTAAAACAGTTATTGAAACTTAAATTTAAAATAAGATAATTCACGGGACCACGCCGTATAACACGGAGCGGGTTTACTCCTATGAATACTCTGAAATAAAACAATTAATAAACAACGCAATGCTTTTTGGAAAATGAATCTATTATAAGACTCGGGTCCCATCACACAATGCAACACAAGCCAGAGGATAGAGTTTTATCTTATAATAGCCAAACATGCTTGATACGCTTTAAAAACAAATCATTTTGATATTACTATAAGTGCATAGTGCGGTAAACAACTTCAAATATAAATGTATTAATCATAGATGCCATAGGTACCATATATTATGTCGCTATATAGGTTTACAACTAAAACCGCACAACGTCGTATTGGAAATTGGATATCCACCATGAGTCAAGGCAAGAGATGATCTCCTTATCTATTCGGATCACCACTAGCAAGATGACCCAGGATCACACCTAAGGGCAACCCTTGGATCCTGCAGTGTCGGTCCACGCCTAACATTTGTGGATCGGTTATTCCTGAGCAATACGTTTCCCGATCCTATCAGACCTCATAAATGGCCATTGTCGACCAATCATATCCGAGGTGCCTCGCTATCCATCATCCACATAAGTATAGGCTCCATACCACGACATAACTTTCTAGCTAGAAAGAAACGTATGCACTCACTGCATCCCTTATCTCGTTTAAGACTCATACTGGGGTGTGAGGCTCGCGAATCAACGCTACAACCCAAAGCTACGCTATATTAAAGCCATGCTTTGATCATCAACCACAAGACCCTGCTTTTCAACAAAAGCCTTAATCATTGCATCTCAGCATGCCACATTGACAATCCATACAATACCACTGATTTCCACCAACATATAACCTCTAAGCTTGTATGTACAAAAAAGGGTGTTAAGAAAGAAGACAAATTCTCCGCTACCAAACAAATACATATTTAGCTGAGATCAGATAATATAGCACATAATACAATGTCAGACATACGATCCATTCTCAAGTTCGTTCTAGGTTTGAACGAAAACTGAGGCACCATATTCCTTATCTCATATGTCCAACACAGGAGAGAGGCCCTCATATATCCGGTCGATCTCCAAGTACATCTGGATTATCACCGCTTATTAACTCGTCTTGGGTGTACAGCCCAATCAAGACATCATTAATTATCCATTCAATGTGAAGGTCTCCGGTCTTTAACCACCATTTCGTCGTCGACTTTTAATCGTCGTATCAGTTATTCGAAATGGGTTAAACCCGGTCTTTCCGAATAACCTGCGTATCTTATAATCAAGTGCTATAATAACACATCGTACGCCTCATTCCAATCCAGAATATTATTTTATTCAAATATTCATTACATTGGGAATCATTCCCATAAATCTTATCAAAGATTTAATTCATTTAAACCTCTTGTTTAAATATTTCTTTAAAAACCATTGTAAAAGGTGTTGTATTATCTTTTAACAATCTTAAACCAAATTAAGGTTCATCAAACTAGATGAGATTATCGTGCCTTACCGAAGTAATCATTTATTTTATTTTTTCGATCCCAACCTATTAATCCCATGGAACAAGACTGGTAGTACTCCATATCCAATACTCACTGTGTTATCGGTAAAATTAATTACCATTTCACGTTTACTCCATTCTTGATCATTTCTCGAATTCAGTAAATTCAATTACCTCATTCACATTCCAATCTAATTAAAGATTCATTAAAACTCCAACTTGGTTTTAATCTCAAAAATCATTACTTAATGATTATTCAACTTGAAGAAATTAATCTTGTTTTAACTGGGTTAAAGAACCAACGTCGTGTAAAAACATTGTTCACAACAAACTGAAGTTCACTTCCATTTAATATGGAATCTTCACGGAAATCAGATCAATCGTAATCAATATGAATTTCCATATCTAATTAATACTATATATGGAATAATAACAAGGCCTTTTAAATTCCATAAATAGTAAGGGTCTTCCTTCACAGAAACTCATCTCGATTATTAATAAATAGAGTCCCACTCGATTCCAATTTAAATATTAAATTGGGAAAGTTTACTTTGGAAAATTTCCGTTAAATCTTAATTAAAAGATTTATAAATTCCAAACTATAATTTCACTGTTAACTGGGTTTTAAGAACAGTGTTATTTAAGACATTATTTACGACAAACCCAAAATCTAGTTTGATACTGAATACAAGGCTCTGAATAAAAGTCATATCGGCTTATATTCAATATCAAATTCTGAAACTAACAAATATCGTATTGGGAATAACGATATCTATATCTTCCAAATTCCCTAACAACATCCGTATAATCATGGAATCTAATACTAAAATATCCGAAGACAATTTTCATTCAAATCCATTCCAATTTATACGTTGGAAATTTCAGATTATATTAAAACCATTTCAATTCTTTACTCAAGTTGGTAAACAACTTATTAGATAAAAATATATATTATCTTTACAAACTTGGAATATTTCATGTAAATTCATTTCAAATCATTTATTACGATTTTACATAATTTTTCCTTATTTTTATTCCTTTAAAAATAGCCCTTTTCAATTAAATGACGTTTCAGGTCATTTAGCTGCGTTGGCGCTGTTTTTATTCAAATTTGAATTAAAAATTTCTCAAAATCTATCTGTTAGATTTCAAATCTCTTATTATCATTTGAAAGCACTTTCCATATGAACCCAATGGTTCCGGTGCCAGGAGAATCTGATGGTTGGATCTCTAGGTATGTCAATTCAAAGTTAATGGTCGAAATTCGCGAACGGTCGCTACGCGGCACATTCTATTCAGGCTATTTAAATATATATAATATATTTCGTCAATTTCCCTTTAAAACATATTTTATAAATTGTTTATAAATTCGTTTTAAAAACGATTCCAACTTCCCTTTTCAATTTTACATCAAAACTGAATATTCCATATTATTATAATATTAAAATGATAATATTTTCAAAATATTAGATTTTGAAATCAAATCTTTTCGATATTCATTATAAAATAAGTAAAATCAACAAAAAAATTCCATTCAAGTTAAAATGCGTATATCTACTTAACTCGGCTTCATATTTATTTCAATTATGAATATTTCAATATTTTCATGTCCATCTAAAATCGGACATCAAAATCATATTTTGATTCTTCACCGAATATTATTTTAAAATATTCGTTATTTCTGAATTGGAATCAGACTCAATCAATTACCATATAATTTTATTTATATGGATTCCATATATCGCATGTATTCAAAAATAGTGATAAACAACTAATACACATTCGATTCACATCCAGAGTGCAATTTGCAATAGTATAAGCATTAAATAATTAAATAACGCTTATAAAAATCTGTAAGTCAGTCAGTTGACATACAATTAAATCCAAGGGAGATGTGAATTGATTGTCATCCCCTGACCCATGTGGGGTTTTCAAGCCATCAAACAAATATGATTATTTGTATACTTGAGCAAAGCGTAAAATTATTGTCCCAATACCCGTGTATGGTTTACATCACAATCCATGTGAATTTATCTATAGTTTAATAATAATGGCATTAAAACTGCAACCAACCACCAATCACTAAACAAATATTGCAATCACAGGCAATAAATACATATTCAGTCACAGATATAATAACTGTAAAAATAATTTGAATGGGAGAGTTCTCACTTTGATTTCCACTCTGTTAGTCTTTTATTTGAGGATTTATTTTAAACTAAATTAAATGAACATTTAATTTAGCTCAAAATTCAACTTGCTATGTTTTTGTTCTGGTCAGTTCCATCTTGTAGTGTTCGTTGTTACGAGTACAACGCAATTTAAATAGTTCAATTCTGATAAGATTTGATTGAGTTACAGTCTTTTAAACCTTGGATAATTAAATAGGTAATTAACAGAATAATTAATTTAATTAGTTTACTTAATCAACTTCCTTAATCACATATCCTACATTATCTCTTAGGCATCCACGAAAACCCATCCTCGACCGTGAAAACCCGTCATCGTCGTCACCTCCACCCACCTACCATTGATCGACCATCACCACGTTGAAGCCAGACACCCCCTCTTCCATCGCCCTACTCCTCGACGAACACGCCACTGCCCCTAAGCTAGAAAACCCTCTCAAACACTACTCCTTTGATCCTTGATTTCCACCAATTTACTCAACAATAATTCATCAACCCCATATCAATTTGAAGCCCTCTCAAAGCTCTCTAATTTTTGTTTTATAAGTTTAGATTAATTCTATCTAGATTAAGAGAAATTAGAGGGAGAAGAATGGAATGATTTTGGCCATCCCTCTGAAAATGACGGCACTGGATTTGGGGTTAGGGCTCAAGTGTATTTGAAGAGTATTTATACCATGATTTTATTAATATTTAATTTTAGTTTATTTAGTTTTTGTCATTTTCGCATTCGAATTCCAGATGAATTCCAATGACTGTCGCCCCTAACCAAATACCCCCATTCCGGACACAATGAGATATGTTTCATAGGACGATTCGACTGTTTCGATCATTTTTTATCAAAAATAAAATATAATTCAATATAACGTTCAATATTAATTTTGAACATACATTTTAATATGCCACGACCACGTACCGACTCTAAATATTACGAAATTTGAACTCAAGCTATTTTTTGACGATACGATCCTAACAAAATTAATTTCATTGAATTTGGAGACTGTTTGACCAATGGACTTTTTAACTAGCTTATTAAATTTAAATTGAAATTCATGAAATGCGTTTAAATTTACCACGCTCACATATTAATTCCAATTGACTTGAAATTCTAAACTTGACAATAATTTGACATTCCAGATCCATAAAGTTAATTTCGTCAAAAATGGAGGTCATTTGCAAAATGGCTATTTTAAAGGCTATATATAATATTAAAATATATATAAATTCCATAGAGACTATTCTAAATTTTAATCTGGACATAACTTAAATTTTTTAAAATGAAATCTAAAATTTTCACATTCATTAGATAGATATAATCAAATATATTCTAACGTTTCCTGTTTCATCCAATTCTGACTTATATTGAATTCTGTATATTCATTTGAAGTTCAAAACCAAATTTTCAACCTACCACGCCATTTCGAGTTCATTTTAATTAAATTTTAAATTTATACGTTCTTACTTCGTTTTTAAAATAAATTTAAATCATTAATTGAAGAAATAAATCATTAAATATATTTATTTTCTATTAAAATCAATTAAAAATAAATTTTAAAATGGTTTCAAAAATACGAGTTGTTACACTACACTTCAATGGTTAATACAATTATAACGCTAACACGTATAACAAAAACAACATATAACATGCAGCACATAATAGATTCCCATCCCCTGTTATATTGTCATGTTGTGCTTTGCAAGAAAATATTTTGCTAGGCAGGATAGTCAAATTCTTCTTCTATCTGTGATTCACGTACTATGCTTTATGGTATCGTATCCCAATCCTATTCCAACACTTCGCCAAGTACTTTCGCTCTAGCATGAAATCGAAAGCTCATTCCTAAATCACCCGTACTACGGAAAGCAACGGGCCTGGATACCATTATTTATAATTCAATTTAACTGGTGTCTCCCTAGTTTTCACTGTTGGATCCTCCTAATGTTTCACACAAATGCAATGTCCAACTACCAAACATAAGCATTTCCATGGTTTTTAGTCAAATTCCAACTTACACTTCCGTAAGCACGATACTTGTGTCCTTCCCAACCACCTTCAACTCCCTCATAGGTGTCGAAGTCCATATTCAATTCATCCTGAAAGGGATAACCCTTCCAGTTTCACACAACAAATAACAACCAATGCATATCGTCAAATAATTGGCAATAAGCAATACATGCAAGGCCTCCATTCCCTTCTAAAAATAATAATTTAATATAAGTTCTTCATATCGTCATTACCGACGTCGACAGCCAAAAAGGTGTCAAACATTTGGTTTCAAAAAAGTTGCTTATCGACTCATATGCATCGAAAGGAAGTGGTTATTAAAAAAAGGTTTACAAATGCACACTACGCCAAAATCGAATCAGATGATAGATATACACCATTGTCTGATTGCATATATCTCTATCGTTAAATCTCGTGCCGTCTCATTCTACATCAGTCCGCAGATATAACCCGTTGTCTGATTTGAACTATATAACATATAAAAACAATGTTGTGTGTTGGCTGAGGTGGTGTTCTTGTTTTACAGATAATTGTGATAAACAATATGTAACAACCCAGATTTTTAGCCATTTGATTCCGAATATTTAAAGTTGTTTTAAATATTATAATTGAAATATAAATTGATTTTTATAAGGAATTTATTAATTAAAATGAAATTCAAACATATAGTTTATAATATAAATTATAACAAGCTCGTAATTTCGCCGTAGTTTGTAATATTACGTTTTGAAGTTTAGTTGAATATACATGATCTAATATAAATCAGAATTCTTTGAACAAAAAAAAAACGTTTGAATCTATTAAATTGTATCTTTCTAATGGAAATGAAAATTTGAGATTTCATCTTATAAATTATGAACTATATCCAAATCAAATGGAATTGGAAACTTTTGAATCCGATAAATTAGTGCGAGAAGGAGCGTATGCTCATACCATTGGGTTTTTATTTGAAGCAATTTTTTTTCACACTGAATGATCAACGCAACATTTGTTTCGCTGCTCTCATGTAACAACCCATAATTTTTATATATTTTAACTTTAGATTTAAAATTAATAAATGGAATAATATTAGATAAAAAAAAATCAAATCCTGTTGATTTTAATGAAAATAATTATTGAATTGAGCATATATATAAAATGTCAATTTAGCTTATATTTATAAATGTTGTAATGTGAAATTTAATATTAATAACAAATAAAATTTGGGTTGTCTAAGTTAAAATGGGAATTCAAATTTGATTTGGTAAGCGGTGAAATTCTGAGTTGTTAACGTATAACTGAAATTCAAATCTAAATTGAAAGGATCAAATTCGAGAACTTAAGACTTGTGAAAATCGATTTATAAAATTTATTTAAGTTATAACTGGATTAAAATGGAATTTAATATATATTTAAATTGAATTTAAAATAGTTAAATGAAAATTTGAATATTTTGTTAAATAATTAACTGTGTAATTTAACTGTTTTGGCAACTGTCTTGGAATCCGACAAAACTAGTTTCATCGGATCTAGAACTGTGAATTATGATAGGATTCCAAATTTCGGTACAATCAAATTTGTTAATTGATCATATGGGAGAAAATATGAAAGAGAAATCAATATAATTGGGTAAGTGTTGGTTCTCCCATTGGGCCTCCTATATATGTATAAACTCAAGTTCTTTCCTACCTCACCAGCCCATTTTAATTCACGTATATTTTTCCATCTGCTTGCTTCTTTTTTTAATGGATGAAATGAAGATTTAAACCCTAGTTTCAAATAAAAATTCATGATTCAAAATCAAATCTCCTCAAACCCTAACATATTATATGTCAAATCGAAGCTCTCGATGATACGAAGCTGCTGGTATGATTTATTTTGACATGCAGTAGGTGGATTGGCCAGAATCTTCGGTCAAAGGGGATGAAATAATTGGAAATTTGGGTGTTTGTTTTTAAAGCTTCAATCAGAGAATCAAGAATATGGGTTTTGGAGAGGAGGTTAATATGAGTGCAGCGGTGGTAGTTATGTGATTTATAGTGGAATAGATCGTTGGAATTTGGTTGTTAAAGGTTGGAAATCCCTCATGCTCAGCTCGTCGTCGGTGATTGTATAGGCGACCGGAAGTGGTGCCGTTGGGAGGAGGAGGCACAGCTCGAGATGCAGGTCTCGATGATGGTGGTCGGTGAGGTTATTATGGCCTAGGGAAGCGACAATCGGTGGTCAAACGAGGGAGGCTCGATGGGATTTTTGTTCGATGGATTACTGTTCACATGAGAGGAGAAGCGGGAAAGAATGGGTGAGACTGACATGTCGGAATATGATTTGGTGAGATGTTTGTTTATTAATTTTTATATATTTCGAATTCCAAATGATAAAACGTTGATAAAAGTTTTACATGCGAACTCGGATTTGGACGCGGTTTGTTGCTTTGGAATCGTGGCGGAGTTGCGGACGTTCTGGCACTGATTTCGCTGTGTTTGGAGACTGAAAAATTTTGGGCTTTGGTTGGATGTCCGATCCACTAAAGACCCAAAGGTGAGTGATTTTCTCACTCATGACTAACTAAATTTTTCCCATATTTGTTAAATTAAATTGTGAAATAAGTTTGGTTGCATGATTGTGTTTGATTGGAGAATGGTTGCTTAAATTTGACATGCAAGTGTGGAACAGATAATGAAATCGATAATTAGTTATTTAAATTCAATTTAATTTCTACTTGAAAACACCGACACTTGTTAACCCGTGACGTGACTGGTATTTACCATGGAATAGAATTGGTTGTGATGGATGCTTTGGTTGATGTGATTACTGAATAAATATTGCTTGAAATGTTATTTATTTCAGTATATGGATGTTGTGTGCTCGTTATTGACGATGAATCCCAATTTTTCACCCTTGATGTTACGGGCAACTAATAAACCCGAGGTTTATCGATTCAAAATAAATTAAGAACACATGTTGAAATGATAAATATCTGTGACCCTGATTTGGATTGAAATTGTATACATCCATCCCTGAAATATCAGAAATTTAAATCACTTGGTCATTGGATAGATAATTATATACATACATCTGTTGGTTAAATGATTTTAAATATTGAAAATGTTATTTGGCCGGAATTTCATATAAAGATTTGGTGCCGATACTTGATAAATCTATTTTCCTTAAAGATCTGAACTTTGAATGTTTATTGAAATGGTTAAGGAAATTATTCCAAAACAAATTGGAAATTCGTAAACTGAGATTTGGGTATGATTTGGAATTATTAAAATTTACGGTGTTGGTTGAATATAATAAACTCTCATTGAATTTAAATTTGTGATTAAGGGTAATCGAGAGTACTCGGAGTTGTTTAACCCAAACGTGAATATGAAATTTGAATTCTTTAAAATCGAACGTTTGATTTAGATGATGTCTGAAATAAGGTACGGGAAGTAAATGAGCTCCATCAAAACTGGAATATCGATTTCATATGTTGGATGTTGGAAGAAGAAGTAATCATGGTTTAAACTTTATTTTATAAAAACTATATATCGCTTGTTTTACGAATATATTATATCCCTTTTCTTAAAAGGTTATTTAGTAAAATTTTGTAACATAAATACTATTTTTTTAAACAAATTTTTCCTTATATTTTATTATTAAACTATTTAGTAAAACTTTTAATTTATATATATACAAAGTGATTTAAACTATCTTATTTTACTCTAATTATTTGATAAGTAAATTTATATATAAGCTCTATTTTATAAGTATCTATTTTTATAGTAATATTAAATGATTGTGACGTCTTCCTAAATGGAAATTGTTTTGATTTAAACCATGATTCAAATGGAGTTTTGATATGAAGTTATGTTCTACTTCGAATATGAATCGATTTTTAATGATTATAATAGTTCAAGGTAGACTTTATTCCACTCGAATATAAATGGGATTTCCAAATGATTGAAATGAGTTGATATGGAAAAAAAAAATATTCTATTTGTATATGAATGGATTTCAAATGTAAATCGATTTGAAATAACTATAATCTTTTGAGATGAGGTATATTCTACGTGAATATAGATCGATTTGAAATATTATATGAGTATAATATAATGAAATGAAATATATTCTAGTTTAGAATATAATCAGTTTGGTATGATTCATGATATTTGATATGAAATTTTATTTAATTGAATATACATTTTGGTTCGAGCAAAATATGATATTTTGATATACAAGCGAACCTTTGTGAAAAGTAAAAGAACTGACCGATGTGGAAAATGTAAATGTTGGTTGTTAAAGAGACCAGAGTCGACAAATGGCATACTCTCTGTCAGTGTCGATACCACATTAACAACTGTGAACGTTATGACGTATCCAGAATGAAATATGATGACTTGGAGTCGATTTTGGATTGATGAAGATGAACGATGACTAAATAGCCTTGATGTAACAACAAGAAATTTCGCTCGATCTGAATCGATCGCTAAACCGACCAAGACCGTTCGAAACCCCTGACTGTTTTGAGAACACGACAAATTAGAACAAATAAATATTCAAATACGTTGAATAAGGTTTAAATTTTCAAAACAGAATTTGTTTTCATTTTTAAAAATATACTCTTCACACTCATTCTAGGACACTACTGATCCCATATGACGAGTCATTCTTATTGGATATTATTAATCCAATCTCTAATGAATTCTTTCGAATGGTTCGAATGTGTCTTGTTCTCCGAGCTCTGTAAACCAAAGCTCTGATAACAAATGTAACAACAAGAAATTTCGCTCGATCTGAATCGATCGCTAAACCGACCAAGACCATTCGAAACCCCTGATTGTTTTGAGAACATGACAAATCAGAATACAAACAGAAGAACATTTAATTGTATATTACAATTCCATCAGGATATAAGTGTAACAACCCGGAATTTTGGGGACAATTTAAAATTTTTATTTTAGAAATTTTAAGGGAATTTTAATATTTAAAATAGTTTACTTTAAATAATAACGACTAAAAATTTATTTTAAAACAAATGAATTTAATTTAATTACAAAAGGAGTTTAAAACAGCGCTGCAGTTTGAAAATTTGAATTTGAACTTTGACTGAATGTACAGGATTCATTTTAAATCGGATTTCAACGAAACAAGAAATATTTAAATCTGTTCAATCACATCTTTCTAACGAATCTGAAAAACTGAAATTTCACTTTATAAATCAAAAGTTATGTCCAGTTTAAAATTAAGAAAAGTCGCTGTAGAATTTATATATATTTTATTTTAATATATTGGCCTTAAAAATAGCCATTTTGCAAACGACCTCGGTTTTCAACGTAACCACTTTTGTTGGAACCGGAATGTCAAATTATTGCTAGGTTTCAATTTTCATAATTTTTCGAATTAATATGTGAGCGTGGCAAAGGAAAATGAGTTTTGTCAGTTTCAATCAAATTTAATCGACTTGAAAATGACCATTTTTCAAACGGTCTCAGAATTCGACGAAAGTAGTCTCATTAGAACCGTATCGTCAAAACATAACTAGAAAAAAAATTCTATAATTTTTAGAGGTAGTATGTAGCCCCGGTAATTTAAAATGTAAGTTTGAATTTAATAATTAAATTGATTTATAATTTAATTTAAAGAAAAACATATCGTAACAGCCGAACTGGGTTACGAAACATGTTCCATTGTGTCCGGGACGGGGGTTATTAGCTGCGGGCGACACTTATTGGGTTTGATTTGAAGTTAAGAGTGATATATGAATTGAATTCAAATGAAATAAAATAAATTAAATAAAAATACACCTATAAATACTGTTGAAATATGGCCCCAATACGAAACCCTATTTTCCCAATACCCAGGCCGCCGTATACCTATATTCAATGGCCATCCTCATCCGATTTTCATTCCCTAATTCCTCTCTAGATACGGAGAATTAAATCAAGTGCCAATACAAACATTCTAGAGATTTTCGAGGCCTTTAATCCTATATGGTCATGATCTGAAACAATTGAGTATAGCGTTCGAATTTTGTCCCCAAAGTCAGCACGTTTGAGGCGGGTTTCGGCGATGGAGGGGGGGCGAGTTGGTCGCGCCGCCAGGTGGTGGAAGGGGGATCGATGGCCGTCGACTTGAGGTGTTCTGATCGGGTTCCGGCATGGCGTGGTGACGGCGAGATCAAGCCCTAGGGATCAGCTATTGGGTTCCATCGTGGACGATGTGTTACAGTAGGAAGAAGGGGTTAATCCCTTGTTTAATTGATTAATTTCTAATTTATTATCGATTAATATAAACTCAATGTTTAAACAGCCGTAACTTTTGCAAACAGAGATAAAATCGAACGAAACGAAAAGCATTGGAATCGTCTTTCAGAGATCTACAACATAGGACCATCTAGATCTGAATCAGAGCAAATCAGAAATTGGGGGAAAGTCAACTCTGAACTGTACAGAATTAAAATCGATGTGAGATTTCTATATTTTAAAAATAATTAAAATTTAATTATATTTCGTTATTTAAATTCTATGTGTGTGTATGTTGATTAAATTCAGATCTGTGATGTATGATGTTGTGTTTGTTGCCTATTGATTTTGTTGATTGTGATATATGTGTTTGGTTAAAATTAGATTCATATTTGATTTGAAATAAAAATCATATTTTATTTCGGAGTTACGGATATTGAAAGAGTTTGAAAATAAAGACTTCACCTTCATTTTAGACCCGAGAATATAGCTTGTTTATAAAACAAAATTTCACATTTTTGTTGAATTGAAATAGATCAAACAAAATATTACATTTTTGTTAAATTGAAATTAACATTTTTGTTTATGAAATAGAAAGAGATATTTTTGTCACTTTTAAAAGAATGAAACCAAAATAGATACCTTTGTCAGTAAATAAGAATTATACAAAAATACACATTTTTGTTATTAAATAAGGATTTTACAAAAATCACATTTTTGTCATTTAACAAGGATTATATATAAATATTATTTTTGTCAAAACATGATTTTAGAAATAAAAGACAATTTTTGGCAAAACATGATTTTTGAAATAAAATAACATTTCCTTACAAATGTTACAATGGAATAAAACAACATTTCCTTACAAATGTTACCTTGTAAATAAAAATAACATTCTTGAATTGACATTTGTTTTGTAAATAAAAAGAAACATTTTGTTTACATATAAAGAATTAGACAAAATATTCACATTTTGTTTACATATAGAGAATAGACAAAATATTCACATTTTGTTTACACAAAAAGAATTAGACAAAATTACCAGTTTTGGTCATGAATTGGAAATGTTCATTTTTGCAAATTAAATAGAATGAATTAAAAACATTCATTTTGGTCATTTTATAGGAATGAAGTACAAACATTTGGTTTTGTCATTTAAAATGGTTAAACCAAAATATACATTTTTGGTCACTTAAAATGATTAAACCAAAAATATACCTTTTTGGGTCATTAAAAGAGTTACACCAAAATATCCATTTTTGGTCATTGAAAAGAATTAGATCAAGATTAGCATTTTTTTTAGGAATGTTAAATAGGATAAAAAGTACATTTTTGTTTAGAAATGTTAATGTGATAGAAAAAAAGTACATTCTTGTTTAGAAATGTTTAATATGACTAAAGGAACATTTTTGTTAGGCAATGTTTCTTAGGATTTAAAAATATCATTAAAGAGAATAGAATTAGAACATTACATTCTCATGTAATATTGATTTCAATTGAAAGAATAGATTTTATTTGTCAATAACAAGAGTTAAAAACAGAAACTACATTTTTGTTAAATAAAAGAGTTAAGACATTTTTGTCAAATGTAATAGTTGAAAACAAAATTGGCCTTTTTGTCAAATTAGAACTGTTGAAACCAAAATGAACAATTTTGACAAATTAGGATAGTTGAATTAGAAATACACATTTTTATCATTTAAAGGGAATGAAATCAAAATATACATTTGTGAACATTAATGGGGATTAAACAAGAATAGACATTTTGTTCATTTAAAAGGTTGAAACAAAAATATAGATTTTTGTTCATTAAAAAGAGTAAATAAAACATGAATTTACAAAGTGCATTTTTATTTTACATTTTAGATGTAAATGAAAACATGAATTGAAAACGTGAATTTTTATTTACATTTTTAGATGTAAATAAAAAAGTATATTTATATTTACATTTCAGATATAAATAGAACCATGGATTAAAAAGTGATATTTTTATCGTCATTTTAGATGCGATAAAAGATTAGATTAAAAGCTACATTTTGATTTACATTTTAAACGTAAATAAATGAGTAGATGAAAAATTTGTATCTTTATTGTCATTTTAAAGACAAATAAAAAGAGTAGATTTAAAGCGACATTTTTATTGACATTTTATGTTCAAATAAAAAGTATGAAATTAAAAGAAGCATTTTTACTGTCATTTTAGAGACAATTAAAAGAATAGTTTTAATAGTTGCATTTGTAATGTTATTTATATGTAATAAGAAGAATAGAGATATATGTCTATGATGTTGAAATGTGTGATATGTTAATTATAATGTTTAGTATATTCAAGTTTGAATATTACACTTCCATTTACAAGTTACCCGACTTGTTTATGTGATTGGGACGATAATTTTTACTCATCGCCCAAGTGCACAAATAATTTATTATATGCTTGATGGATGAAACCCCACCGGGTATTGGGATGATATTGGATACACACTAATCCCAATATTTAGTTATCTGTCAATCGATGGATTGACAGTCTGTGATGAGCGTTAGTTATTTACTTTAATGCTCACACAGTTATAAATTCCACTTTGGTCGTCATTTGGGTGTTTGATAATTATTCATCAGGACTGTTGATTACATGCAATATATGGTTGTTGATTGAGCCACATTCCAATAAAGGATATTCTAGAAAAAGAATATTTTAGAAAATGTCTTAAAAAAAATATTTTAGAAAAGAATATATTTTAGAAAAATATATTTTTATTGAATGAACTAGTTATTAACTAGAATAAATCATTAAATTAAGATTTAATGAAGTTTTCCAATTAGTGAATATTTAATTGAAATTAAATTAAATAAATTGGATTTTGGGTTTGTCGTGAATGGTGTCTTCAATAACACCTTTCTTAAACCCAGTTGAAAAGAATAAACCTTTTGATTAAGATTACTAGAGTTTCAAACTATATCTTGTAATTGGAATAAAAATGATTTGTGAATTGAGTTTATCGTGAACAATGTTTTTAAACGACATCTTTTCTTTAACTCAATTAACAGTAAGAATATGATTTGGAATTTATAAATTTTGTATCAAGATTTAAATGGGAATTTTCCCAAAAGTAAGGTTTTCCAATTTAATGAGTTGAATGGAATTCGAATTAATTATAACCGAGATAAGCTTCTGTAAAAGAAAACCGATACTACATATGGAATTTAAAAGGCTTTGCCATTATTCCATTTATATTATTGGTCGGATACAGAAATTTATAATGATTATTTATTAATTTGATTTCTATGAAGATTCCATATTTAATGGAAGTCGATTTTGGGTTTATCGTGAACGGTGTTTTAAAATGACATTAGTTCTTTAACCCAGTTAAAGATAAGATTAATTTCTTAAATTTAAATACTCATTGAATAATGATTTTTGATATTTAAAACCAAATTTGGTTTCTTAATAAATCTTTAAAAGTTAGATTTAAGAATAAATTTGAAGAATTTGTCTTTGATAAAATAATGCGAATATACTATTAGAAGAATATTCTGAACTGGAATGAGGCATTGGATGTGCTTTTATAGTACTTGATTTCTAATTATAAAAATACGTGAGTTATTCGGGAAGACCGGGTTTAACCCATTCCGAATAATTACTATGACGATGAAGAGTCGAAGATGAAGACGGTGGTTAAAGACCGACGATCTTCACATCGAATGGATGTGTTGCTAAAGAGACCCTTGATGGTAGTAGCTACCTTGAAGGGGCTTCAGTGGTAGCCGTCCGGACTATTGTTGATTGTTCGGATTTGGTTTTCGCTCAGACCCATAGCATAAGCTAGTAAATGGATGCATGTCTGACATTGGATTTCGTTCCATGTAAATTAAATCGATTATATTAATGTATATCTGTTTGGTGGTGGAGGATTTATTCTCTACTTAACACCCTGGTATATATTGATAGTGATGGATCGCTTGGCGTGGATTGTCAATGTGGCACGCCAAGATGCAAATGATCAAGGCTTTTGTTGAAAAGCAGGGCCTTGTGGGATGATCAAAGTATAGCCTATTACGGCATAACTTTGTGTATATCGTGACTTCGCGAGCCTCACACCCCGGTATGAGTCAAAAATGCGATATGGACTGCAGGGAGTGCACACGTTTCTTTCTAGCTAGGAGTGGTGTCAGTGCTTAAACTGGCTGACGTTTCACTTATGTGGATGATGGATTTTGAGGCGCCTCGGATTTTTATAGGCCGTTAGTGGTCATACTATAGGTCCAAAGGGACCGTGAAGCGTGTGTTCAGGCATAATTAATCCACTACCCTTAGGTAGGGACTGGCCCTGAAGATCCAAGGTTTGCCCATAGGTGTGATCCTGAGGCATTTGCTAGAGTGTCTCGAATTGGAGAGGAGCTTGCCCCTAGCCTCGACTCATGATGGAAATCCAATTTCCAATACGACCTTGCAGTTTTGATTGTAGAACTAGTATGACGACATGATATATGGAACCCATGCTGTCTATGATTGATACATTATGATTGAAATGTTTTTATTAAAACATATATACACCAGTATTAATATTAAATCCGTTTTATCGTATCAAGCATCTTTTGACCATTATAAAGTAAAACCCTATCCTTCGGTTTGCGTTGCATTGTGTGATGGGACTTGGGTCTTATAAAGGTTTCATTTTTCTAAAAAGCATTGCGTTGTTTAACGTTTTACTTTATTTTATGCATTGGCAATCCAATGGAGTAAACCCGTTCCGCATTAGCGGCGTGGTCCTGTGATTAGCCTTAGTATTAGATAGTTAAGTTAAGATTTCTCATACCAGTCTCATGACTGACCTGTAGTTTGTTTCACTGGCAAACTCGGGTGCCCATATTTTCCACACGGGTAGTCGAGTAGCTTTTGCAGATATATTTACAGGATCCTGGCTTACATCTGAAGCGGTATTCGGAAAGCTCTGTATCTGTGTATTCCTTCCAGTTGTATATTTGTATTATTTTTCCGCTGCAATTTAAATGTAATTTAAAACTCTGATATTATTGTATTTCTATTATGTAATAAGTATTCATACTCTGTTTCATTCTTGTACTCTGATGTAATTGTGTAATCAGCAATAAAATGTTCTTCAGTTTGTGTTCAAATGTGTGTTGTTCTCAAAGCAATCCAGCCTTTCCTTTACTGGGAAGTTTGGGTCGTCACATGTGGTATCAGAGCTTTGGTTTACAGAGCTCGAGAACAAGACACATTAGAACCGAACGAAAGAATTCATCAGAGATTGGATTAGTAATATCCAATGAGAATAACTCGTTAGAGATGGGATTAGTAGTATCCTAGAACGAGCGTGAAGAGTATTATTTTCTTTAAAATAAAGATGAAAACAAATTTAGTTTTGAAAATTTTATCTTAATATACGTATTTGAGTATATTATATTTTAATGTGGACAATCGAGTATATAAGGATTTTGAATATACGAGTAATTAACGGATATTCGAAGTTTTAATATACTGGATTGATATAGAATCACACTCTAGTCGCCCGAAGGTGATTCTGGTGATAGGTCGACCATCACCAGTATTTATGTCCGAGTCTCGAAGGTGGGATTTCTATATATTTCCATTGACTGGTATGAGAACCAACACTTAGTTAGAACATACTGTTGTGATTTGCACTAAAATATGATTTTTGGCTATATATAAAGGTTATATATATATTTAAAAAGTTAATCACCTAATTGGTTGTGATGTTTGATAATTAGTTTCACTAATTAAAAGTATAGAAATTATAATTAATTTAACTAACAAAATTATGGAAACCAATAAAGTTGAGTTAGTGAATTAAACAACTTTTAGTTATGTTCCTTTTCGAGGACGAAAAGATTTTAAGTGGGGGCGAATGTAACAACCCGGAATTTTGGGGACAATTTAAAATTTTTATTTTAGAAATTTTAAGGGAATTTTAATATTTAAAATAATTTACTTTAAATAATAACGACTAAAAATTTATTTTAAAACGAATGAATTTAATTTAATTACAAAAGGAGTTTAAAACAGCGCTGCAGTTTGAAAATTTGAATTTGAACTTTGACTGAATGTACAGGATTCATTTTAAATCGGATTTCAACGAAACAATAAATATTTAAATCTGTTCAATCACATCTTTCTAACGAATCTGAAAAACTGAAATTTCACTTTATAAATCAAAAGTTATGTCCAGTTTAAAATTTAGAAAAGTCGCTGTAGAATTTATATATATTTTAATATAATATATTGGCCTTAAAAGTAGCCATTTTGCAAACGACCTCGGTTTTCGACGAAACCACTTTTGTTGGAACTGGAATGTCAAATTATTGCTAGGTTTCAATTTTCATAATTTTTCGAATTAATATGTGAGTGTGGCAAAGGAAAACGTGTTTTGTCAGTTTTAGTCAAATTTAATCGACTTGAAAATGGCATTTTTCAAACGGTCTTAGAATTCGACGAAATTAGTCTCGTTAGAACCGTATCGTCAAAACATAACTAGAAATAATTTTTCTATAATTTTTAGAGGTAGTATGTAGCCCCGGTAATTTAAAATGTAAGTTTGAATTTAATAATTAAATTGATTTATAATTTAATTTAAAGAAAAACATATCGTAACAGCCGAACTGGGTTACGAAACATGTTCCATTGTGTCTGGGACGGGGGTTATTAGCTAAGGGCGACACTTTTTGGGTTTGATTTGAAGTTAAGAGTGATGTATGAATTGAATTCAAATGAAATAAAATAAATTAAATAAAAATACGATAAATACTGTTGAAATACGGCCCCAATACGAAACCCTATTTTCCCAATACCCAGGTCGTCGTATACCTATATTCAATGGCCATCCTCATCCAATTTTCATTCCCTAATTCCTCTCTAGATACGGAGCATTAAATCAAGTGCCAATACAAACATTCTAGAGATTTTCGAGGCCTTTAATCCTATACAGTCATGATCTGAAACAATTGAGTATAGCGTTCGAATTTTGTCCCCAAAGTCAGCATGTTTGAGGAAGGTTTCGGCGATGGAGGGGGGGCGAGTTGGTCGCGCCGCCAGGTGGTGGAAGGGGGATCGATGGCCGTCGACGTGAGGTGTTCTGATCGGGTTCCGGCATGGCGTGGTGACGGCGAGATCAAGCCTAGGGATCGGCTATTGGGTTTCATCGTGGCCCGATGTGTTACAGGAGGAAGAAGGGGTTAATCCCTTGTTTAATTAATTAATTTCTAATTAATTATCGATTAATATAAACTCAATGTTTAAACAGCCGTAACTTTTGCAAACAGAGATGAAATCGAACGAAACGAAAAGCGTTGGAATCATCTTTCAGAGATCTACAACATAGGACCATCCAGATCTGAATCAGAGCAAAACAGAAATTAAGGGAAAGTCAACTCTGAACTGTACAGAATTAAAATCGATGTGAGATTTCTATATTTTAAAAATAATTAAAATTTAATTATATTTCGTTATTTAAATTCTATGTGTGTGTATGTTGATTAAATTCAGATATGTGATGTATGATGTTGTGTTTGTTGCCTGTTGATTTTGTTGATTGTGATATACGTGTTTGGTTAAAATTAGATTCATATTTGATTTGAAATAAAAATCATGTTTTTATTTCGGAGTTATGGATATTGAAAGAGTTTGAAAATAAAGACTTCACCTTCATTTTAGACCCGAGAATATAGCTTGTTTATAAAACAAAAATTCACATTTTTGTTGAATTGAAATAGATCAAACAAAATATTACATTTTTGTTAAATTCAAATTAACATTTTTGTTTATGAAATAGAAAGAGATATTTTTGTCACTTTTAAAAGAACGAAACACAAAGAGATACCTTTGTCATTAAATAAGAATTATACAAAAATACACATTTTTGTTATTAAATAAGGATTTTACAAAAATCACATTTTTGTCATTTAACAAGGATTATATATAAATAGTATTTTTGTCAAAACATGATTATAGAAATAAAAGACAATTTTTGGCATAACATGATTTTTGAAAAAAAAAAATAACATTTCCTTATAAATGTTACAATGGAATAAAACAACATTTCCTTACAAATGTTACCTTGTAAATAAAAATAACATTCTTGAATTGACATTTGTTTTGTAAATAAAAAGAAACATTTTGTTTACATATAAAGAATTAGACAAAATATTCACATTCTGTTTACATATAGAGAATAGACAAAATATTCACATTTTGTTTACACAAAAAGAATTAGACAAAATTATCAGTTTTGGTCATGAATTGGAAATGTTCATTTTTGCAAATTAAATAGAATGAATTAAAAACATTCATTTTGGTCATTTTATAGGAATGAAGTACAAACATTTGGTTTTGTCATTTAAAATGGTTAAACCAAAATATACATTTTTGGTCACTTAAAATGATTAAACCAAAAATATACCTTTTTGGGTCATTAAAAGAGTTACACCAAAATATCCATTTTTGGTCATTGAAAAGAATTAGATCAAGATTAGCATTTTGTTTAGAAATGTTAAATAGGATAAAAAGTACATTTTTGTTTAGAAATGTTAATGTGATGGAAAAAAAGAACATTTTTGTTTAGAAATGTTTAATATGACTAAAGGAACATTTTTGTTAGGCAATGTTTCTTAGGATTTAAAAATATCATTAAAGAGAATAGAATTAGAACATTACATTCTCATGTAATATTGATTTCAATTGAAAGAATAGATTTATTTGTCAATAACAAGAGTTAAAAACGGAAACTACATTTTTGTTAAATAAAAGAGTTAAGACATTTTTGTCAAATGTAATAGTTGAAAACAAAATTGGCCTTTTTGTCAAATTAGAACTGTTGAAACCAAAATGAACAATTTTGACAAATTAGGATAGTTGAATTAGAAATACACATTTTTGTCATTTAAAGGGAATGAAATCAAAATATACATTTGTGATCATTAATAGGGATTAAACAAGAATAGACATTTTGTTCATTTAAAAGGTTGAAACAAAAATATACATTTTTGTTCATTAAAAGGAGTAAATAAAACATGAATTTACAAAGTGTGTTTTTATTTTACATTTTAGATGTAAATGAAAACATGAATTGAAAATGTGAATTTTTATTTACATTTTTAGATGTAAATAAAAACACAGAATTAAAAAGTACATTTATATTTACATTTCAGATATAAATAGAACAATGGATTAAAAAGTGATATTTTTATCGTCATTTTAGATGCGATAAAAGATTAGACTAAAAGCTACATTTTGATTTACATTTTAAATGTAAATAAATGAGTAGATGAAAAACTTGTATCTTTATTGTCATTTTAAAGACAAATAAAAAGAGTAGATTTAAAGCGACATTTTTATTGACATTTTATGTTCAAATAAAAAGTATGAAATTAAAAGAAGCATTTTTACTGTCATTTTAGAGACAATTAAAAGAATAGTTTTAATAATTGCATTTGTAATGTTATTTATATGTAATAAGAAGAATAGAGATATATGTCTATGATGTTGAAATGTGTGATATGTTAATTATAATGTTTAGTATATTCAAGTTTGAATATTACACTTCCATTTACAAGTTACCCGACTTGTTTATGTGATTGGGACGATAATTTTTACACATCGCCCAAGTGCACAAATAATTTATTATATGCTTGATGGATGAAACCCCACACGGGTATTGGGATGATATTGGATACACACTAATCCCAATATTTAGTGATCTGTCAATCGATGGATTGACAGTCTATGATGAGTGTTAGTTATTTACTTTAATGCTCACACGGTTATAAATTCCACTTTGGTCGTTATTTGGGTGTCTGATAATTATTCATCAGGATTGTTGATTACATGCAATATATGGTTGTTGATTGAGCCACATTCCAATAAAGGATATTCTAGAAAAAGAATATTTTAGAAAATGTCTTAGAAAAAAAATTCAGAAAAGAATATATTTTAGAAAAATATATTTTTATTGAATGAACTAGTTATTAACTAGAATAAATCATTAAATTAAGATTTAATGAAGTTTTCCAATTAGTGAATATTGAATTGAAATTAAATTAAATAAACTGGATTTTGGGTTTGTCGTGAATGGTGTCCTCAATAACACCTTTCTTAAACCCAGTTGAAAAGAATACACCTTTTTATTAAGATTACTAGAGTTTCAAACTATATCTTGTAATTGGAATAAAAATGATTTGTGAATTGAGTTTATCGTGAACAGTGTTTTAAACGACATCTGTTCTTTAACTCAATTAACAGTAAGAATATGATTTGGAATTTATAAATTTTGTATCAAGATTTAAATGGGAATTTTCCCAAAAGTAAGGTTTTCCAATGTAATATATTAAATTGGAGTTGAATGGAATTCGAATTAATTATAACTGAGATAAGCTTCTGTAAAAGAAAACCGATACTACATATGGAATTTAAAAGGCTTTGCTGTTATTCCATTTATATTATTGGTCGGATACAGAAATTTATAACGATTATATATTAATTTGATTTCTGTGAAGATTCCATATTTAATGGAAGTCGATTTTGGGTTTATCGTGAACGGTGTTTTAAAATGACATTAGTTCTTTAACCCAGTTAAAGATAAGATTAATTTCTTAAATTTAAATAATCATTGAATAATGATTTGTGATATTTAAAACCAAATTTGGTTTCTTAATAAATCTTTAAAAGTAAGATTTAAGAATAAATTTGAAGAATTTGTCTTTGATAAAATAATGCGAATATACTATTAGAAGAATATTCTGAATTGGAATGAGGCGTTGGATGTGCTTTTATAGTACTTGATTTTTAATTATAAAAATACGTGAGTTATTCGGGAAGACCGGGTTTAACCCATTCTGAATAATTATTATGACGATGAAGAGTCGAAGATGAAGACGGTGGTTGAAGACCGACGATCTTCACATCAAATGGATGTGTTGCTACAGAGACCCTTGATGGGAGTAGCTACCTTGAAGGGGCTTCAGTGGTGGTCGTCCGGACTATTGTTGATTGTTCGGATTTGTTTTTCGCTCAGACCCAGAGCATAAGCTAGTAAATGAATCCGTGTCTGACATTGGATTTCGTTCCATGCGAATTAAATCGATTCTATTAATGTATATCTGTTTGGTGGTGGAGGATTTATTCTCTACTTAACACCCTGGTATATATTAATAGTGATTGATCGCACGGCGTGGATTGCTAATGTGGCACGCCAAGATGCAAATGATCAAGGCTTTTGTTGAAAAGCAGGGCCTTGTAGGATGATCAAAGTATAGCCTATTACGGCATAACTTTGTGTATATCGTGACTTCGTGAGTCTCACACCCCAGTATGAGTCGAAAACGGGATATGGAGTGCAGGGAGTGCACACGTTTCTTTCTAGCTAGGAGTGGTGTCAGTGCTTAAACTGGCTGACATTTTATGTGGATGATGGATTTTGAGGCACCTCAGATTTTTATAGGCCGTTAGTGGTCATACTATAGGTCCAAAGGGACCGGGAAGCGTGTGTTCAGGCATAATTAATCCACTACCCTTAGGTAGGGACCGGCCCTGAAGATCCAAGGGTTGCCCATAGGTGTGATCCTGAGGCATTTGCTAGAGTGTCTCGAATCGGAGAGGAGCTTGCCCCTAGCCTCGACTCATGATGGAAATCCAATTTCCAATACGACCTTGCGGTTTTGATTGTAGAACTAGTATGGCGACATGATATAGGGTACCCATGCCGTCTATGATTGATACATTATGATTGAAATGTTTTTATTAAAACATATATACACTAATATTAATATTAAATCTGTTTTATCGTATCAAGCATCTTTTGACCATTACAAGGTAAAACCCTATCCTCCGGTTTGCGTTGATTGTGTGATGAGACTTGGGTCTTATAATGGTTTCATTTTTCTAAAAAGCATTGCATTGTTTAACGTTTTACTTTATTTTATGCACTGGCAATCCAATGGAGTAAACCCGTTCCGCGTTAGCGGCATGGTCCTGTGATTAGCCTTAGTATTAGATAGTTAAGTTAACATTTCTCATACCAGTCTCATGACTGACCTGTAGTTTGTTTCACTGGCAAACTCGGGTGCCCATATTTTCCACATGGGCAGTCGAGTAGCTTTTGCGCATATATTTACAGGATCCTGGCTTACAGCTGAAGCGGTATTCGGAAAGCTCTGTATCCCTGTATTCCTTCCAGTTGTATATTTGTATTATTTTTCCGGTGCTATTTAAATGTAATTTAAAACTCTGATATTAGTATATTTCTATTATGTAATAAGTATTCATACTCTGTTACATTCTTGTACTCTGATGTAATTGTGTAATCAGCAATAAAATGTTCTTCAGTTTGTGTTCAAATGTGTGTTGTTCTCAAAGCACTCCAGCCTTTCCTTTAATGGGAAGTTTGGGTCGTCACAACAAGAATATACAGAGTATGAATAAATATTACACAGAAACTATTAGAGATTTAAATTACATTTAAATACATCGCAGTGGAAAAACAATACAAAGCACAACTGAAAACAGATACACGGATACAGAGCTTTTCGAATAACGCTTTAGCTGTAAATCAGGATCCTGTGAATATAAATCTGCAAAACCAAAACTACTAGCTGCCCGTGTCGAAAATAAGGGCACCTGGAGTTTATTATTTTAACCTAAATTCTGGTTGCCCTTATTTTCGACACGGGCAGCTAGTAGTTTTGGTTTTGCAGATTTATATTCACATGATCCTGATTTACAACTGAAGCGGTATTCAGAAAGCTCTGTATCCGTGTATCTGTTTTCAGTTGTGCTTTGTATTGTTTTTCCACTGCAATGTATTTAAATGTAATTTAAATTCTGATAGTTTCTATGTAATATTTATTCATACTCTGTATATTCTTGTATTATGATGGAATTGTTGTAATATACAATGAAATGTTCTTCTGTTTGTGTTCTGATTTGTCATGTTCTCAAAACAATCAGGGGTTTCGAACGGTCTTGGTCGGTTTACCGATCGATTAGGATCGAGAGAAATTTCTTGTTGTTACACTTGACCTTCGGGTCATAATTGAAATGACTAAAATAGGAGCGATACCGTGACTAATTAAGGTAGCATCTTTGATCGGACGCACTTCTTTGATACTATTTCTATGACTATGACGATGATGATGATTTGGGCCCATTTGATTTGGGAGTGTGTTCCGAGGTAGGCGGTAGTGGCTGCTATGCGTTACCACCGGTCCGGGAGTGTAATTGGTAGAATCCTACCCTGGGTATTGCATCAAGTGCCTTGTCTTATTTATCTTTATTGAGCCCCTACGATTTTGATTTGTATCGTATCTATGGAGTGCCCTCTGGTGCCATCGGTTTACGGTGGGTTTACGATACTGTATAGACTACGGTATTATAAATGGTGTAAGGGTAAAAATGTAATCCCGCTTACGCTATTTCCATTATGTTTACTTTGCTGAATAGACATTACAATAATAGCGTATTATACTATGTATCTATTAGTTTAACGGATCCTTGAGAGATGGAAAATCCCGTAACATCTCTTGAGTTACTGTACCCATGACACTCAGGTTATTTCGTATTTTAATTTGACTAATATGAGAATGATTTAGTGCTGATCCGAGTGTTTGTTGTGTTTTCTTTTTATGCAATACGCTCGGGTCAGCAGAAATTGCAGTTATCGAAGATTGCAATATCTTAGAGGATGAAGACGAGGATTTGGTATATATATATATATATCAATTATAAGTATATTTTTCCGCTGCACTTTATTTCCGCTGCATTACTGTACATACTTATATAGTATATAAATGAACTCTGATTACTGAAAATGTAAGTCGAATGTATATGTTTTAAATGTTTTTGAACCATTATTTTTTTGTTATATTTTGTCCTTCCGTTGTGAGATTCTGTGATTGTTTTCTCTTCTTCCTTCTTTTTGTTCTTTTTCCCACTAACTTTCTGGGTTGGTGATTTGTTTGGGTCGGCATGTGTGGTTTATTGTCAATTTGAACGGTCAGAAATCCAGGTCGTTACAGTTGGTATCAGAGATTTGGTTAGCGATAACCTTGGTTCTGTTTGGGAATTAACTCATTAGAGATAGGATTAGTAATATCCTAGAATGAGTTTAAGTGATATACTAGAGAATGTACTTGTATTTTGGATATAAAATGATTTAATATTGTGTTGACTTGTTATATTAAATATTTATGGATTTTGGTCGATATATGGGACGCGATACAATCGATAGGAATTTCTAAATAATTGGACAGAATAGATCGACATAATATGGTTTTCAATTATATTTTAAATATATATTTGATACATTATTGGTTTAAATTTATATGCATTCGTTATTAGTAGGTAATAATATCAAGTTATTATCTATTATGGCTGATTCAATAATAAACCAAATGGGAAATTTAAATGGTTCGGGAAAACTCGAAAATAGAATCTTTTAAGTATAATTGGTTTCATAATATAGTTTGCAATCAAAATAGAATTTAACTTGAGAACTCGATTCTGGGGCTTTTGAAAATAGTTTTGCCAAGATTTTTGAAGAAAATATAGTATTATAAGTATGTTCGAAAAGGAAATAGTTTAAAAGATTTTAAATGAAATAAGTGTGTAATCCTTTCTCAGACCTTAGAAGTAGCTTGGTAATGAGTGCACGCATTATCAATGCTTATTTTGAAGAGTCTGAGTGGGGGAGAGACCACTCAATGATTATTATAACTAATTAGTTCAGATGAAGGATTTGTATTTAAAATTTTATATGGTACGATTTTCTATAAAATATTACAAGTACATATATTATTTAAAATTGGTTATAAACCCAGAATCAAGTATTTAAGTTCATTTTAACTAATGATATTGATTTATGTATTAAGGTAACACGATTTATTAGAATCTTAGATTTTAAAACCCGAAAATGGGCTTAAGTATTAAGAGAAAGGGAAATAGTCATCTAAGACTCCTAAGCAGGGTGATAATAGGGTTCAACAAGTTCTAGCTTGGTCGATAAGAGTGCTGGAGGAAATCAACCATATTAGGTATGAAACAAAACTTAATTGAAGTCGACTAAAATGAATTGAAGAATTTGGTTGTGTAATAAAAATGGAAACAACTTATGACTTGAACTAGTTAATAAGTATGTGAAGTTAGTCAAAAAAGAGTTGATAAGAATTTATGTTGTTGATAAAATATTAATTGTCAATAAGTTAAAATGGAAGAAATCAAACGGTGAATTAGAGTGTATGTGAAATAAAGGCATAAAAATCTAAATGGGGTAAAACCTCATTAGGACAATATATCGAATGAAATCATTTTGTCGAGAGGAATATAATTTAATGTGAGTAGAGGAATCGAGTTAAATAAAGTTAACTTAGGAAATCAAATGATAATGGCTTGAGAACTAAGTATATATAAAAAAATGTGTTATAAACTGTCCTTAATTCAATTTGGGATTTGAGTGTCTAATTAATAAATTGAGTTAATGGAATAAGGTTTAATTTAAAATAAAATGGGAATAAGCAAATAAGAAAATGGTTAAATAGAAGTGCCAAACAAGAGAATTGTGATGCAAAAGTATAATTTGGCTTATTCGGAATAAGTTAATAATTAAACGAATTCTAAATTGGAGATATTGAAAGAAAAAAAACTCAATCTGAGTTGGATGTATTTAATAAAATGAAACTAGACTTAGTTGAGTCGAGTGAAGTAAACCAATAAGGGTTAAGTTAGAAGATCAATTGATGATAAAGTAGTTGGGGAGGACTGAGTAAGGAAAATTTGCAAATTGATTTAGGATAATGAAATAAGGATCTAGTATAATTAAGTTGTTGAAAAAATTAAAATGAATTCAAGTCTTAATTGGAAATTTATGATTGGAATGAAACGAGAAAGTGAATAGAAAATATATTAAAATGAAGTAAGAAATTTAATGAAAATTCATTTCTTGGATTATGAGGTGAATGTAAATGATTGAATGGATGAATGAAAGCAAATGAAAAGGGTGAATTGAAAGGAGCATAAGTAAATGGAATGAAATTCATTTAATATAAGTTAACAAACATGAATACGTTTAAGTATTAAAAGGGTAAATAGTATTATGTGCTTAATGGAGCGATAACCCATTTTAGATGGTTAAGCGTTGCTAAAGTTTTTGGAATCTGAAAGGTTTGAAACCCCAAATAAAATATATCGATGTTTATGCGAAAACTTGAAATATTAGATGAGCGGAAGTACAATGACCATAACTTTTGAATGAATGGTCGGAATTAGATGATTCTAGACTCTTTGGAAACCTTAGAAATGAGATAAAACCTTCGTTCATAGAGCCATGTCAGAATTTTCATGTTTACTAAGTTGAAATTCAAGTTCTAGTCGTAGTATGATGTGCAGAAAATTAAAAAACTGAAGCACATATCAATATTTTTTTTTACCATAATTTCCTAACGAATCGTCGAATTTTAATGTTCGAGTATTGTAAAGACCCGCAACTTCCCCATAAAGGAAAGCGTCGGATAGTTCGAGAACAAACCACAACAGAACACATATAAAAGAACGTTTCATTGTATATTACAACAATGCATCAGATTACAAGAATATACAGAGTATAAATGAATATTACACAGAAATATCAGAGATTTAAATTACATTTAAATACATAGCAGCGGAAAATAATACAATACACAACTAGAAGGAGATATACGGATACAAAGCTTTCCGGATATCGTTCCAGCTGTAAACCAGGATCCTGTGAATATAAATCTGCAAAACCAAAACTACTAGCTGCCCGTGTCAAAATAGGGGCACCCAGAGTTTAGGTTAAAACAATAAACTCCAGGTCAGTCATGTGACTGGTGTGAGAACTAAAACAGTTATTAATCTTTATTTTTAAAGTTAGGTAAATCAAGGGACCATGCCGTATAACACGGAACGGGTTTCCTCCCAAGAATACCAGTGCATAAAACAACAGCGCAATGCTAGATAAAGGAAAATGAAGCTGTTATAAGACCCAGGTCCCATCACACAATGCAACGCAGCCGAGGATAGGGTTTTCCCTTATAACAGCCAAAGAATGCTTGATACGTTTTAAAACAAATCATTTGATACTACTATAAGTGCATAGTGTATAAAACAACTTCAAATCATAAGTATCAATCATAGGCGACATGAGCGTCCCATGCCACTATGTTGCCATACAAATAAAACCGCAAAGTCACGTATTTGGAAATTGGATTTCCGTCTATGAACCGAGGCCAGGGATCGTCCTCTACCGATTCGAGACAATCTAGCCTACCATGTCTCAGGAACAGCCGCAACTGCCCCCTGGATCGTCAGGGCCGGTCCACCGATGTGGATTATTATGCCTGAACAATACGTCTCCCCGCCCTTTGGGGCGCAAACGAGCCAACGAATGGCTCCATCGGTTCGAGAACGACCGATCAATCTGAGGCGCCTCGCAACAGCAACAACCACATAAGTCAAACTCGTCAGGGCGTGTAAAACCACTGACGCCACTTCTAGCTAGAAAGAAACGCAAGTCCTCCCTGAGGTCCGTCTCCCGTTTTTGGTTCATACCTGGTGTGAAACACGCGAGGTAAACGTTACACAAAGCTACGCCACAAAGGCCGTGCTTTGATCATCACCACAAGACTTTGCTTTTCAACAGAAGCCTTGATCATTTGCATCTTAGCATGCCACACAGGCAAACCATCCTATGCAACCGATATCAGTCACACAGAATGAAATCCGATGTCAGACACACAGTCCATTTACAAGTCCGTTCTGGGTCTGAACGAAACCGGAGGCACCTAGTACCTCGCATATCCATCGATCTCCAAGTACGTCTGGACGATCACTAACTGTTTCCATCTTCTTGGGTGTACAGCCCAATCAAGATCATCAGTTATCACCCAAACGACGTGAAGACCTCCGGTCTTCGACCATCGTCTTCATCTTCGACTTATCGTCGTATCAGTTATTCAGAATGGGATAAACCCGGTCTTTCCGAATAACTCGCGTATATTTTAAATAAGTGTTACACAAACACAACATACGCCTCATTCCAATTCATTAGTCACTAACCGTAAATTAATCAAGAGAATAATTCCCCAAATATTAACCCCGAAGGCCGAAACCAACATCAGATCAATATCCAGAAAACCCTTCTGCTTGGCTAACCGACAGTTAGTTTCTAAATTTCACGTTCAAATCTAATTAAAGATTTAACTATCGCCTGGAGCAAAACTGGTGATACTCCATTCTCGATCTTTTCAATCTAATTAAAGATTCATTAAAACTCCACTTAGTTTTAATCTGTGACTGGGTTAAAGAATCAGTGTCATTTAAAACACGGTTCACGATAAACCCAAAGTCACATCCCATTAATTATCGGGTTAAAGAACAAGTGTTATTTAAAACACTGTTCACGATAAACCCAAAAATCAATATCCATTCAATTCCAATTAAATATTATTTAATTGGTGCACTTCATTAAATCTAAATCAAAAGATTTAATCTTTTCTCAACTGGGTTCAAGAACAGTGTTAGTGAAGACACCATTCACGACAAACCCAAATTACATTCATTAATTATCGGGTTAAAGAACAAGTGTTATTTAAAACACTGTTCACGATAAACCCAAAAATCAATATCAATTCAATTCCAATTAAATATCATTTAATTGGTACACTTCATTAAATCTAAATAAAAAGATTTAATCTTTTCTCAACTGGGTTCAAGAACAGTGTTAGTGAAGACACCATTCACGACAAACCCAAATCACATTCATTAATTATCGGGTTAAAGAACAAGTGTTATTTAAAACACTGTTCACGATAAACCCAAAAATCAATATCAATTCAATTCCAATTAAATATTATTTAATTGGTACACTTCATTAAATCTAAATAAAAAGATTTAATCTTTTCTCAACTGGGTTCAAGAACAGTGTTAGTGAAGACACCATTCACGACAAACCCAAATCACATTCATTAATTATCGGGTTAAAGAACAAGTGTTATTTAAAACACTGTTCACGATAAACCCAAAAATCAATATCAATTCAATTCCAATTAAATATTATTTAATTGGTACACTTCATTAAATCTAAATAAAAAGATTTAATCTTTTCTCAACTGGGTTCAAGAACAGTGTTAGTAAAGACACCATTCACGACAAACCCAAATCACATTCGATATTCAATACAAGGCTCTGAATAGAAAATATATCAGCTTATATTCAATATCGAATTCTACGACTAACAAATGTCGTATTGGAAATAACGATACAAATATATATCTTTCAAATTTCCATAACAACACCTGTAATATCACGAATTCCAACATCGAAATATTCCGAAGACAATTTCGATTCAAATCCACTCCAATGCAATCATTGGAATTTTGGTTACTTTTAAAACCCTTTTCGAATTCAATTTATTTATTTAAAAATAAATAGAATTATAATTCTAGTTCAAAACTAGTTCATTTCGATAAAAATCTATTTTTATCTTTTCAAATATGGAGTTTTTCATCCCAAACTTTCACAAATCATTTCTTATGATTTTACACAAATTATTACTATTTTTAATAATTTTATCAAGGCCCGTACAGTCGATTTCCAACAATGGCCATCGAACTGCACTTACAGCGACCTTTTTCCAATTTGATTTGGACGTATCTCCAAATCCAACCGTTAGATTTCAAATTTCTAACATTCGTTAGAAAGCTCTTTTCGATACGAACCCAACGGTTCCGGTTTTAGGAGAATCCGACGGTCGGATCTCCCGTAATGTCCGTTTGAAATAAATGGTCGAAATTTACGAACTGCCGCGGCGCGGCGCGTTCTATTCAGGCCATTATATTATATATATAATATATATAATATATATTTCGTCGATTCTATTTAAAACGAATTATATAAATAGTTTTAAATTCGTTTCAAAAGCAATTTCAACTTCCTTTTCAATTCAAATCAAAATTGAATTCTTCTTTATAAATTCGTTTTAAAATCCATTTCTATTCAATTCAAATTTCAATTCAATTTGAATTTATTTCACTTCGCTTTCAATTCGATTCGAATTCGTTTTCAATTCAATTCGTTTCGAAATCGTTTTCAATTCAATTCATTTCGAAATCGTTTTCAATTCAATTCATTTCGAAATCGTTTTCAATTCAATTCATTTCGAAATCGTTTTCAATTCAATTCATTTCGAAATCGTTTTCAATTCAATTCATTTCGAAATCGTTTTCAATTCAATTCATTTCGAAATCGTTTTCAATTCAATTCATTTCGAAATCGTTTTCAATTCAATTCATTTCGAAATCGTTTTTAGTTCAATTCATTTCAAAATATTCGATTTCGAAATCACTTTTCAATATTCATTTTAAAATGAATAAAATCGATATAAATATCGTTCACGTCAAAATGGCGTCAATCTAATCCTCACGGCTTCACATATTTCTATTTTCAAATATTCTATTTCAAATATTTCTATTTCAAATATTTCTATTTCAAATATTTCTTTTTTCGAAACTGGAATGAGGCCCAATCAATTACCATATAATGTTAATTATATGGATTTTCTACAACACATGTATATATCAACAACGATGAATAATCAATCATCAACCAAAGTGCACTACACTGTATAAGCATCAAATATAGACATTTAACGCTTACAGCAGCTTGTCAATCAATCGATCGACATATTTAATCAGTGAGGATGAGTGAACTTCAAATTTCATCCTAACACCCGTGTGGGGTTTCAAACAATCAAACACATATTTTATTTGTGCAGTTAGGCGATGTGTAAAATTTATCGACCCAATCAACGTCATTCAAATAGGTGTACATAAACAAACCGTCTGGTTTGTAAATGAATATTTATTTATTCACATTCACGTTAAAAATTATATTTTTAACGATAACACATTTTATTTTAACATATGAATTTCTATTCAGTTCATTCGTTAAATAAAATGCTATTTTTATTTTTCTAACTTATTTTAGAAAATTTCGGCGGCATAACGGCACGATACTAGAAACGGGACAAGGCCTAGCCTTATCCCCGGTCTAGTGAAGGCCCACGCCATTCACACATCAATCAAATCACTCTCGTTATGCAAACCACAAAATTTGGAGTAAGAGTCTAACCTAGTCTTACTCCTTCGCCTTATAACGGCGCACGTCTAATCCTAACCAATTTATCGATTCGATTTTTCACACCACAAACCACATTCAAACCAATATCTCAATCAATCACCAAACATCCAAACAAACAAGTCCATGGTATGTGGACGGGTGTCGGGTGCTTCTAAGCACCGTCTGCATCCTAGTATATATATATATAACTAGAAAAATAAATTGAAAGGTGAGAAATTCTCACATATAGCTATCCTAGCTCCACGGCACTTCTATTTCAGAGATCTTCGTCGATCCCGCCTTTTTGTCACCTTCGTTGTCCGCTTTCACTACATATGTAAAAATTGAATTTTTACTATGCTATTCAATATATAAAAATCGAATTTTTACTTCGATGTTCAATATATAAAAATCCTATTTTTATTTCAACGTTCAATATATAAAAATCGAATTTTTTATTTCAAAGTTCAATATATAAAAAACGAATTTTTATTTCAAAGTTCAATATATAAAAAACGAATTTTCTATCGCTATGTCAAATAGATAAAAATTATATTTTTATCACGCTATTTTCCACATAAAGATTTCGCCTTTTCTAAAATAAAGATTTAGCCTTTTCAAAAATAAAGTTTTCGCCTTTATAAAAAATAAAGTTTTCGCCTTTAAAAATCACCACTTTATCTCAACGTATATAAAATAAAAATCAGATTTTTATTTCGTTACATACACAAAGATGATATCTTTATATCCTCTATCCTATAAAGATCATATTTTTAATACTTTAAAAATATAAAAATCATATTTTTTTTTTTAACTAAAAATCAAATCTTTCTATGTTAAAAATGTAAATAAAAATCATAGCTTTTCAAATTAAAATAAACAAGTTTTCAGTTTAAAATAAATATGTTTTCAGTTTAAAATAAATATGTTTTCAGTTTAAAATAAAACTATAATCAGTTTTTAAAATAAAACTATAATCAGTTTTTAAAATAAAACTATAATCAGTTTTTAAAATAAAACTATAATCAGTTTTTAAAATAAAACTATAATCAGTTTTTATTTTAAAATAAATAAAAAAAAAATCAGAATTAACTTACAGGGGGGGGCTGTAGCGAGGTCGGCGCCGGGGGCTTCGATCTAGGGCGTCGGATGTGGGTCAGGGGCAGGCGGCGGTCTCGGGTTCGTGGCGTGCGATGGGATTCGACTGGGGGGGGCGATGGCTTCGAGGAGTTCGAACGAGGTGGAGGGAGGACGCGAGGTCTTCGTCGGCGATGTCTCGAAGCGGCGATGGATCGGCGGGCGGATGGTGGCGATCGCCAAGGGGGCGGCGGGCGAGTCCGATCCCCTTTCTCTTCCTTTTTTTTTTTTTTTTTTAATTTGATTCTGAGAAGAAGAAAAAATAAACGGGGGGGGGGGGGGGGGGGGCCTGATATAAGGGAAGAGGGTTTAATTAAATTTTTATATTTATTTATTTTATTATTTTATTATTTTAAAAGTTGACTTTTACATACGACCTCTAACCGAGGCCCACCGCCTGTCGTCCATAGCGTTTTACCCCCATTCCGAACACAATGGGATATGTATCGCAAGCTGGTTTGATCGTTACCATCGGTTTCCTTTTGAATTTTCATTTAAATCACTATATTGAATTTTAAACGTACATTTCAAATTACCGGGGTCACATACTAACTAGAAAAATTCCAGAAAAATATTTTCTAGCTTCGTATTGACGATACGGTCCTAACAAAACTAGTTTCGTTGAATTCTGAGACCGTTGGAAAAATGGCCAATTTCCAGTCTATTAAAATCAACTGAAATGGTCAAAACACGTTTTCCTATGCCACGCTCACATATTGATTCGAAAAATTATGAAATTTGAAACCTAGCGATAACTTGACACTGCGGATCCAACAAAAGTGGTTTCGTCGAAATCCGAGGTCATTTGCAAAATGTCCATTTTTAAGGGCCTGAATTCCATAGCGACTATTCAGAATTTTCAACTGGACATAACTTTTGATTCCCGCTACTAACTTTTGATTTCTCGGATTCGTTGGAAAGATATTCACTATTAGATTCCATTATTTTTGGTTTCACTAAAGTCCGGATTGTTTTGCACCCGGTACATTCAATTGAAGTTTGAAATCGAATTATCGAACTACCGCGCCATTTTCAATTCTATTTATAATTATATATAATTATTTATATTCTAACGACGACGCGTATAATATATACGTTCGAATTATATTCAAAATAAATTTCTCGTCGATATTATTTAAAATAATCCATTTTAAATATCAAAATTCGCTAAAATTGCCAAAATAAAAATTTTCAAACTGGCTCGCATTTTACGGGTTGTTACAATCTCCCCCACTTAAAACTTTTCGTCCCCGAAAAGGAACAAAGTCGAAAGTGGTTTGATTAATCAACTCTACGTTCGATCTGGCTTCCATTCTCCAACTCTTTAGTTTCTGAGAATTTTCAAAATTTCAAAAATTTGGCTAACACCCTAAATTTTTGAAAAATTTCGCCATAACCTCCCCTGCACCGGGAGCATCGGGGAATTTCAAATAGCTTCCCCGGTCCTTCAGATCTCAAAAAGAAAAAGAAAAAGCCAAGCGGCTAGCCAATAGGCTCACAAAATCATCATCACCCAAACAAAACAGGAAATTATGTAGTAAACATGTACCTATTTGTCGGGCAAACAAATTTTATTCTCTGCTCTAGCCTCCTTGCTATGACCTGTTCAATGATATATATGTATATGCAAGCAAATGCAACCAATTTTCAATACAATTCAATATTTGATTCAATTAGGCTAATGGTTCAAAATTATCAAACAATTAAACAAACAACACAAACATCAATCAATTAGTGAATTATCATTTCAAATTCATAATTTTGATATATATACAAAAATCAGATTTTTGATGCCAAATTACAACAATAAGCCCTATCAAATTGGTTCTCACACCAGTCTAATGGAAATATATAGAAATCTCCCTTTCGTCACTCGAACATAAATTCTGATGATGATGCATCAATCATCAGAGTTCTCTCCGGGCGACTAGAAGGTGATTCTATATCTATCCAGTATATTAAAATTTCGAATACACGCGGATCAGACGTATACGCAAAATCTATATATACTGGATTGTCCACATCAATATAAATAGATAATCAAATACGAATAATCGATTTAAATTTTCAAAACAAAAATTTGTTTTCACTTTTAAAATATACTCTTCACACTCGTTCTAGGATACTACTGATCCTATCTCTAACGAGTCATTCTAATTGGATATTACTAATCCAATATCTGATGAATTCTTTCGTATGGTTCTAATGTGTCTTGTTCTCTGCTTTGTAAACCAAAGCTCTGATACCAAATGTAAAGACCCGCAACTTCCCCGTAAAGGAAAGCGTCGGATAGTTCGAGAACAAACCACAACAGAACACATATAAAAGAACGTTTCATTGTATATTACAACAATGCATCAGATTACAAGAATATACAGAGTATAAATGAATATTACACAGAAATATCAGAGATTTAAATTACATTTAAATACATAGCAGCGGAAAATAATACAATACACAACTAGAAGGAGATATACGGATACAAAGCTTTCCGGATATCGTTCCAGCTGTAAACCAGGATCCTGTGAATATAAATCTGCAAAACCAAAACTACTAGCTGCCCGTGTCAAAATAGGGGCACCCAGAGTTTAGGTTAAAACAATAAACTCCAGGTCAGTCATGTGACTGGTGTGAGAACTAAAACAGTTATTAATCTTTATTTTTAAAGTTAGGTAAATCAAGGGACCATGCCGTATAACACGGAACGGGTTTCCTCCCAAGAATACCAGTGCATAAAACAACAGCGCAATGCTAGATAAAGGAAAATGAAGCTGTTATAAGACCCAAGTCCCATCACACAATGCAACGCAGCCGAGGATAGGGTTTTCCCTTATAACAGCCAAAGAATGCTTGATACGTTTTAAAACAAATCATTTGATACTACTATAAGTGCATAGTGTATAAAACAACTTCAAATCATAAGTATCAATCATAGGCGACATGAGCGTCCCATGCCACTATGTTGCCATATATAGGTTTTACAAATAAAACCGCAAAGTCACGTATTTGGAAATTGGATTTCCGTCTATGAACCGAGGCCAGGGATCGTCCTCTACCGATTCGAGACAATCTAGCCTACCATGTCTCAGGAACAGCCGCAACTGCCCCCTGGATCGTCAGGGCCGGTCCACCGATGTGGATTATTATGCCTGAACAATACGTCTCCCCGCCCTTTGGGGCGCAAACGAGCCAACGAATGGCTCCATCGGTTCGAGAACGACCGATCAATCTGAGGCGCCTCGCAACAGCAACAACCACATAAGTCAAACTCGTCAGGGCGTGTAAAACCACTGACGCCACTTCTAGCTAGAAAGAAACGCAAGTCCTCCCTGAGGTCCGTCTCCCGTTTTTGGTTCATACCTGGTGTGAAACACGCGAGGTAAACGTTACACAAAGCTACGCCACAAAGGCCGTGCTTTGATCATCACCACAAGACTTTGCTTTTCAACAGAAGCCTTGATCATTTGCATCTTAGCATGCCACACAGGCAAACCATCCTATGCAACCGATATCAGTCACACAGAATGAAATCCGATGTCAGACACACAGTCCATTTACAAGTCCGTTCTGGGTCTGAACGAAACCGGAGGCACCTAGTACCTCGCATATCCATCGATCTCCAAGTACGTCTGGACGATCACTAACTGTTTCCATCTTCTTGGGTGTACAGCCCAATCAAGATCATCAGTTATCACCCAAACGACGTGAAGACCTCCGGTCTTCGACCATCGTCTTCATCTTCGACTTATCGTCGTATCAGTTATTCAGAATGGGATAAACCCGGTCTTTCCGAATAACTCGCGTATATTTTAAATAAGTGTTACACAAACACAACATACGCCTCATTCCAATTCATTAGTCACTAACCGTAAATTAATCAAGAGAATAATTCCCCAAATATTAACCCCGAAGGCCGAAACCAACATCAGATCAATATCCAGAAAACCCTTCTGCTTGGCTAACCGACAGTTAGTTTCTAAATTTCACGTTCAAATCTAATTAAAGATTTAACTATCGCCTGGAGCAAAACTGGTGATACTCCATTCTCGATCTTTTCAATCTAATTAAAGATTCATTAAAACTCCACTTAGTTTTAATCTGTGACTGGGTTAAAGAATCAGTGTCATTTAAAACACGGTTCACGATAAACCCAAAGTCACATCCCATTAATTATCGGGTTAAAGAACAAGTGTTATTTAAAACACTGTTCACGATAAACCCAAAAATCAATATCCATTCAATTCCAATTAAATATTATTTAATTGGTGCACTTCATTAAATCTAAATCAAAAGATTTAATCTTTTCTCAACTGGGTTCAAGAACAGTGTTAGTGAAGACACCGTTCACGACAAACCCAAATTACATTCATTAATTATCGGGTTAAAGAACAAGTGTTATTTAAAACACTGTTCACGATAAACCCAAAAATCAATATCAATTCAATTCCAATTAAATATCATTTAATTGGTACACTTCATTAAATCTAAATAAAAAGATTTAATCTTTTCTCAACTGGGTTCAAGAACAGTGTTAGTGAAGACACCATTCACGACAAACCCAAATCACATTCATTAATTATCGGGTTAAAGAACAAGTGTTATTTAAAACACTGTTCACGATAAACCCAAAAATCAATATCAATTCAATTCCAATTAAATATTATTTAATTGGTACACTTCATTAAATCTAAATAAAAAGATTTAATCTTTTCTCAACTGGGTTCAAGAACAGTGTTAGTGAAGACACCATTCACGACAAACCCAAATCACATTCATTAATTATCGGGTTAAAGAACAAGTGTTATTTAAAACACTGTTCACGATAAACCCAAAAATCAATATCAATTCAATTCCAATTAAATATTATTTAATTGGTACACTTCATTAAATCTAAATAAAAAGATTTAATCTTTTCTCAACTGGGTTCAAGAACAGTGTTAGTAAAGACACCATTCACGACAAACCCAAATCACATTCGATATTCAATACAAGGCTCTGAATAGAAAATATATCAGCTTATATTCAATATCGAATTCTACGACTAACAAATGTCGTATTGGAAATAACGATACAAATATATATCTTTCAAATTTCCATAACAACACCTGTAATATCACGAATTCCAACATCGAAATATTCCGAAGACAATTTCGATTCAAATCCACTCCAATGCAATCATTGGAATTTTGGTTACTTTTAAAACCCTTTTCGAATTCAATTTATTTATTTAAAAATAAATAGAATTATAATTCTAGTTCAAAACTAGTTCATTTCGATAAAAATCTATTTTTATCTTTTCAAATATGGAGTTTTTCATCCCAAACTTTCACAAATCATTTCTTATGATTTTACACAAATTATTACTATTTTTAATAATTTTATCAAGGCCCGTACAGTCGATTTCCAACAATGGCCATCGAACTGCACTTACAGCGACCTTTTTCCAATTTGATTTGGACGTATCTCCAAATCCAACCGTTAGATTTCAAATTTCTAACATTCGTTAGAAAGCTCTTTTCGATACGAACCCAACGGTTCCGGTTTTAGGAGAATCCGACGGTCGGATCTCCCGTAATGTCCGTTTGAAATAAATGGTCGAAATTTACGAACTGCCGCGGCGCGGCGCGTTCTATTCAGGCCATTATATTATATATATAATATATATAATATATATTTCGCCGATTCTATTTAAAACGAATTATATAAATAGTTTTAAATTCGTTTCAAAAGCAATTTCAACTTCCTTTTCAATTCAAATCAAAATTGAATTCTTCTTTATAAATTCGTTTTAAAATCCATTTCTATTCAATTCAAATTTCAATTCAATTTGAATTTATTTCACTTCGCTTTCAATTCGATTCGAATTCGTTTTCAATTCAATTCGTTTCGAAATCGTTTTCAATTCAATTCATTTCGAAATCGTTTTCAATTCAATTCATTTCGAAATCGTTTTCAATTCAATTCATTTCGAAATCGTTTTCAATTCAATTCATTTCGAAATCGTTTTCAATTCAATTCATTTCGAAATCGTTTTCAATTCAATTCATTTCGAAATCGTTTTCAATTCAATTCATTTCGAAATCGTTTTTAGTTCAATTCATTTCAAAATATTCGATTTCGAAATCACTTTTCAATATTCATTTTAAAATGAATAAAATCGATATAAATATCGTTCACGTCAAAATGGCGTCAATCTAATCCTCACGGCTTCACATATTTCTATTTTCAAATATTCTATTTCAAATATTTCTATTTCAAATATTTCTATTTCAAATATTTCTTTTTTCGAAACTGGAATGAGGCCCAATCAATTACCATATAATGTTAATTATATGGATTTTCTACAACACATGTATATATCAACAACGATGAATAATCAATCATCAACCAAAGTGCACTACACTGTATAAGCATCAAATATAGACATTTAACGCTTACAGCAGCTTGTCAATCAATCGATCGACATATTTAATCAATCAGGATGAGTGAACTTCAAATTTCATCCTAACACCCGTGTGGGGTTTCAAACAATCAAACACATATTTTATTTGTGCAGTTAGGCGATGTGTAAAATTTATCGACCCAATCAACGTCATTCAAATAGGTGTACATAAACAAACCGTCTGGTTTGTAAATGAATATTTATTTATTCACATTCACGTTAAAAATTATATTTTTAACGATAACACATTTTATTTTAACATATGAATTTCTATTCAGTTCATTCGTTAAATAAAATGCTATTTTTATTTTTCTAACTTATTTTAGAAAATTTCGGCGGCATAACGGCACGATACTAGAAACGGGACAAGGCCTAGCCTTATCCCCGGTCTAGTGAAGGCCCACGCCATTCACACATCAATCAAATCACTCTCGTTATGCAAACCACAAAATTTGGAGTAAGAGTCTAACCTAGTCTTACTCCTTCGCCTTATAACGGCGCACGTCTAATCCTAACCAATTTATCGATTCGATTTTTCACACCACAAACCACATTCAAACCAATATCTCAATCAATCACCAAACATCCAAACAAACAAGTCCATGGTATGTGGACGGGTGTCGGGTGCTTCTAAGCACCGTCTGCATCCTAGTATATATATATATAACTAGAAAAATAAATTGAAAGGTGAGAAATTCTCACATATAGCTATCCTAGCTCCACGGCACTTCTATTTCAGAGATCTTCGTCGATCCCGCCTTTTTGTCACCTTCGTTGTCCGCTTTCACTACATATGTAAAAATTGAATTTTTACTATGCTATTCAATATATAAAAATCGAATTTTTACTTCGATGTTCAATATATAAAAATCCTATTTTTATTTCAACGTTCAATATATAAAAATCGAATTTTTTATTTCAAAGTTCAATATATAAAAAACGAATTTTTATTTCAAAGTTCAATATATAAAAAACGAATTTTCTATCGCTATGTCAAATAGATAAAAATTATATTTTTATCACGCTATTTTCCACATAAAGATTTCGCCTTTTCTAAAATAAAGATTTAGCCTTTTCAAAAATAAAGTTTTCGCCTTTATAAAAAATAAAGTTTTCGCCTTTAAAAATCACCACTTTATCTCAACGTATATAAAATAAAAATCAGATTTTTATTTCGTTACATACACAAAGATGATATCTTTATATCCTCTATCCTATAAAGATCATATTTTTAATACTTTAAAAATATAAAAATCATATTTTTTTTTTTTAACTAAAAATCAAATCTTTCTATGTTAAAAATGTAAATAAAAATCATAGCTTTTCAAATTAAAATAAACAAGTTTTCAGTTTAAAATAAATATGTTTTCAGTTTAAAATAAATATGTTTTCAGTTTAAAATAAAACTATAATCAGTTTTTAAAATAAAACTATAATCAGTTTTTAAAATAAAACTATAATCAGTTTTTAAAATAAAACTATAATCAGTTTTTAAAATAAAACTATAATCAGTTTTTATTTTAAAATAAATAAAAAAAAAATCAGAATTAACTTACAGGGGGGGGCTGTAGCGAGGTCGGCGCCGGGGGCTTCGATCTAGGGCGTCGGATGTGGGTCAGGGGCAGGCGGCGGTCTCGGGTTCGTGGCGTGCGATGGGATTCGACTGGGGGGGGCGATGGCTTCGAGGAGTTCGAACGAGGTGGAGGGAGGACGCGAGGTCTTCGTCGGCGATGTCTCGAAGCGGCGATGGATCGGCAGGCGGATGGTGGCGATCGCCAAGGGGGCGGCGGGCGAGTCCGATCCCCTTTCTCTTCCTTTTTTTTTTTTTATTTGATTCTGAGAAGAAGAAAAAATAAACGGGGGGGGGGGGGGGCCTGATATAAGGGAAGAGGGTTTAATTAAATTTTTATATTTATTTATTTTATTATTTTATTATTTTAAAAGTTGACTTTTACATACGACCTCTAACCGAGGCCCACCGCCTGTCGTCCATAGCGTTTTACCCCCATTCCGAACACAATGGGATATGTATCGCAAGCTGGTTTGATCGTTACCATCGGTTTCCTTTTGAATTTTCATTTAAATCACTATATTGAATTTTAAACGTACATTTCAAATTACCGGGGTCACATACTAACTAGAAAAATTCCAGAAAAATATTTTCTAGCTTCGTATTGACGATACGGTCCTAACAAAACTAGTTTCGTTGAATTCTGAGACCGTTGGAAAAATGGCCAATTTCCAGTCTATTAAAATCAACTGAAATGGTCAAAACACGTTTTCCTATGCCACGCTCACATATTGATTCGAAAAATTATGAAATTTGAAACCTAGCGATAACTTGACACTGCGGATCCAACAAAAGTGGTTTCGTCGAAATCCGAGGTCATTTGCAAAATGTCCATTTTTAAGGGCCTGAATTCCATAGCGACTATTCAGAATTTTCAACTGGACATAACTTTTGATTCCCGCTACTAACTTTTGATTTCTCGGATTCGTTGGAAAGATATTCACTATTAGATTCCATTATTTTTGGTTTCACTAAAGTCCGGATTGTTTTGCACCCGGTACATTCAATTGAAGTTTGAAATCGAATTATCGAACTACCGCGCCATTTTCAATTCTATTTATAATTATATATAATTATTTATATTCTAACGACGACGCGTATAATATATACGTTCGAATTATATTCAAAATAAATTTCTCGTCGATATTATTTAAAATAATCCATTTTAAATATCAAAATTCGCTAAAATTGCCAAAATAAAAATTTTCAAACTGGCTCGCATTTTACGGGTTGTTACAAGTATAATTCGGAAAGCCCAAGATGTAAACTAAAACTTTTTCTTGATGTGCTGGGTAAAAATTTGATGTTTAAAGGGTTAAAAACTGGGTTGAATAACTCAGACCTGCATTTTTCATTGTGTGGGATGAAGCGTTCATTCTCGCTAAAACATCCATAACTTTTGAACGGATAGTCCGAATTCGACGAATCCGGACAATTCGGAAAGCCTGAAACGAATGCAACAATTTTTGCCTGCTTTAGTCAAATTCCAACATTTAAAGGGTGATAAGCCTCATTTTGTTCGCTGGTCTGTTGTTAACATTTTGGTTTTATAGTTGAAATGATTGGTATGTGTTGTGTAAATTATATATATTTGCTATGTACTATATATATGTTTAATTCTTATGTGTATGTGAGTATGTAGCAGGAGTAAGGAATTCGCGCTATGTTTGGCACTCATTTGCGCTAAATACTAAAGTGCTAAGGTAAATAAATTTGTAAATAACGCTAAAGAAGGTAGTATTTGTGTTATATAGTTTTGTGGGTATATATATATTATTTCCCCATTTTTGGGATGCCTCATCGTGTGATGAGATGAATATTTGAGTTTTATATATGTATGTGATTTTTCCGGACCTCTCCATACAAAGGAGATGCTGCCGAAATTTTCTATGATTTCGGAAGTTCGAAAAAAATTTATGAGATATTTACAACTACATAACTTATTTTATAAATTCCATTTTTATGAATGAATTTGAAAGTATGTATGTGCTCAATATTCTATTTCGTTCTCTTTCTGAGGACGAAAGGATCTGAGTGGGAGAGGATGTAACAACCAATAATTTTTATATATTTTAAATTTAGATTTAAAATTAATAAATGGAATAATATTAGATTAAAAAATCAAATCTTATTGATTTTGATGATAATAATTACTGAATTGAGCATATATATAAAATGTTAATTTAGCTTATATTTGTAAATGTTGTAATGTGAAATTTAATATTTTAATAACAAATAAAATTTGAGTTGTCTAAGTTAAAATGGGAATTCAAATTTGATTTGGTAAACGGTGAAATTCTGAGTTGTTAACTTATAACTGAAATTCAAATCTAAATTGAAATGATCAAATTCGAGAACTTAAGATTTGTGAAAATCGATTTATAAAATTTATTCAAGTAATAACTAGATTAAAATGGAATTTAATATATATTTAAATTGAATTTAAAATAGTTAAATGAAAAATTGAATATTTTGTTAATTAATTAACTGTGTAATTTAACTGTTTTGGAAACTGTCTTGGAATCTGACAAAACCAATTTCATCGGATCTGAAACAGTAAATTATGATAGGATTCCAAATTTCGGTACAAACGGACTTGTTAATTGATCGTATGGGAAAAAATGTGAAAGTGAAATCCGTATAATTGGATAAGTGTTAGTTCTCCCATTGGGCCTCCTATATATGCATAAACTTAAGTTCTTTCCTACCTCATCAGCCCATTTTCATTCACGTATATTTTTCCATCTGCTTGCTTCTTTTTCTAATGGCTGAAACGAAGATTTAAACCCTAGTTTCAAATAAAAATTCATGCTTCAAAATCAAATCTCCTCAAACCCTAACATATTATATATCAAATCGAAGCTCTCGATGATACTAAGTTGTTGGTACGATTTATTTTGACATGTAGTAAGCGGATTGGCCAGAAACTTCGGTCAAAAGGCATGAACCGCGGAACCTAATTGGAAATTTGGGCGTTTTTTTTAAAAGCTTCAATCAGAGAATCGGGAATATGGGTTTTGGAAAGGAGGTTAATACAAGTGCATCGGAGGTGGTTATGTGATTTATAGTGGAGTAGATCATCGGAATTTGGTCATTGAAGGTTGGAAATCCCTCACGCTCAACTCACCGTCGGTGATTGTACAAGCGACCGGAAGTGGTACTGTTGGGAGGAGGAGGTGCAAGTCTCGTTGATGGTGGTCGGCGAGCTTATTATGGCCTACGAAGGCGGGAATCGGTGGTCAGACGAGGGAAGCTCGATGGGTTTTTGTTCGATGGGTTACTGTTCACACGAGAGGAGAAGCGGGAAAGAATGGGTGAGGCTGACATGTCGGAATATGATTTGGCGAGATGTTTATTTATTAATTTTTATATATTTCAAATTCCAAATGATAAAACGTTGATAACTTTTACATGTGAACTCTGATTTGGACGTGGTTTGTTGCGTTGGGATCATGGCGGAATTGCAGACGTTCTGGCACTGATGTAACGACCCGGGGATTTTCGGTCCCGAAAATCGACATAATTACCATTACCTTATCTAAGGCCGACCTTTCAAGCACCGAAAACACCAGAACGTTATTAGAAAGAATTTAGAGGGTGAGAAAAGAAAGAAATATTAGGATAGAAGAAAGAAGAAGAACATCACATCAGAATCTCATAGCAGAATAGATAAAATATAATATCAAATCTCATTATGCAAAGAACTGTATATACATACCAACCATCAGAGTACAATATATATCAGAAACAACGGAATAATAACTTTATATAACTAGCGGTGAAGCCTCCTGCTTCCAGCTCCTAAAACTCCAAGCGACCCTAACCTGGAAATACACTTGGTCTGACTCGAGCACATTTAAAGCAAAGCAAATTTCACCGGGTCAGTCTGGAATACTTTCAGCGATAAATTCACAAAATAAAACAACTTGTTTAACTTTGGAAAATCCTTTATGAAATCAAAGGATAATAGTAAGACCAGCCCACTCATAAACACGGACGGTTTTTACCTTACTATAACCCAAACCATTTTTTTGAAGATCATAACTTATTCTGATACTATCATAGTATCTAAATACAAATAAATAACAATCTAGCGGAACACTTGCATCTCACGCTCCACATATATATTATACAATCGAAAAACCGCGGGCGCTAATTGGAGATTGGGTTCCAACTATGAAAAGGTATGGGACAACCTACCAATAGTGTATCTCTAGAGGCGAATACACCGGGTTCAACAAGAACGTCTTGCAACCCGGCCCACACATGACCGACCACTCATTTCGCTTGAGTGTATCGAATGTATATCACCAATGGTTGGGATCAGCAATCATTTCCCGAAAAGGGACAACATCGAATATAGATTAAAGAAGCAAATAGAATTTCTCTAGATAGGTGATTATATACCCTAATGGGAGCGACCCACGTAGCCATGCTACCTTCCCGATTTTTGTCATTTCCCAGTTGATGAGGCTTGAGGCTAAAACTTAACTTTTTAAACATCTGGTCGTCGTCCACTTTGAATGCCACATTGTCAGATCCGTCAAATCACTAATTGACGTCCACAAATATACTCTGGGTATAAAAGAAGTGCCCTTCTTCGCCACCAACTAAGTATATTTGTAAAAATCAACGTACATGGTTCTAAGGAATTACTCTGTCAGACATTCGTCCATACAATTCATCCAGGAACAGGATGAACCGAAGACACCCTCCTGCTGCATCCAATATAGGAATCACCCTATGGATCAGTAGTGAGTAGTTCTTGCAATCTGTAGATTTCAACCACGATAGAATCACAAATCAAATAACTCTGGTTGCAAGCCAGAGAAATTTGACAAGTAGTCCTTCCGCTTATGAAGATCCACGGTCTTCAATTGCTCCATCTTCACGTATTTGTTGGTTGGAATGGTTTTCGAATATAAGTTCGATCCCGGTCTTTCCGTACCAACAATCGTATTGGTCAGGTTTGATAGCCGGTGATTTAACTATCAAATAACAAATGTGTGAATAACATGAGTTTGCTGATTCGGTAGTTGGCACTACTTGGCCTCTTAAAATATATTTAACAAAATGGTTAACCAACTTCTAATTTTTGGTTAACCAACTTCTAATTTTTCTTATATATTTGAAACACTATATTTATTCTTAGTTTATTATAATAAAATCCGTTTTATATGTTTTAGAGTATGGGTATATACCCAACTTTCCATTTCCATTTCTATTGGAAACATCGATATATTTTCAGAAACCTTTTTACCATATTCCCTTAAGTTCGGCATCTCAATATATATACACATATATATTTTACTTAATGGTATTAACAAAATTACCAATTTTGATATGACAAATCAAATGTCAAATTTATATAATTTAAAACCAAATATTCTTATTTATCTTGTAATCCACATTTATATTCAAAAACCTCGTACTCATTTCAATATTTCTCATATGGAATAATTAACAATTACAACACCTTTCACTCGTTTCAAACTAATATCATTTCTTGATAATAATGAAGCTGTTCAAGTTGGGGTATTTTATTTTCCTCTCAGACCTTGATCGAAAACGTTTTTATCTCAGAATAATATTAGTTCGTCGCTTAACCCTTGATATAAAAATCTCATTTATCACCTTGATTTCAAATATGGTTTTATAAACCATTTCATGCATTTGAAATCTTCTTTCAATATAATCCATTTACTTAATTTTTTTGATTAAGTAAATGTCCAATAAACGCTACTTTTAACTTGAACCGATATCTCTCTTATATCCTTTGGATCTTTATAAAATCTCACGTCAAATACTCTACTTCCATTTATTGGCGTTCTTATAATAAACTTTATCTTGGATTAAAATCCGATTAACACCTTTAAATAAGACTCGTTAACTTGGATTTCAAATTCAAACATCCATTGCCAATATTTAACACAAACTTCTATATGTATTTTCCTTGAGATGTTTCGCTCAATGCAATTTAATATCATCATTTTGGGTTAAAGACTCTTTTTAAACCTCGCTTGATTTCTTTATAATAATCAATTCATTATCCTTTCGCAACTTGGCTTAGAACTCATATTAAAACCATTAACACTTTTCTAATTTCATCTAGTTGAATTCACTTTACTTAATTAAGCGATTAAGTAAAATCTTACTTAAATCTTTGTATTTCACTTATAATCCCATTTACAAATCTCATTTGAACACATGACTAACAAGTCCTTTTATAAACACTTAGCTCCTCTTGATCAAACCAAAGTGCTACTTAATCATTTCTTAGTCGAATTACCAATTTAAATCATCGGTTTTATTATTTACCACATTAGAGATGGTTAACTTTGATGTTAATAAAAAATAGGATTATTATTGTTTTGAAAACTTATTAAATGAAAATTAATATTATTAACACTAACCAATTCAATAATTTCTTTAATTTAAAGTTAACCAAAGATTAACTAATACTTTTCACTATACGTTAACTTAGCAACTATTTCAAAAAAATTAAACCAAATTACTTCAATTATCAAATTTCAACTAAAGACGGTCGATTTTTTCAACCATACGTATCAGTTAGCAGTTAACTGATTTTCATTTGTCATTCCCCTTTTAAATTAATTAAATAACTTAATTAATTTAAAATCACTATTTAATTGTTTTAAAAACAACTATTCTATTTTACCAACCCGTAGGTAAATCCTTGGGTTTTTCTGCTTTTAACTTGCATAAACCATTTCTATAATTTCTCTTATAAACTTGATTTAAAATATATATTTATAAATTTCTAATTTAATTATTTACATAGAATAATTGAAAATCTTCAATTCAGTTATAAAATAATTTATAACTTTAAAACTGCATCAATTCACCTAACGGTAGAACGACGTCTAAAAACAACATTTTTGGCCATTCAAGGCCAACTACCCAATCAACACTGTCGATTGATTTTAAACACAACACAGGTGAATATCTATTCAGCCATCACACTCAAACAGGTTTTTCTACCATATGGGGTTCAATCAGTTCAAATACCAACAATATAAAACAAACAAACAACTTATATAATATTTGAGGAATCGGGTCGGATCCTACCAACCTGTTCTTCCCTGCACCACAACTCGTTATAACATTTCATAATAATATATGAAATAAATTTCAATAATCTAATATTTTAAACGATGGAATATAAATAACAGCAACCAACCAAACAATAAACATCCAGTAGCAACTAATCAACCAATTTTTATTTTTAACAGTAAATATTTTTAATATGAATTTAACACATCACAGGATTCCAGAAGTTGTGAGAATTAACTCACTAGATTATTCAGTCGACGGTTGACGCGTTTGTTCCTTTTAATTTGAAACGGGCGTTTAAAATTTGCTGAAATTTCAACTGCGTCTAATCAGTGCCTAGTCAGTGCCATCATCCAGGTCTTATCCCTGCGATCCCAACGGATCATGTTTCGTGTAATTTCGACATTGTATGAGCAAGTTATAAATTTTATAAGATTCGATATATTATATATAAACTAAATTATTATTAATTAAAGCTAATTACTATTATACCATGTTAATTACCGTTTAATCATCACTAATCCACGTCATCAGCGTACTCAATGAAAACGCGTCTTCTCCTTCCAGGCCTCTCAAACCCGATTTCCCTTTCAACATTAAAACTCGCACTCTACACCTCGTCAACACCGCCGCCTCAGGCCACCGGAACCCCCACCTCCGATCCCATCAGAACCGCAGTACCCCGAACCCCCCACGATTGAAGTGCCGCCACCTAGAACACCCTCTTTTGCCTGAAAACCCAACTTGACCCAAATCCAATAGTCGGCCAAATTCACCACCACCAGACCCCGCCAGACTCTGCCACCACCTCAGTTCGACCCGGCCGACCACCCTTGACCTTTTCCCTTCAGACCCCGACACCAACAACCAACGTCGACGCCGGAAAACCTCCAATTCCATCCACTGCTTCGAAAAATAACCCCCTTCGTTCAACTGCTGATTTCTCCGACCACCGTCAATCGTAGAACCCGAGACCACAGCCAAACAAAAGCCTTGTCATCCCTCTTTCATCTCCCACAAGTTAGAGCTTCTGAAATTGACCAAATCCCACCCAATTCAGCAAAGAACGAAAATGGTTTTTCACTGAAATTGGCGATTTCCGGCCACCACATCACTACGTTCGCCCCTAACTTTTTACTGGAGCTAGGTATCGAGCCGATCTGCACTTTTACTTCAGGTCTCCCTAACCGATTCATCCCGGATTTAAAGATATAAATTAGTTTATAAAGAGGGGCTTTTCTGCAAAATTGATGAAGGAAATGGAACTTGGCTTGTGAAATTCTGATTTGGGGTGGTATATATAAATGGATTTATATTATTTTAAGCTGATGTAACAAGCGATGCTTACTAAGAATTTTTATTTCGTGTCTATTGCAATTTCGAACACTGTTTATTGGCTTCTGTGTTCACATACAAACTCTGTTCGTGACACGAATGGACGGCATAGTATAGTTTGACGATACGGTCCTAATGAAACTTGTTTCATCGAATTCCGTGTCCGTTTGCTCAAACGGCGCTCGTTCACGTCCAAATGGTCGTTTTATTTGCACTTTATTTTGCCGCGCTCACAAAATAACCCCGATTGACGCGCAACTTGAAACCTAGCAATAATTTACTGTTGCGGTCCCAATCAAATTTGTTACGTCGAAAACGGAGATCGTTTGAATAAAGTCCCTTTTATAACTGCCCACTTCAAATAAAATAAACCAATTTTAAAATACCTCAATATAATATAAATAAAATATTATAATTAGACATACACGGCTAGAATTTAATATATTACCAAGATAAAATATCCTGGATTGAATTTCAAGCCAAATCGATATTTAAAATACTTAAAAGCCATTTATTTTATATAAATAATCACTATAATATAGAAATGAATTCCATAGCGACCGTTTCAAAATTTGATTTGGACATAAAACAAAATCTACGCTATGAAAACTGGATTTTTCTCTTTCACTAGAAAGATATTATCCAACAGATTGCAATGTTTCTTGTTTCGAGAAAATCCGACTTATTTTGGATCCAGTACAACCTGTTAAAGTTCAAAACGCCAAATTACGAACTGCAGCGCCGTTGCAGCTCGTATTATAATTAAATTAAAAACTCACCGTTCAATCGTCATTTTAAAATAAAAGCGTCGCTAAAATTTCAATAAAAACAATATTGAACCATTTTAAATTGCCCGATCACAATATATTGCAAATTCCTCATTTTCCCACATATTCTGAAATTAAAGTATTATTATAATATTCAAAATAAATAAATATTCAAATTAAAATGGTTAAATTCCATTATTTAAACTCAAATCAATATTTTGAATAAATAAAATATTTCAATAAAATGGCCAGAAAATACGGGACATTACATTCCTTCCCCCTTAAAATAATTTCGTCCTCGAAATTGCTAAGGTAGAAAGAACGTTACAACCCATTATCTTTACAAAAATATTCAATTTAAAACTCGATTTTATTTCCAAAACAAATCTGATTGGTCGTAAAACCAAATTAATTCCAATAAAAGAATTTTCCAAAAATCTTCAAAAATTTCTAACACCTTAAATTTTAGAAAATATTTGGCAGACCCTACACGGAGGACATCTGCAATATCGCAGATTCAAGAAATATATATATCTCGACCAATACGGTCGGAAAAATTCAAAATCCAAACTCACAACCCAAATAAAAACCAAAATTTCATATTTTCGTAGGCGTACCTTTTTGCGAGCGTTATTATGTGATAAGCTATTATTTATACACAAGCTTGCTTAGTTATTATGCCGCTCTATTCAAACTAGATTCAATTAACTCCAGAATTTCCCTCTTGAATTGATTTTAAAGCTGAATTGGCACTTCTGCACCTGTTCTCAACTCAAATGAATTTCATCAGTCATCACAACAATGTCAGCTATGTTCAAAACATCCACACCATTCATATCAATCCATTTTACACACAATTCAATCCATACGATGTTATAATTATTTATAATTACTTCATTTATTTCTTTAATTATCCATTCAAATTTATTTATCTGGATTGATTTACTCGAATTCCATGAGATCGAGCACACCATCCAAACATATCATACAATCAGCATTAACAAATCAATCGACTGCCCATACTATAATAACCTTTACTTTTATTTTATTATAAAATAAATTGGGCAAAAATAATTTCAAAAATAATTTTATATCAAATTACAAATACGCGCTCTCATAAATATAATCAAACTCAATATAGGGTATTACTAACCCCATCTCTATTGAGTCACACCACGGAGCCAAGGTTATCACTAAACCAATAGCTCTGATACCACTGTAACGATCTAGGGATTTTCGGCCCCGAAAATCGACATAAATACCATTACCATATCTAATGTCGACCTTCCAAGCACCGAAAACACTGGAACATTATTAGAAAGAATTTAGAGGGTGAGAAAAGAAAGAAAGAATTATTAGGATAGAAGAAAGAAGAAGAACATCACTTCAGAATCTCACAGCGGAACAGATAAAATATAATATCAAATCTCATTACGCAAAGAACTGTATATACATACCAACCATCAGAGTACAACATATATCAGAAACAGTGTAATAATAACTTTATATAACTAGCGGTGAAGCATCCTGCTTCCAGCTCCTTAAACTCCAAGCGACCCTAACCTGGAAATACTCTCGGTCAGACCCGAGCGCATTTGAAGCAAAGAAAATTTAACCGGGTCAGTCCAGAATACTTTTAGTGATAAATTCACAAAATAAAACAACTTGTTTAACTTTGGAAAATCCTTTATGAAATCAAAGGATAATAGTAAGACCAACCCACACATAAACATGGACGGTTTTTACCTTACTATGACCTAAACCATTTTTTTGAAAATCATAACTTATTCTGATATTATCATAGTGTCTAAATACAAATAGATAACAATCTAGTGGAACGGTTGCATCTCACGCTCCACATATATATTATACAATCGACAAACCCGGGCGCTTATTGGAGATTGGGTTCCAACTATGACAAGGTATGGGACCACCTACCGATAGTGTATCTCTAGATGCGAATACACTGGGTTCAACAAGAACGTCTTGCAAACCGGCCCACACATGACCGACCACTCATTTCGCTTGAGTGTATCAAATGTATATTACCAACGGTTGGGATCAGCAACCGTTTCTCGAAAAGGGACAGCATCGAATATAGATTAAAGAAGCAAATGGAATTTCTCTAGATAGGTGATTATACACCCTAATGGGAGCGACCCACATAGCCATGCTGCCTACCCGATTTTTATCATTTCCCGGTTGATGAGGCTTGAGGCTAGAACTTAACTTTTTAAACATCTGATCATCGTCCACTTTGAATGCCACATTGTCAGATCCATCAAATCACTAATTGACGTCCAAAAATATACTCTGGGTATAAAAGAAGTGCACTTCTTCGCCACCAACTCGGTATATTTGTAAAAATCAACGTATGTGGTTCTAAGGAATCACTCTATCAGACATTCGCCCATACAAGTCATCCAGGAACAGGATGAACCGAAGACACCCTCCTACTGCATCCAATATAGGAATCACCCTATGGATCAGTTTTGAGTAGTCCTTTCAATCCGTAGATTTCAACCACGATATAACCACAAATCAAATAACTCTGGTTGCAAGCCAGAGAAATTTGACAAGTAGTCCTTCCGCTTATGAAGATCCACGGTCTTCAATTGCTCCATCTTCAATTACCAACTTCACGTATTTGTTGGTCGGAATGGTTTTCGAATATAAATTCGATCCTGGTCTTTCCGTACCAACAATCGTATTAGTTGGGTTTGATAGTCGGTGATTTAACTGTCAAATAACAAATGTGTGAATAACATGAGTTTGCTGATTCGGTAGTTGGCACTACTTGGCCTCTTAAAATATATTTAACAAAATGGTTAATCAACTTCTAATTTTTCCTATATATTCGAAACATTATATTTATTCTTAGTTTATTATAATAAAATCCGTTTTATATGTTTTAGAGTATGGGTATATACCCAACTTTCCATTTCCATTTCTATTGGAAACATCGATATATTTTCAAAAACCTTTTTCCCATTTTCCCTTAAGTTCGGCATCTCAATGTATATACACATATATATTTTACTTAATGGTATTAACAAAATTACCAATTTTGATATAACAAATCAAATGTCAAATTTATATAATTTAAAACCGAATATTCTTATTTATCTTGTAACCTACATTTATATTCAAAAACCTCGTACTCATTCCAATATTTCTCGTATGGAATAATTAACCAATTACAACACCTTTCACTCATTTCAAACTAATATCATTCCTCGATAATAATGAAATTGTTCAAGTTGGGGTATTTTATTTACCTCTCAGACCTTGATCGACAACGATTTTATCTCGGAATAATATTAGTTCATCGCTTAACCCCTGATATAAAAATCTCATTTATCACCTTGATTTCAAATCTGGTTTTATAAACCATTTCATACATTTGAAATTTTCTTTCAGTATAATCCATTTACTTAATTTGTTTGATTAAGTATATGTCCAATAAACGCTACTATTAACTTGAACTGATATTTCGCTTATATCCTTTGGATCTTTATAAAATCTCACGTCAAATACTCCGCTTCCATTTATTGGCGTTCTTATAATAAACTTTATCTTGGTTTAAAATCCGATTAACACCTCCTTTAAATAAGACTCGTTAACTTGGATTTCAATTTCAAACATCCACTGCCAATATTTAACACAAACTTCTATATGTATTTTCCTTGCGATGTTTCGCTCAATGCAATTTACTATCATCATTTTGGATTAAAGACTCTTTTTAAACCTCGCTAGGATTTCTTAATAATCAATTCATCATCCTTTCGCAACTTGGCTTAGAAATCGTATTAAAACCATTAACACTTTTCTAATTTCATCTAGTTCAATTCACTTTACTTAATTAAGCGATTAAGTAAAATCTTACTTAAATCTTTGTATTTCACTTATAATCCCATTTACAAATCTCATTTGAACACTTGGATTACAAGTCCCGTTATAAACACTTAGCTCCTCTTGATCAAACCAAAGTGCTACTTAATCATTTCATAATTGAATTTCCAATTTAAATCGTCGGTTTAATTATTTACCACATTAGAGATGGTTAACTTTGATGTTAATCAAAAATAGGTAATTATTGTTTTAAAAACTTACTAAATGAAAATTAATATTATTAACACTGACCAATTCAATAATTTCTTTAATTTATAGTTAATCAAAGATTAACTAATACTTTTCACTATTCGTTAACTTAGCAACTATTTCAGAAAATTTAAACCAAATTACTTCAACTATCAAATTTCAACTAAAGACGGTCGATTTTGTCAACCGTACATATCAGTTAGCAGTTAACTGATTTTCATTTGTCATTTCCCCTTTTAAATTAACTAAATAACTTAATTAATTTAAAATCACTATTTAATTGTTTTTTTTAAAACAACTATTCTATTTTACTAACCCATAGGTAAATCCTTGGGTTTTCTGCTTTTAACTTGCATAAACCATTTCTATAATTTCTCTTATAAACTTGATTTAAAATATATATTTATAAATTTCTAATTTAATTATTTATATAGAATAATTGAAAATCATCAATTCAGTTATAAAAAAATTTATAATTTTAAAACTGCATCAATTCACCTGACGGTAGAATGACGTCTAAAAACAAAAATTTTGGCCATTCACTGCCAACTACCCAATAAACACTGTCGGTTGATTTTAAACACAACACAAGTGAATATCTATTCAGCCATCACGCTCAAACAGGTTTTTTCTACCATATGGGGTTCAATCAGTTCAAATATCAACGATATAAAACAAACAAACAACATATATAATATTTGAGGAATCCGGTCGGATACCTCCAACCAGTTCTTCCTTGCACCACGGCTCGTTATAACATTTCTAATAATCTATGAAATAAATTTCAATAATCTAATATTCTAAACGATGGAATATAAATAACAGCAATCAACCAAACAATAAATAGCCAACAGCAACCAATTAACCAATTTATATTTTTAACGGTAAATTATATTTTTAATATGAATTTACCACATCACAGGATTCCAGAAGGTGTGAGAATTAACTCACTAGATTATTCAGTCGACGGTTGATGCGTTTGTTCCTTTTAATTTGAACCGGGCTTTTAAAATTTGCTGAAATTTCAACTGCGTCTAATCAGTGCCTAGTCAGTGCCATCACCTAGGTCTCGTCCCTACGATCCCAACGGATCCTATTTCGTGTAATTTCGACATCGTATGAGCAAGTTATAAATTTTATAAGATTCGATATATTACATATAAACTAAATTATTATTGATTAAAACTAATTACTATTATACCATGTTAATCACTATTTACGCATCACTAATCCATGTCATCAGCGTACTCAAGGAAAACGCGTCTTCTCCTTCCAGGCCTCTCAAACCCGATTCCCCTTTCAACATTAAAACTCATCCTCTACACCTCGTCAACACCGCCGCCTCAGGCCAGCGGAACCCCCACCTCCGATCCCATCAGAACCGTAGTACCCCGAACCCCCCACGACTGAAGTGTCGCCACCCAGAACCCCCTCTTTCGCCTGAAAACCCAACTTGACAAAAATCCAATCGTCGGCCAAATTCACCACCACCAGACCCCGTCAGACCTTGCCACCACCTCAGTTCGACTCGGCCGACACCCTCGACCTTTTCCCTTCAGACCTCGACACCAACAACCAACGTCGACGCCGGAAAACCCCCAATTCCGTCCACTGCTTCAAAATAACCCCCTCCGTTCAACTGCTGATTTCTCCGACTACCGTCAATCGTAGAACCCGAGACCATAGCCAAACGAAAACCTTGTCTTCCCTCTTTCATCTCCCACAGTTTAGAGCTTCTGAAATCGAACAATTCCCACCCAATTCAGCAAAGAACGAAAATGGTTTTTCATTGAAATTGGTGATTTCCGGCCACCACATCACTCCGTTCGCCCCCAATTTTTTACTGGAACTAGGTATCAAGCCAATCTACACTTTTGCTTCAGGCCTCACAAGTTGATTCATCCCGGATTTAAAGATATAAATTAATTTGTAAAGAGGGGCTTTTCTGCAATATTGATGAAGGAAATGGAACTTGGCTTGTGAAATTCTGATTTGGAAGGGGGTATATATAAGTGGATTTATATTATTTTAAGCTGACATAACAAGTGACGCTGACTAACGATTTTTATTTCATGTCTATCGCAATTTCGAACACCGTTTATTGGCTCCTGTGCTCACATACAAACTCCGTTCATGACGCGAATGGACGACATAGTATAGTTTTACGATACAGTCCTAATGAAACTTGTTTCGTCGAATTCCATGTCCGTTTGCTCAAACGGCGCTCGTTCACGTCCAAATGGTCGTTTTATTTGCACTTTATTTTTCCACGCTCACAAAATAACCCCGATTGATGCGCAACTTGAAACCTAGCAATAATTTACTGTTGCGGTCCCAATAAAATTGGTTTCGTCGAAAACGGAGATCGTTTGAATAAAGTCCCTTTTATAACTGCCCACTTCAAATAAAATAAACCAATTTTAAAATACCTCAATATAATATAAATAAAATATTATAATACGTACACGACCAAAATTTCATATATTACCAAGATAAAATATCCCGGGTTGAATTTCAAGCCAAATCGATGTTTAAAATATTTAAAAACCATTTATTTTATATAAATAATCGCTATAATATAGAAAGGAATTCCATAGCGACCTTTTCAAAATTTGATTTGGACATAAAACAAAATCTACACTATGAAAACTGAATTTTTTTCTTTCACTAGAAAGATATTATCCAACATATTCCGACGTTTCTTGTTTCGAGAAAATCCGACTTATTTTGGATCCTGTACAACCTGTTAAATTTCAAAACGCCAAATTACGAACTACCACGCCGCTGCAGCTCGTATTATAATTAAATTATAAATTCATCGTTCAATTGTCGTTTTAAAATGAAATCGCCACTAAAATTTCAATAAAAACAATATTGAACCATTTTAAATTGCCCGATCATAATATATTGCAAATTCCATAATTTTCCACATATTCTGAAATTAAAATATTATTATAATATTCAAAATAAATAAATATTCAAATTAAAATGGTTAAATTCCATTATTTAAAGTCAAATAAATATTTTAAATAAATAAAATATTTTAATAAAATGGCCAGAAAATACGGGACATTACAACTGATTTCCCAGTGTTTGGGGACTGAAAAAATTTTAGGCTTTGGCTGGACGTCCGATCCACTAATGACCCAAAGGTGAGCGATTTTCTCACTCATGATTACTAAATTTTTCCCATATTTATTAAATTAAATTGTGAAATAAGTTTGGTTGCATGGTTTTATTTGATTGGAGAATGGTTACTTAAATTTGACATGCAAGTGTGGAACAAGCAATGAAATCGATAATTAGTTATCTAAATTCAATTAAATTTCTAGTTAGAAAACACCGACACTTGTTAACCCGTGACATGACTGATATTTACCATGGAATAAAGTGCTTGTGATGGATGCTTTAGTTGATGTGATTACTGAATAAATATTGCTTGAAATGTTATTTTATTATTAAACTATTTAATAAAACTTTTAATTTATATATATAAATAGTGATTTAAACTGTCCTATATTACTCTAATTATTTGATAAGTAAATTTATATATAAGCTCTATTTTATAAGTATCTATTTTTATAGTAATATTAAATGATTGTGACTTCTTCCTAAATGGAAATTGTTTTGATTTAAACCATGATTCAAATGGAGTTTTGGTATGAAGTTATGTTCTATTTCGAATATGAATCGATTTTTAATGATTATAATAGTTTAAGGTAGAATTTATTCCACTCAAATATAAATGCGATTTCCAAATGATTGAAATAAGTTAATATGGAAAAATATATACATTCTATTTGTATATGAATGGATTTCGAATGTAAATCGATTTGAAATAACTATAATCTTTTGAGATGAGGTATAATCTATGTGAATTTAGATCGATTTGAAATATTATATGAGTATAATATAATGAAATGAAATATATTTTAGTTTAGAATATAATCGGTTTGGTATGATTCATGATATTTGATATGAAATTTTATTCTATTAAATATAAATTTTGGTTCGAGCAAAATATGATATTTTGATATAAAAGCGAACCTTTGTGAAAAGTAAAAGAACTGACCAATGTGGAAAATGTAAACGTTGGTTGTTGAAGAGACCAGAGTCAACAAATGGCATACTCTCTATCAGTGTCAATACCACATTAACAACTGTTAACGTTATGACATATCCAGAATGAAATATGATGACTTGGAGTCGATTTTGGGTTGATAAAGATGAACGATGACGAAATAGCGTTGACCATCGGGTCATAATTGAAATGACTAAACCAAGAGCTATACCGTGACTAATTGAGGTAGCACCTTTGATCAGGCTCACTTCTTCGATACTATTTCAATGACTATGATGATGATGATTTGGGCCCATTTGATTTGGGAGTGTGTTCCAAGGTGGGCGGTAGTGGCTGCTATGCGTTACCACTGGTCTAGGAGCGCAATTTGTAGAATACTACCATGGGTATTGCCTCGAGTGCCTTGTCGTATTTTTCCTTATTGAACCCTTACATTTTTTATTTGTATCGTACCTATGGAGTGCCCTCTGATGCCATCGGTTTACGGTGGGTTTACGGTACTGTATAGACTACGGTATTATAAATGGTGTAAGGGTAAAAATGTAATCCCTCTTACGCTATTTTCATTATGTTTACTTTACTGAATAGACATTACAATAATAGCGTATTATATTAATATGTATTATTTTAAAGGATTCTTGAGAGATGGAAAATCCCGTAACATCTCTTAAGTTATTGTTCCCATGACACTCAGGTTATTTCGTATTTTAATTTGACTAATGTGAGAATGATTTAGAGCGGATCTGAGTATTTGTAGTATTTTCTTTTTATGCAATACGCTCGGGTCTGCAGAACTTGCAGTTAGCGAAGATTGCAGTAGCTTGGGGGATGAAGACGAGGATTTGGTATATATATCAATTATAAGTATGTTTTTCCGCTGCATTACTGTATATACTTGTATTAATGAACTCTGATGACTGAAAATGTAACTCAAATCTATATGTTTTAAATGTTTTTAAACCATTATTTGTTTATTATATGTTGTCCTTCCGCTGTGAGATTCATTGACTGTTTTCTCTTCTTTCTTCTTTTCCTTCTTTTTCCCACTAACTATTTGGGTTGTTGATTTGTTTGGGTCGACATGTGTGGTTTATTTATCAATTTGAACGGTCAAAAATCCAAGTCGTTACATCTCAACTCATGGAGTATCGACGAATTTGTCCAATAGGAAAGATGAAAAGGGGAGTCAAAGCTTCTGATTCGGGGTGGTATCACGTTTTTTGGTGGCCTGAGGACGGAGAGAATCATGGTCGAAGTTGACTATAACATGGTACGAATATTGGCGTTTTCCGTCACCATCGTTGGTTGTTAGTGGTTGAAGTCAGAAGAGAAAAGAAGGGGGATGGTCAAGCGCACGGACCTACAATGGTGCAGTGGGTTATGATGATCATTGTTGATCATATTTTGGCGAAGTAATGTTCGCGGCCTCAGGTGTTTTGACGTCGATCTAGGCGGTGATAGGTGGCCAGACTATGGGGGTTTGGATAAGCTTGATTAGGGCATACCAGCAATGGTCAGGGGATCGGCTCTGGTAGCCCACCGTGATAGCAGCGTCGGTTTTCATTTGTTGGAGTTTGCGTTTTCACTGGTAAAAGGAAGGAACGGGTTCCGTTACCGATGAAAGAAAGGTTGAGGAAGCTAAATGTGTTTAATGTGGCAAATCCTAGCTTTAATGAATGGACGTTTGGATTGGGTAACATTTGTCATAACTCAAGTGTGGGATTGGCTTTTATACACGTTGAGCAGAATACTATTTAGATCTTCATTTCCAAGACTTGTTTCAGGGAATTGAGTCAGTTGAAAATGGGTAATCTAGTTGTGCATGGTACATGAATTCATTGGTGGATTTACTGAGGATGATGGAATTGCATTTTCAAATGGGAAAGAAGGTGTTAAACTGTGGAGCAAGGGTTAAGTGCTATCAAGGTATAAATTAAATAGTAATTTATAGTTAAAAAGTGTTTTAATTCAATCAAAAACTATTAGCATTTATAATTCGCATATATGATCAGAATTGGACCAAATCAGTCATGTTGAAATCGTAATGTTAAGATCTATATGATGGAATTAGTGTGGCAGAGAACAGAGCAATTGGAATTCCATAGTAAAATGAAACGCTCATCCGATTTCAAATGAAACAAACTGCAGAACCATCAACTGCGAACCAAGGTGAGTAAACTCACTAACTCTTGCTTGTTTATATTTTTATATAAACGAGTTTTAAATTATTTATAGTAATTTTATAACTCGTGTGATGGTTGTTTGGATGAATGGTAGATAAAATTGGTTGATATAGTTATATCATTGATCGATTGATAATTATGTTTACTATGACATTTCATATTGATGTGAAATTAATATTATTGATGTTGATTAACATTTGTGGATGCAGGGAAACAGGTCGGAAGAATCCCACTGTATTCTTCAACATTTATATTATTGTGTTTGCATTGATTGTGACATATGCTGTGATATATTAACTGTGATTGATCTTGTTATGTTTAAATATCATTGGCCCTAAAATTTTGGTATTTAAATACTGTAAAATATTTTCGAATATAGAAAATGAAAATTTGAGACTTAAAAAGGAAATATATTTTTCCAAAAATTGAAGTGTAATGTCGAATGGAGTTAAAAAGTAGAAACTTGTTTTATTAAAATAAGAAGTTGATTTTAAACGAGTTTATAAATTAAGTGAATTATTTATCATTGGGTAAATTGAAATATAAATTCAAATTTGAATTTATATAGAGAAGTGGAAATCGGTTTTGAATCCAATATTTGAAATGAGATATAAACTTAACCTATTATTAAGGAAATTTAAACGATATTTTAAATGATTGAAATAAAAAGAAATGAAGCTTATCTAAATAATTCTGAATAGAAGTTATAAATAAAACTTGCATTTAAGATATGTATTTTTAAGTATAAAATCAAAATGTATATAAAAGAAATATATTCATGATTAAAGTGAATGGTTCAAAGAAAATATTTTTCAAATGAAATATCTCTAAAGGACATTTAGATTTGAAATATGAATCCAAATTGAAAATTGAGTGAAAAGGGAAATGGGTAATCGTTTTAAATGAAAATGATGAGTTTAGTTCAAAAATCGGAATACAAAATAAAGTGTATAACGTTTTGTAGACTGGAATGGTTATAAAGGAATTTGGTAATGATTTGGAAAGGATAAATTCAAAAGTGAATTTGGAATTTGAATTAACCTGAAATGGTAGATAAGTTCTGAAATTCGGAATATAAGTTGAATATAGATTATTCGAGAGAGAGAGAGAGATACTTATTGGAATTCGGTTATATCGAATTTAGGGAAGTAGTTATTTTTACTTTCCGTTTTGAATCAACTTTAATTATTTATTTATTGAATTTAATAAGTACAAGTTATATTCTTATATACCAATATTTAGAAACAGCGATTATAAAGCTACTGTTATAATAAATGTTTTATAAATCTAAACAGCGATTTTAACGCTACCTTGTAATAAATGTTTTATAAACCAAATATTTGGAAACAATGATTATAACGCTACCGTTATAATCAATGTTTTTCCGTAAAAGAAGTGGATTCTTAGATTGAATATGAGAGTCGCATAAGCGATGTTTTGTCTGAAGTTGTGAGCTTTGACTATTTCAAATTTGAGAATGTTGTCCAATTAAGGTTTGAGAGGTAATTGTACCCCAACTTGATTGACTTCATAATTGATGGAGGAATGGTTAAGGTTCGATAGTGAAGATTGGTTAGTAATATGTTTAGTTAACAAATGGTAAATGGTTTAAGTTATAATAATGATATTTTTTGTAACATCGGGTTAATTTAAAGGAATTTGGAATGTTCCCCAAATAAAATGAGAGATATTTTCTATGCGTAGAAAATGAAATGAATTGGTCAACGAGGAATTAAGAAATGAACTATAGGAATATTTTCCGATATCAATAAGGTATATTTCATGAATATAGAAAATAAGGATTTGTGAATATATATAAATGTTTTCTAACTGGAATAAGAGATATTTTCTCGAATAAAGAAATTATGATATTAGAAATGTTTTTCCAAAATACGAGAGAGGAAATCAAGCTTTGAAAGGATATGAAAGATGGGAAATGGGAATTGGAAATGATAATATAATAAGGAAATGATTTAAAAGGGGCTAGTGTTGTTTGATGATTGATCGTTAGAATTTCCATTTGGAAATAGGATCGTTGGTTATATAGATGTTTCCTTTGATAGTTAAATCACTGACTATCAAAATTTTGGTTTATTTTATACCTCCGTTGTCGATACGGAGAGACCGAGATCAGATTTAATATCTGAAAACCACTCCGTATTGGCATAAGCGTTATGAATCAACCTATGCTGAAGATGATTGAAGATGAAGTAAAGTGCAAGGATGTTCTGTTAATCTTAGGTAGAAATTGCCCAAGATGGATTAATAGAATGGTGCCATCGGTTTGTCTAGTCCCAGGACAAAGTATGTGGACGAATGGCTGACGACGTGACATTCAATATAAATTAAGGCAAGATGTGCTAAAAGAAAATCGTGACCTCAAGCCTCATTACTCGGGAAATGATAGAAATCGGGCAGGCAGCATGGCCAAGTGGGTCATTCCCATTAAGGGTATTATCATCTGATCTAGAGAAATTTCATTTTTTTTCTTCTTATTCTATTTGTTGCTATATGCTTTCGGTAACGGTTGTTGATCACAACCGTTGGTGATGATATGCTCGGTACACTCAAGTTAAATGAGTGACCAGCCATGTGTGGGTCGGGTTGCAAGACATTCTTGTTGAACCCAGTGTATTCCCTTTTAAAGATACACTATCGTAAGGTGGTTTCATACCTTTCATGTTGGAAATCCAATCTCCAAGAAGCACCCTGTGGTTTTTGATTTTATATTATACATGGAGCGTGTGGTGCAAGCGTTCCGCTAGATTCTATTTATTTGATGTAGACACTATTATAATATCACTGGATTTGATATCAAAAATATATTTTTGATTATCGTAAGATAAAAAACCATTGTGTTTATGTGTGGATCGGTCTTATGATTATCATTTCTTTCGAAAGGATTTTGAAAGTTAAACAAATGGTTGGAGTTTACTCACACCAGTCCCATGACTGACCCAGAGTTTATTTTGTTTTCCCTAAACTTTTGGGTGCCCAAATTTGCACAGGCAGTCAAGTAGCTGGGATTCTATAGATTCACTTGGAGGAGCTTGAAGCAAGAGGCTTTATCAAGTAGCTATATACTACCAAATTTCCGCTGTGTTCTATGTTGTATCTGGAAACAGGTGTTTATAACTGTTCTATGGATAATTGTTGTGCTCTGATACTGGTATGTAGATACAATTACTGATTTTATTTTAAAAATTATGTTATTTAATATATTTTATTCGTTCCGCTGTGAGATTTGTGTTTTTCGTTTTCTTCTATTCTAATTTTTCTGTCTTTCTATTTCTCATCCTCTAACTTCTTTCTATCAATGATTCGTGTTTTTGTTCAATTTGGATTGGATGTGTCGTGTAATTAGTGAAACACCCTGTTGGATCTAGAATAACCCTAGAGGGGGGGTGAATAGGGTTTTTCACAGTTTTAACTGAATTAAAAAACTTAACGAGATATATATAATAATAAACTGATCACAGAAAATAGCAGAAACTGTAATGCAGAAAATAAATCACACACAGATATACCCAGCTTCGGCAAAACCCTGTCTACTGCTGCATTTCTAAGATTTCTACTAGGTGATAGAACAGTTCCCGCATACAAGACCATGTACACTCGCAAACCCCTGCTCCTATTCTAACCCTACGCTCAAAATCCTAGACTGATTCAAACCCCTGAATCAGATTTTCCCAGATTACAAACCCGTAACCTGTATTCCTAGATTTTACAGATTTTATTACAGTCAGTTAACTCCTAACTGAAACTCCCCTAGAGTTTTGCAGACTCTATAAACTGTTCAGGATTGTTTACAATTTACAACTCGAATTAAAACCAAAAATAAAAACAAATTAAAAAGAATTGAAACCCTAGGAGTTAAACAAAGAGGGTCATCCCCTTTTATTCTTGGCCAGCCATGTTTTAATTTGTGCACCCCTTTATTTTTCTGGCCCGATCTCTTTGTCTCTGGAAATAGAAAATGGCGGCTTCAAAGAAACTAGGGTTTCTGATAATCCTCCAAATCCAGATCGATCTGATGATGATTTTGTTTCAGTGATGCCTTGAATCGAAGGATGCTTTCAGTGTTTTGATTTGAGAATTGCTCTGGCTCGATTCACAGACTTGGGTTGCTACCGACAACGATTTGTGAGTTCTCTTAATTTCAGTTTTTCTCTTGAATTGATTCTGTGGGTTTTCGATTTCAGTTGCTTGGGATTTCCTCTGATTTGCCGGTGATGAAATGCGTGTACATATAGGGTTTACCAACCCGAAAAATTCTCTGATTTCAATTAACTGGCTTGACTGATTTTTCGGGTTTCCCCTTTTGACAAACTCTTGATAAAAACGGCTTGAATTTATCTGCGTGAATTTCTTGATTGAAAGTTTGTGGCCCCTTTTTGATTGCTCTCGATTAGAGCCGTGAATTTGTGATTGAATTGTGATAAAGACTTGCCGAATATATATTGAAAAATCCATTTGCAATTCTTGCCATTTTTGGTTCCTGGAATTGTTTCTGAAACCACCTTGATTGAAAACTGAAACTTGATTTGCACACGTATTCTCTTGCCTTATATGAATGAATGGATTTGTACACAGATTGAATTCTTGCCATAAAAATTTTACTGCGATTTTCTGGAAATTGTTCTTGCCAAAATCATTTTTGCTGAGTTGTTATTCTTGCCAAAAACAGTTTGCCAATTTCTGGAACATAAGTTCTTGGCCCCCACGTGAATTGATACTTGCCTTAATTTCCATGATTTGTCTCCTGTGTATGAGCTGAAAAAGTTGTTGCTGCACCTATGTATCTTGACTTAGCTGAAACTGTTTTTGACTTTTGCTTGTACAGTTTCATGCCAGCGTTTCATAATACATGTGCCATAACTTGTACTTAATCACATGGGAAAAACTGAGTTCACTGATCATTGTAATTAGCTTGAGCTTCTTGAGTTGCTGAATCCATTTGCACCCTTACTTGATGTGTTGCTTTAAAAAAGAATCTGCCATGTCCATCAATGTTTTGTATGTCTGCACTGTTCTGATCATGCTGAACTCATTCATATATGTTGAACACTGAATGTGTGCTTAGATCATATTACCTGTTTGTCGTTCCATTCATGTCTGTCGAAGCTTGACTTTGTTCTTGCACATGTGTACTTCTCCATACATATCACTTCTCTGTTTGCACTATAGCTCGGCCCCTTCCTGCTTGTTGTTGTGTTCACTGCACTTGAAGGTTCTGACATTTGTGATCTTGTACCACTTTGCATTGTTTTGTCTCTTGGCTGCACTGATTTGCCACACTGCTTGAGCCACCTTACTGATACTACACCATGTTCATTGTATACCATGCCATGTTCACTTGTTTGTGCTGTTTCTTCATGTTTGATAAGTGCTCGAACACTTGAGCTTGTATAAGTCTGCACCATCTTGTTTGTGCACCAGTCATAACTTGAAACATTCCACTGAGCTCGACGATATTGTCTTCATTGATATGTGCTGGAATTGATCACCACACATGTTTTGTAGCTGTGTCATTTGCTTGTCTCATTGGTCACCATGCATGAGTTTTGCTATTCGACCATTTTATGTTGCCAGCATTTCTTTGACCTTACATGTGCTCGACCACTTTGACATTTTGACTTAGTACATGGCTGTATATACACTTGAACCATTCCTTGTGCATGTATCACCATGTTTCATTGATTGTTTCCATGTTACTGTTATGAGCTGTTTCATGCTAGTCACTTGAGTTACCCTGATCTCCGGCCATTTACATGCTACTGCCACTTACATTGTAGGCATGTTTGCAAACATTTTTACTTGTGCTTTGCCGACTTGTACACTTGCATATTTTTTGCTATCAACTCGGCCATATTGTATTCACTACTGTGTACACTTGCACCATTTCGTGTACACACTTTTCTTGACTCTGTACATTCAATTTTGCACAATGAATTTGCTGTTTTGATTGTTGAGTTTCCTTGACCACTTTATCTTGAGTTGACTTTGTGTATTGCACTGAGTCGAGCAGGTCCATGTGGCTACTCCTCAGTTGCAATCTGATTGGCGTGGCAGTGCACACGTGTACACGTGTGTACATGCAGCCATCAGACGAGTTGTCCCTGTCCCTGCATTGAGATATATGTTGTCTGCCTTGTGGTATTTACAGTGTATCACTGTGAATATCACAAGCTGTCTAGACATAGATTGATGGTTTTATAATTCAGATCAAGTCATGAAAAATGATGAGAAACACACCAGAAAACTGAGGCAAATAAAATTTTAAAAATAAAATTTATATTTGCATATATTCTGTTTTATTTCTATTGCAGTGTACTGTGTGTGTGTTTCACATGTGACAGGTAAGCAGGAATGACTGGACTGACTGTGATGACTGGACTGAACTGACAGAAGACTGGACAGACAGTGAGCAGTGAAGACTGAAGATGAAGACAGAAGACTAACAGATAGTGTTAGTGTATCAGTGTATCAATGTGTTTGTAAATTGAAATGTAAATTGTATAGACAGAGTGTTACAGTGAGGAGCTGTGTAACAACAAAATTGTACTGATGTTTGTATTAAACAAGTTTGCATAAAATAAAATATTATTTTATTGTGTTCAACCAAACTTGTCTATTATATACAGTTTATTTTCAAGTACAATATTCAGTGAATGTTTAAATAGTGGAGTCATATAATTTGTACTGTTAGAATGTTGAAATATTATATTTATATTTAAATAAAATACTGTGTGAATATATGAAATTCTGTACAGTCGTATTCTATTTAAATATAAATAATATATTCTTATCTGTAATGTATAATACCAGTACAATATCAAACACATTAAAATAATATATATTTGGTTGTTATCATCAAACAAAAATCATATAATTGTGTATACAACATCGTTATATACAACAATCTCCCCCTTTTGATGATGACAAACAAATAAAAGATTTTGTATACAATAGATGTGTTTGACAGTGAAATTTTAACTCCCCCTATTTACCAGCTCCCCCTACAACAGACAACTCCCCCTATAACTGTGCATGAGTGAAAGGAATGTTATGAATAATAATAAATTTTCAAAATTAAAATATTTATAAACTATTCACTCATAAATCAAAATCTAATCCATTCTCCCCCTTTTGTTATCATCAAAAGGATACAGATTTTAAAATACAGATGAAAAATGACAAAATATAATTTCAGCTTAAGAGGAAGAACGGTCATCATAAATCTCAATCAGTCAAACAAAAATCATAATAAACTAAGAACAGGTGGCATATTTCACATTGTAGAGAATGACGGTTATACGATGAATTTTATAAAAATGAGGAGAGTTAAAAAAAAATGTGAATATTTCCCAATTATTTTCAAAAGAATTTTATAAACTGAAGCACAAAAACAGTGATGGATTTGGACTATAATTAATAATTCAATTTAAGTGACGAGATCGAATAATCTCAAATCCCAATATCTATCAATCAACAAAACATAATACGTCATAATATTTCAACACATTTCACAGATTAGAAAGATGGATTGATAGACTGGTTTTTATACTCTGAGGAGAATTTCAGATTAATTTATATTTATAGCACATTTTTCCCTTTATTTATTTATTTATTTAAGAGCACACTGACCACGCATAACCAGAGCTTGGATTTTTAAATGGGATCAGTCGCAACTTAAATTATAAGTTGTCTCATAACCATGCATGACCAGAGCTTGGATTTTTAAATGAGGTTTGAGACACACTTATGTATTAATTTTATATATTTATCATTTCAGCTTTAAAAGGAAAAACTCCTCGGTATAAAACCAATATATGGATGATAGAAAATGTGGTAGGTACAGAAATGGACTGTGAAATAAATTTCTAAATTAATTATATTATGAAATATGACCAACTGTACCGGGATTATTGAAAATTTTCAATTATCACTAATTCTGAATAATAATATAACCACAATTCCATCACAAATATTTTCACTGTTTTAAAATGATTTAAAAAAAATTAAACTCTCCACATTTATATAACATCATAACGGATGGCAGAAGGATGATAAGTAATGAAGATGGTCGTGAAATAATTGCCAGTTCAAAGATATTATAATAAATATTCAACCATCATGAAAATCTAAATAAAATTCTCCTCTTGTTGTGAAATATACTACAGTCACAATTCATCACAATTTCTAAATCTGGTTATAATTTTGATGAATTATAAATACAGTTTAATTTGGATATTGATTTCAATTTCTGAAAGAATAATCAATAAATAATTTTAAACTTGAAAATCAATTACAAGAGAAATATGCTGATTTATACATGACAAGAGGAAAAAATATATATACAGCAAAAAAAATATGCAGCACTTTTAAACTGATACCACATGGTGTCTCTACAAAGTAAAAAAAACAGAACAGATGGATGAAAAAAAAACTGATACCAAATGTAGTCTCCCTTATTGAGGAAATTAATTACACCATGATGGACTATCATGTACATCTCAGACCAAAGAAATTTAAACACAAATTCAGCCAGACAAATTTAGCACATTTATTTGTATAAGGCAAAAAATATGTGTGGATCTATACAAGGTGAAGATTTGAATCTCAGTACAGATGGATGAGACAAATATAAGGCGCTTCTGATACCAAATGTTCTCGCTTTCTCGAGGATTTTAATGACACCCCGGTGGCAAACAATGGTACCTCAGTCAACAGAAAAGACTTAATTACAAAGCAAGCAACTCAAGCACACAAATTTCATTTATCAGAGCACGATAAATCTTTGATACCAAATCAAGCAGTCCAAAAAAAAATATTTACAAATCAATTTCTTATAATCAGAGCAGCATGATTCCAAAACAAACAATTTTCAAAAACAGTATCAGAGCTGGTTCCTTTTATCAGAGTAGCAAGCAGATTAAATCAAGTAATTTCCAAACCATTTTTCAAATCAATATCAGAGAGAATCAAGAATCAGTTCATGTCAGACTTGTCAGGATGATGGTCATAACAGACAGTTCATGATTAAGATTAAAATACCGTTTATTTTAAATCATTTGATGGAATATGTAAATATCAGGATTTAATGAATCAATCACACCAGATTTTAAAAAATATGATTTGAGATATGTATGAGATTCAATAAATCGATAATTTTAAATGATTTTAAACAAACATATATTCAAATCAAATAATCATGAAATAACAGTGATTTTCAAAACCAAGTTTTTCAAGGAATTTTTCAAAATATTTCAGACAAATGCAAAGATAATTCAGATTATTTACATCAATTTTGAGAGGTATTCATGATCAGAAAATAATCTATTTGAAATCACTTGAATCAATGTCAATTTTTGGGATATAACGAATCAGTCACACATGATTGATAATTTCGAATTTAGGAGGTATGTGAGATTCAAAATATCGTGAATTTCAAATGATTTCAAACAAACAAATTTGAACCGTACCGATCATGAAAAAGAATGAATTTTATGATGTATCACTGTAATTCAAGATAAATCAAAATTCCAAGCCAATCTGAAAATCAATGAAATTATCACAACAGATAAATAACAGAATGCTGTAATGAGTATAATATTTCGAGCTTTTCTAAAATGAATTAGAACAAACTCAGAACAGCAGAAATGTGTGAAATTCCACTAATTATTCAGATCTTCAAAAATAATTTAGAATTCTAACTAACAGTGTTTAAGATACGACAAGAATACATCAACGCTGTTATGAATTCAGAAAGCAGAAAAAATAAACCTCAAAACAATTATAGGTATTTACGAAACTAAAAACAAGATCTGGAGAACATAGTTCTATTCAAATAAAGCAAATTTCCAGAATAAGATGAAAACTGTAATTGGAAGTTAATGAAGTCCAGAAGAAATCACAATGATATTGCAGTGATAAAACAAATAGAGAAGAAGAAGAGGGAAGAAGTAAACAAGAAAATAAAAACTAAAAATATTTACAAAAGTGAGTTCAGAGATCATACCAGAATTCGATTGTAAACTAGAATCTCTAACTCGACCAGATTTGGCTAAGGAACTGTGAATGATTTAATAATATTTGAAATCAGTTTCTCTTTAGCAGTGCAGTTCCTCGGTCTCTTTTGATACCTAGCAATTTGAGGAAACGAGTGGTCTAACAAAATTTGTAAAGCCACTCACAGTTGTACCCATTTGCTTTGGTACCCAAACCTGTTTATATAACAAACCATTCGAATCGACTTTTGTACCTTTCGGAACCCAAATCTGTTTGAATTTAGTCAAAGTCGTTTTATTTTTATTTGGGATCCAAGATTGTTTAAATGGTTTATTATCAAGCAAATTTCCACTTCGATTTTGTTTCAAAAATCCTTTGTAATTTTCAGAGTTTAGATTTTCAAAACGATTCATTCCTAAGTTGATTGAAGAATTTTTAAAACCGTTTGTATTCTGTTTTTCAAAATCATTCATTTTCCCAAATCCAAGTCCATTTTTATTTCCAGACGAAAATTGATTTCTCAACAACATATTCAACGATTTTTCTCCATTTGAAAATTTATTTAGAGTTGATTCAAGCCGTTGAATTTTATTTTTAAGATCAGAATTTTCTTTCATTAGATTTGAGCAACGATTAATGCTGATCTTTCTCCTCTCAGTGTCATTTTGTTTTAAAAACAAATTTTCAATTTCAAGCTGTTTGATTTTGGTCTTGGATTTTAAAATTTCAGATTCAAACTGAACTTGTTTCTCAAGTTGATGTTTCTCAGAGGATTTAAAATTTTCAATCTCTTTTTCAAGCTTATTCAAAATCGAATTCGTTTTCAACAGACTATTATTTTCAGCGATTTTATGTTTGGAATTTTTGATAGCCTTGAAATTTATAAATTCCTTTTGTAAACAATTGTTTGCATCTTTCAGCTCAATCTCGTTATCTTTTAAAATTAAAATTTCTTCTTCAAGCCTTCGAATATTATTATTGAAATGAACGAGATCAGTTTTTAATTTCAAACAATTTTCACAATTAGAATTTTCAAATTTCACGACATTTGACAATTTCGATTCCAAATAATTTATCTTGTTGGTCAACTCAGAATTTATAGATTTCAAAAATTTATTTTTCGATTGAAGTTTGTCAACAGATTTGGTTAAATCAACACAAAAATAAACCAGATCTTCATATGAAAAATTTCTTATCTCATCATCTGTTGAGTCTTCATCAGCTGATTCATCTGTTGAACAAAGATCTGAATCTGAGTTGTCAGTTGAGGGTTTTGAGAAGTTGCTGTCGTTTCCATATCTTGTATTTAGAGCTGTCCAAATTTCCTGCGCAGTTAAACAATGAGAAATCAGACTGTATTGATTATCATTAAGGTGAGAATACAGAATATGTGTAGCACGAGAATTAGAAGCTTTATCTACCATGTCAAACCCATTGATAACAACATCCCAACATTTAATATCAACAGATTTTAAATAAAATTCCATTTCGGATTTCCAATTTAAAAAATCTGTTCCAGTGAAAATAGTTGGAGATGAACTGGACTGACTCTCTGTGGACTGACAGCAAGGGTTACCCATGACTCTAGAGTTAATGAAATTACCAGGCTCTGATACCACTTGTTGGATCTAGAATAACCCTAGAGGGGGGGTGAATAGGGTTTTTCACAATTTTAACTGAATTAAAAAACTTAACGAGATATATATAATAATAAACTGATCACAGAAAATAGCAGAAACTGTAATGCAGAAAATAAATCACACATAGATATACCCAGCTTCGGCAAAACCCTGCCTACTGCTACATTTCTAAGATTTCTACTAGGTGATAGAACAGTTCCCGCATACAAGACCATGTACACTCGCAAACCCCTGCTCCTATTCTAACCCTACGCTCAAAATCCTAGACTGATTCAAACCCCTGAATCAGATTTTCCCAGATTACAAACCCGTAACCTGTATTCCTAGATTTTACAGATTTTATTATAATCAGTTAACTCCTAACTGAAACTCCCCTAGAGTTTTGCAGACTCTATAAACTGTTCAGGATTGTTTACAATTTACAACTCGAATTAAAACCAAAAATAAAAACAAATTAAAAAGAATTGAAACCCTAGGAGTTAAACAAAGAGGGTCATCCCCTTTTATTCTTGGCCAGCCATGTTTTAATTTGTGCACCCCTTTATTTTTCTGGCCCGATCTCTTTGTCTCTGGAAATAGAAAATGGCGGCTTCAAAGAAACTAGGGTTTCTGATAAATCCTCCAAATCCAGATCGATCTGATGATGATTTTGTTTCAGTGATGCCTTGAATCGAAGGATGCTTTCAGTGTTTTGATTTGAGAATTGCTCTGGCTCGATTCACAGACTTGGGTTGCTACCGACAACGATTTGTGAGTTCTCTTAATTTCAGTTTTTCTCTTGAATTGATTCTGTGGGTTTTCGATTTCAGTTGCTTGGGATTTCCTCTGATTTGCCAGTGATGAAATGCGTGTACATATAGGGTTTACCAACCCGAAAAATTCTCTGATTTCAATTAACTGGCTTGACTGATTTTTCGGGTTTCCCCTTTTGACAAACTCTTGATAAAAACGGCTTGAATTTATCTGCGTGAATTTCTTGATTGAAAGTTTGTGGCCCCTTTTTGATTGCTCTCGATTAGAGCCGTGAATTTGTGATTGAATTGTGATAAAGACTTGCCGAATATATATTGAAAAATCCATTTGCAATTCTTGCCATTTTTGGTTCCTGGAATTGTTTCTGAAACCACCTTGATTGAAAACTGAAACTTGATTTGCACACGTATTCTCTTGCCTTATATGAATGAATGGATTTGTACACAGATTGAATTCTTGCCATAAAAATTTTACTGCGATTTTCTGGAAATTGTTCTTGCCAAAATCATTTTTGCTGAGTTGTTATTCTTGCCAAAAACAGTTTGCCAATTTCTGGAACATAAGTTCTTGGCCCCCACGTGAATTGATACTTGCCTTAATTTCCATGATTTGTCTCCTGTGTATGAGCTGAAAAAGTTGTTGCTGCACCTATGTATCTTGACTTAGCTGAAACTGTTTTTGACTTTTGCTTGTACATTTTCATGCCAGCGTTTCATAATACATGTGCCATAACTTGTACTTAATCACATGGGAAAAACTGAGTTCACTGATCATTGTAATTAGCTTGAGCTTCTTGAGTTGCTGAATCCATTTGCACCCTTACTTGATGTGTTGCTTTAAAAAAGAATCTGCCATGTCCATCAATGTTTTGTATGTCTGCACTGTTCTGATCATGCTGAACTCATTCATATATGTTGAACACTGAATGTGTGCTTAGATCATATTACCTGTTTGTCGTTCCATTCATGTCTGTCGAAGCTTGACTTTGTTCTTGCACATGTGTACTTCTCCATACATATCACTTCTCTGTTTGCACTATAGCTCGGCCCCTTCCTGCTTGTTGTTGTGTTCACTGCACTTGAAGGTTCTGACATTTGTGATCTTGTACCACTTTGCATTGTTTTGTCTCTTGGCTGCACTGATTTGCCACACTGCTTGAGCCACCTTACTGATACTACACCATGTTCATTGTATACCATGCCATGTTCACTTGTTTGTGCTGTTTCTTCATGTTTGATAAGTGCTCGAACACTTGAGCTTGTATAAGTCTGCACCATCTTGTTTGTGCACCAGTCATAACTTGAAACATTCCACTGAGCTCGACGATATTGTCTTCATTGATATGTGCTGGAATTGATCACCACACATGTTTTGTAGCTGTGTCATTTGCTTGTCTCATTGGTCACCATGCATGAGTTTTGCTATTCGACCATTTTATGTTGCCAGCATTTCTTTGACCTTACATGTGCTCGACCACTTTGACATTTTGACTTAGTACATGGCTGTATATACACTTGAACCATTCCTTGTGCATGTATCACCATGTTTCATTGATTGTTTCCATGTTACTGTTATGAGCTGTTTCATGCTAGTCACTTGAGTTACCCTGATCTCCGGCCATTTACATGCTACTGCCACTTACATTGTAGGCATGTTTGCAAACATTTTTACTTGTGCTTTGCCGACTTGTACACTTGCATATTTTTTGCTATCAACTCGGCCATATTGTATTCACTACTGTGTACACTTGCACCATTTCGTGTACACACTTTTCTTGACTCTGTACATTCAATTTTGCACAATGAATTTGCTGTTTTGATTGTTGAGTTTCCTTGACCACTTTATCTTGAGTTGACTTTGTGTATTGCACTGAGTCGAGCAGGTCCATGTGGCTACTCCTCAGTTGCAATCTGATTGGCGTGGCAGTGCACACGTGTACACGTGTGTACATGCAGCCATCAGACGAGTTGTCCCTGTCCCTGCATTGAGATATATGTTGTCTGCCTTGTGGTATTTACAGTGTATCACTGTGAATATCACAAGCTGTCTAGACACAGATTGATGGTTTTATAATTCAGATCAAGTCATGAAAAATGATGAGAAACACACCAGAAAACTGAGGCAAATAAAATTTTAAAAATAAAATTTATATTTGCATATATTCTGTTTTATTTCTATTGCAGTGTACTGTGTGTGTGTTTCACATGTGACAGGTAAACAGGAATGACTGGACTGACTGTGATGACTGGACTGAACTGACAGAAGACTGGACAGACAGTGAGCAGTGAAGACTGAAGATGAAGACAGAAGACTAACAGATAGTGTTAGTGTATCAGTGTATCAATGTGTTTGTAAATTGAAATGTAAATTGTATAGACAGAGTGTTACAGTGAGGAGCTGTGTAACAAAATGTTTGTATTAAACAAGTTTGCATAAAATAAAATATTATTTTATTGTGTTCAACCAAACTTGTCTATTATATACAGTTTATTTTCAAGTACAATATTCAGTGAATGTTTAAATAGTGGAGTCATATAATTTGTACTGTTAGAATGTTGAAATATTATATTTATATTTAAATAAAATACTGTGTGAATATATGAAATTCTGTACAATCGTATTCTATTTAAATATAAATATTATATTCCTATCTGTAATGTATAATACCAGTACAATATCAAACACATTAAAATAATATATATTTGGTTGTTATCATCAAACAAAAATCATATAATTGTGTATACAACATCGTTATATACAACAATCTCCCCCTTTTGATGATGACAAACAAATAAAAGATTTTGTATACAATAGATGTGTTTGACAGTGAAATTTTAACTCCCCCTATTTACCAGCTCCCCCTACAACAGACAACTCCCCCTATAACTGTGCATGAGTGAAAGGAATGTTATGAATAATAATAAATTTTCAAAATTAAAATATTTGTAAACTATTCACTCATAAATCAAAATCTAATCCATTCTCCCCCTTTTGTTATCATCAAAAGGATACAGATTTTAAATTACAGATGAAAAATGACAAAATATAATTTCAGCTTAAGAGGAAGAACGGTCATCATAAATCTCAATCAGTCAAACAAAAATCATAATAAACTAAGAACAGGTGGCATATTTCACATTGTAGAGAATGACGGTTATACGATGAATTTTATAAAAATGAGGAGAGTTAAAAAAAAATGTGAATATTTCCCAATTATTTTCAAAAGAATTTTATAAACTGAAGCACAAAAACAGTGATGGATTTGGACTATAATTAATAATTCAATTTAAGTGACGAGATCGAATAATCTCAAATCCCAATATCTATCAATCAACAAAACATAATACGTCATAATATTTCAACACATTTCACAGATTAGAAAGATGGATTGATAGACTGGTTTTTATACTCTGAGGAGAATTTCAGATTAATTTATATTTATAGCACATTTTTCCCTTTATTTATTTATTTATTTAAGAGCACACTGACCACGCATAACCAGAGCTTGGATTTTTAAATGGGATCAGTCGCAACTTAAATTATAAGTTGTCTCATAACCATACATGACCAGAGCTTGGATTTTTAAATGAGGTTTGAGACACACTTATGTATTAATTTTATATATTTATCATTTCAGCTTTAAAAGGAAAAACTCCTCGGTATAAAACCAATATATGGATGATAGAAAATGTGGTAGGTACAGAAATGGACTGTGAAATAAATTTCTAAATTAATTATATTATGAAATATGACCAACTGTACCGGGATTATTGAAAATTTTCAATTATCACTAATTCTGAATAATAATATAACCACAATTCCATCACAAATATTTTCACTGTTTTAAAATGATTTAAAAAAAATTAAACTCTCCACATTTATATAACATCATAACGGATGGCAGAAGGATGATAAGTAATGAAGATGGTCGTGAAATAATTGCCAGTTCAAAGATATTATAATAAATATTCAACCATCATGAAAATCTAAATAAAATTCTCCTCTTGTTGTGAAATATACTGCAGTCACAATTCATCACAATTTCTAAATCTGGTTATAATTTTGATGAATTATAAATACAGTTTAATTTGGATATTGATTTCAATTTCTGAAAGAATAATCAATAAATAATTTTAAACTTGAAAATCAATTACAAGAGAAATATGCTGATCTATACATGACAAGAGGAAAATATATATATACAGCAAAAAAAATATGCAGCACTTTTAAACTGATACCACATGGTGTCTCTACAAAGTAAAAAAAACAGAACAGATGGATGAAAAAAAAACTGATACCAAATGTAGTCTCCCTTATTGAGGAAATTAATTACACCATGATGGACTATCATGTACATCTCAGACCAAAGAAATTTAAACACAAATTCAGCCAGACAAATTTAGCACATTTATTTGTATAAGGCAAAAAATATGTGTAGATCTATACAATGTGAAGATTTGAATCTCAGTACAGATGGATGAGACAAATATAAGGCGCTTCTGATACCAAATGTTCTCGCTTTCTCGAGGATTTTAATGACACCCCGGTGGCAAACAATGGTACCTCAGTCAACAGAAAAGATTTAATTACAAAGCTAGCAACTCAAGCACACAAATTTCATTTATCAGAGCACGATAAATCTTTGATACCAAATCAAGCAGTCCAAAAAAATATATTTACAAATCAATTTCTTATAATCAGAGCAGCATGATTCCAAAACAAACAATTTTCAAAAACAGTATCAGAGCTGGTTCCTTTTATCAGAGTAGCAAGCAGATTAAATCAAGTAATTTCCAAACCATTTTTCAAATCAATATCAGAGAGAATCAAGAATCAGTTCATGTCAGACTTGTCAGGATGATGGTCATAACGGACAGTTCATGATTAAGATTAAAATACCGTTTATTTTAAATCATTTGATGGAATATGTAAATATCAGGATTTAATGAATCAATCACACCAGATTTTAAAAAATATGATTTGAGATATGTATGAGATTCAATAAATCGATAATTTTAAATGATTTTAAACAAACATATATTCAAATCAAATAATCATGAAATAACAGTGATTTTCAAAACCAAGTTTTTCAAGGAATTTTTCAAAATATTTCAGACAAATGCAAAGATAATTCAGATTATTTACATCAATTTTGAGAGGTATTCATGATCAGAAAATAATCTATTTGAAATCACTTGAATCAATGTCAATTTTTGGGATATAACGAATCAGTCACACATGATTGATAATTTCGAATTTAGGAGGTGTGTGAGATTCAAAATATCGGGAATTTCAAATGATTTCAAACAAACAAATTTGAACCGTACCGATCATGAAAAAGAATGAATTTTATGATGTATCACTGTAATTCAAGATAAATCAAAATTCCAAGCCAATCTGAAAATCAATGAAATTATCACAACAGATAAATAACAGAATGCTGTAATGAGTATAATATTTCGAGCTTTTCTAAAATGAATTAGAACAAACTCAGAACAGCAGAAATGTGTGAAATTCCACTAATTATTCAGATCTTCAAAAATAATTTAGAATTCTAACTAACAGTGTTTAAGATACGACAAGAATACATCAACGCTGTTATGAATTCAGAAAGCAGAAAAAATAAACCTCAAAACAATTATAGATATTTACAAAACTAAAAACAAGATCTGGAGAACAGAGTTCTATTCAAATAAAGCAAATTTCCAGAATAAGATGAAAACTGTAATTGGAAGTTAATGAAGTCCAGAAGAAATCACAATGATATTGCAGTGATAAAACAAATAGAGAAGAAGAAGAGGGAAGAAGTAAACAAGAAAATAAAAACTAAAAATATTTACAAAAGTGAGTTCAGAGATCATACCAGAATTCGATTGTAAACTAGAATCTCTAACTCGACCAGATTTGGCTAAGGAACTGTGAATGATTTAATAATATTTGAAATCAGTTTCTCTTTAGCAGTGCAGTTCCTCGGTCTCTTTTGATACCTAGCAATTTGAGGAAACGAGTGGTCTAACAAAATTTGTAAAGCCACTCACAGTTGTACCCATTTGCTTTGGTACCCAAACCTGTTTATATAACAAACCATTCGAATCGACTTTTGTACCTTTCGGAATCCAAATCTGTTTGAATTTAGTCAAAGTCGTTTTATTTTTATTTGGGATCCAAGATTGTTTTAATGGTTTATTATCAAGCAAATTTCCACTTCGATTTTGTTTCAAAAATCCTTTGTAATTTTCAGAGTTTAGATTTTCAAAACGATTCATTCCTAAGTTGATTGAAGAATTTTTAAAACCGTTTGTATTCTGTTTTTCAAAATCATTCATTTTCCCAAATCCAAGTCCATTTTTATTTCCAGACGAAAATTGATTTCTCAACAACATATTCAACGATTTTTCTCCATTTGAAAATTTATTTAGAGTTGATTCAAGCCGTTGAATTTTATTTTTAAGATCAGAATTTTCTTTCATTAGATTTGAGCAACGATTAATGCTGATCTTTCTCCTCTCAGTGTCATTTTGTTTTAAAAACAAATTTTCAATTTCAAGCTGTTTGATTTTGGTCTTGGATTTTAAAATTTCAGATTCAAACTGAACTTGTTTCTCAAGTTGATGTTTCTCAGAGGATTTAAAATTTTCAATCTCTTTTTCAAGCTTATTCAAAATCGAATTCGTTTTCAACAGACTATTATTTTCAGCGATTTTATGTTTGGAATTTTTGATAGCCTTGAAATTTATAAATTCCTTTTGTAAACAATTGTTTGCATCTTTCAGCTCAATCTCGTTATCTTTTAAAATTAAAATTTCTTCTTCAAGCCTTCGAATATTATTATTGAAATGAACGAGATCAGTTTTTAATTTCAAACAATTTTCACAATTAGAATTTTCAAATTTCACGACATTTGACAATTTCGATTCCAAACAATTTATCTTGTTGGTCAACTCAGAATTTATAGATTTCAAAGATTTATTTTTCGATTGAAGTTTGTCAACAGATTTGGTTAAATCAACACAAAAATAAACCAGATCTTCATATGAAAAATTTCTTATCTCATCATCTGTTGAGTCTTCTTCAGCTGATTCATCTGTTGAACAAAGATCTGAATCTGAGTTGTCAGTTGAGGGTTTTGAGAAGTTGCTGTCGTTTCCATATCTTGTATTTAGAGCTGTCCAAATTTCCTGCGTAGTTAAACAATGAGAAATCAGACTGTATTGATTATCATTAAGGTGAGAATACAGAATATGTGTAGCACGAGAATTAGAAGCTTTATCTACCATGTCAAACCCATTGATAACAACATCCCAACATTTAATATCAACAGATTTTAAATAAAATTCCATTTCGGATTTCCAATTTAAAAAATCTGTTCCAGTGAAAATAGTTGGAGATGAACTGGACTGACTCTCTGTGGACTGACAGCAAGGGTTACCCATGACTCTAGAGTTAATGAAATTACCAGGCTCTGATACCACTTGTTGGATCTAGAATAACCCTAGAGGGGGGGTGAATAGGGTTTTTCACAGTTTTAACTGAATTAAAAAACTTAACGAGATATATATAATAATAAACTGATCACAGAAAATAGCAGAAACTGTAATGCAGAAAATAAATCACACACAGATATACCCAGCTTCGGCAAAACCCTGCCTACTGCTGCATTTCTAAGATTTCTACTAGGTGATAGAACAGTTCCCGCATACAAGACCATGTACACTCGCAAACCCCTGCTCCTATTCTAACCCTACGCTCAAAATCCTAGACTGATTCAAACCCCTGAATCAGATTTTCCCAGATTACAAACCCGTAACCTGTATTCCTAGATTTTACAGATTTTATTATAGTCGGTTAACTCCTAACTGAAACTCCCCTAGAGTTTTGCAGACTCTATAAACTGTTCAGGATTGTTTACAATTTACAACTCGAATTAAAACCAAAAATAAAAACAAATTAAAAAGAATTGAAACCCTAGGAGTTAAACAAAGAGGGTCATCCCCTTTTATTCTTGGCCAGCCATGTTTTAATTTGTGCACCCCTTTATCTTTCTGGCCCGATCTCTTTGTCTCTGGAAATAGAAAATGGCGGCTTCAAAGAAACTAGGGTTTCTGATAAATCCTCCAAATCCAGATCGATCTGATGATGATTTTGTTTCAGTGATGCCTTGAATCGAAGGATGCTTTCAGTGTTTTGATTTGAGAATTGCTCTGGCTCGATTCACAGACTTGGGTTGCTACCGACAACGATTTGTGAGTTCTCTTAATTTCAGTTTTTCTCTTGAATTGATTCTGTGGGTTTTCGATTTCAGTTGCTTGGGATTTCCTCTGATTTTCCAGTGATGAAATGCGTGTACATATACGGTTTACCAACCCGAAAAATTCTCTGATTTCAATTAACTGGCTTGACTGATTTTTCGGGTTTCCCCTTTTGACAAACTCTTGATAAAAACGGCTTGAATTTATCTGCGTGAATTTCTTGATTGAAAGTTTGTGGCCCCTTTTTGATTGCTCTCGATTAGAGCCGTGAATTTGTGATTGAATTGTGATAAAGACTTGCCGAATATATATTGAAAAATCCATTTGCAATTCTTGCCATTTTTGGTTCCTGGAATTGTTTCTGAAACCACCTTGATTGAAAACTGAAACTTGATTTGCACACGTATTCTCTTGCCTTATATGAATGAATGGATTTGTACACAGATTGAATTCTTGCCATAAAAATTTTACTGCGATTTTCTGGAAATTGTTCTTGCCAAAATCATTTTTGCTGAGTTGTTATTCTTGCCAAAAACAGTTTGCCAATTTCTGGAACATAAGTTCTTGGCCCCCACGTGAATTGATACTTGCCTTAATTTCCATGATTTGTCTCCTGTGTATGAGCTGAAAAAGTTGTTGCTGCACCTATGTATCTTGACTTAGCTGAAACTGTTTTTGACTTTTGCTTGTACATTTTCATGCCAGTGTTTCATAATACATGTGCCATAACTTGTACTTAATCACATGGGAAAAACTGAGTTCACTGATCATTGTAATTAGCTTGAGCTTCTTGAGTTGCTGAATCCATTTGCACCCTTACTTGATGTGTTGCTTTAAAAAAGAATCTGCCATGTCCATCAATGTTTTGTATGTCTGCACTGTTCTGATCATGCTGAACTCATTGATATATGTTGAACACTGAATGTGTGCTTAGATCATATTACCTGTTTGTCGTTCCATTCATGTCTGTCGAAGCTTGACTTTGTTCTTGCACATGTGTACTTCTCCATACATATCACTTCTCTGTTTGCACTATAGCTCGGCCCCTTCCTGCTTGCTGTTGTGTTCACTGCACTTTAAGGTTCTGACATTTGTGATCTTGTACCACTTTGCATTGTTTTGTCTCTTGGCTGCACTGATTTGCCACACTGCTTGAGCCACCTTACTGATACTACACCATGTTCATTGTATACCATGCCATGTTCACTTGTTTGTGCTGTTTCTTCATGTTTGATAAGTGCTCGAACACTTGAGCTTGTATAAGTCTGCACCGTCTTGTTTGTGCACCAGTCATAACTTGAAACATTCCACTGAGCTCGACGATATTGTCTTCATTGATATGTGTTGGAATTGATCACCACACATGTTTTGTAGCTGTGTCATTTGCTTGTCTCATTGGTCACCATGCATGAGTTTTGCTATTCGACCATTTTATGTTGCCAGCATTTCTTTGACCTTACATGTGCTCGACCACTTTGACATTTTGACTTAGTACATGGCTGTATATACACTTGAACCATCCCTTGTGCATGTATCACCATGTTTCATTGATTGTTTCCATGTTACTGTTATGAGCTGTTTCATGCTAGTCACTTGAGTTACCCTGATCTCCGGCCATTTACATGCTACTGCCACTTACATTGTAGGCATGTTTGCAAACATTTTTACTTGTGCTTTGCCGACTTGTACACTTGCATATTTTTTGCTATCAACTCGGCCATATTGTATTCACTACTGTGTACACTTGCACCATTTCGTGTACACACTTTTCTTGACTCTGTACATTCAATTTTGCACAATGAATTTGCTGTTTTGATTGTTGAGTTTCCTTGACCACTTTATCTTGAGTTGACTTTGTGTATTGCACTGAGTCGAGCAGGTCCATGTGGCTACTCCTCAGTTGCAATCTGATTGGCGTGGCTGTGCACACGTGTACACGTGTGTACATGCAGCCATCAGACGAGTTGTCCCTGTCCCTGCATTGAGATATATGTTGTCTGCCTTGTGGTATTTACAGTGTATCACTGTGAATATCACAAGCTGTCTAGACACAGATTGATGGTTTTATAATTCAGATCAAGTCATGAAAAATGATGAGAAACACACCAGAAAACTGAGGCAAATAAAATTTTAAAAATAAAATTTATATTTGCATATATTCTGTTTTATTTCTATTGCAGTGTACTGTGTGTGTGTTTTCACATGTGACAGGTAAGCAGGAATGACTGGACTGATGTGATGACTGGACTGAACTGACAGAAGACTGGACAGACAGTGAGCAGTGAAGACTGAAGATGAAGACAGAAGACTAACAGATAGTGTTAGTGTATCAGTGTATCAATGTGTTTGTAAATTGAAATGTAAATTGTATAGACAGAGTGTTACAGTGAGGAGCTGTGTAACAACAAAATTGTACTGATGTTTGTATTAAACAAGTTTGCATAAAATAAAATATTATTTTATTGTGTTCAACCAAACTTGTCTATTATATACAGTTTATTTTCAAGTACAATATTCAGTGAATGTTTAAATAGTGGAGTCATATAATTTGTACTGTTAGAATGTTGAAATATTATATTTATATTTAAATAAAATACTGTGTGAATATATGAAATTCTGTACAGTCGTATTCTATTTAAATATAAATATTATATTCCTATCTGTAATGTATAATACCAGTACAATATCAAACACATTAAAATAATATATATTTGGTTGTTATCATCAAACAAAAATCATATAATTGTGTATACAACATCGTTATATACAACACACCCCACCTCCGTTAAGGTCACTCACAAAGGAATGCCTTAACTTTGGTGGAGGGTTATAGGTACAAGACACAGAAAACTTTACAAGACAGATAAATGTAAGCAGCGAAATTCAATTATTTATTTCATACGTGGTTCAATACAAAAGCATTACATCAAATTGTCTAAAAATAACTTCCAAAACATTACAACACAATTTATGTCTTGATTATTTAATAAAGAAGCATAAACCATAAATAAAACTGCATAAATCCCCAAGGATAATGTCCAAGAGCCATAGCCAAGGTGAGAGAGAGTCCAAATCATACATCTACTTTCTTGAAGCTTGCAAAGAGTCTGACTAAGCTGCAGTATTCCCTCCCTGTGGACCTGAGGGGGAGGGTGGAAACGGAAGAAAAGAGGACGAAGGAAAACGGGTCAGACAATAAGTCTGGTAAGTTCGGTGATTACTAGTATTCAAACAAGGAAAGGGATCATGACAGTAATAACAGAACATAGGACAATACCCTAATATAAGATAAGAGGAACATGTGATTGCACCCATTAATATAGTCTCTACACCTACTTAACCATTGGTTCAACCAGCCCTACGTGTTTATAACAAACGATCCCCTTAATGATCGGCTCCTACTCATATGCATTCATATCCTGTGTCATTCGGCCCCTCTTGACTGTAGATACCTGTGCTGGTCCCACCATGGGGTGTATCTGTCCCTCTGGTGGCAACCCGACACGATTCAAGATGCATAGTTTATACTACTGATGCCCATGCCTGATTTTTCCACTCCGGAGTACGTGCACGCCCATATTCCGTCGGAACCTACACTGGCCCACAAACCGCTGACATTTTGACCGCTTATACTCAGCCCAATAATCGTGCCCCACCCTGCCTAGTTTCAGGGTACCGTGATACATCTATGCGGGTTATTGCTGAAATGGGTCCCCGTTACTAGGGTTTTCTAATCAACATGTTTATTTGGTTAAGTGTCCAAGTTTACCTAACCCCACCCATTCGTTTTGTTAACATGTTGAATCGGTTAAGTGTTTCCCTATTTGACTTAACCCTACCAATCCTGACTTAGCTTTAATTTATTAAAGCACCAACCACTCACATTAGACAGGTATTATTGTGGTCACTAGATGTGCCGGTCGGTTCCGGGCAGATTTACACCACAACTCAGTCTAACCTCGGGTTCTTTTTGGGCTTGATGCACTAACCACCGACATTAGACAAGTCTTGTTGTGGTCACTGGATATGCCGGTCGGTTCTGGGCAAATTTACACCACAACTCAGTTTAACCTCGGGTTATGCATATTCGTCTTTTCTAAATTCACATTTTTCTATATATGTCTAATTTCTTTATGTAAATTTAATTTAATTTAATCATGCCATAATTATCCTTTGATTATGCTCACCATAAATGGTATATCAAATATACCATTTTATGAACAAATTTATGCCATGAATTTTCATATTTTCCCATCGCTACCCCCATGGAACGTACGCATGAATCACATAAAATGTTGGGCTAGTAAATTAGCCCAACCCATAAACAAGAAAGGGGTAATAAACAAGGGACATGAAATAAACATAAAATATCATACATCTCAACTTATGATGTGTAACTTGGCATAGAGGTATCATTTAACTTTAATTAAATGGGTAAAGGTGAACTTGTGACTAAGTTGGATCTAATTGTCATGTAAACTTGACAAAGGTCTAGCATGGAGGTTTAACATATAATCACAGTATCAACCCACAACTTAGCATATTAACTTATGTATGTAAAAACATAAGAAAGCTACTATAATCATTTTTAAATTGCAACTTTGCATGATAACTTATGTGTGTTAAACATAAGAAGGCTGTTATAAACATATCTGAATCACAATTGAGCATGATACTTATGTGTTAAAAAATAAGAGGACTACAATTCCAAATTTTACAACATAAATAGATTCAACCTAACATGAATATACATGAGTGTTGATCTAACATATAAGCATGTGTTTTAGATCATAAACTTGCAAATAACCACCCATTTATAACATGACATGTTTCATCACGTAATTGGCAAAATAAATCCATTACCCAATCATAATAGATTCCAATAACATACAATATGTTCATCACCATAAGCATACAGACATGATTAACATACAACATGTTCATCACCACAAGTATGTAGACATGATTAATATACAACATGTTCATCGCCACAAGCATATAGACATGATTAATTACAACGATACTTTAAGATAAACGAGAATCAAATCTTATACATAAGCATCATTCTATATCCAAATTACAACATGTCATGATTCAATTGAAAGAATGTTTAAATCTGCGTAATAACCAACTTACAAACTAAAAAGGAATTCTTGCGTTTTGAAATCTGAATTCTGAAATTGGTAAGCTCGCCTTTGATGTAGATCGTTGAATTTGATAACTTTTAATTTGATTTTTGATTCAAGTTCTTATCTTGTCTTTGAATTGGTGATGGCTACTCCAAGTTTTCTATTGCCAGCATGATAGTTCTAGGATTATTTTTGTGTGATTTTTAAGTTTGAGCATTGGGTTGTTTATATAGAATTTAAATTCAATTTGAGCCGTCGGATGATCCTAGGGTTAACCACAACCATCCAGTCAAGATAGGGTGACACCTCAGCCCTAGTGACTCAGCACCGAGTCACAAAATCGTCACCTTTCAGATCTGCCCAGGGGGCAGGTCGACCCCCAGGTCAACCTGTAGGGGAGAGTTCGACACTAGGGTCGACCCCCTGGTTGACCTGGGTCCTGGGCAGGAATTTTCCCGCCCAGCCCACTTCTGACTTCTGATTTGAATTTGAATTTGTTTTCGAGCTGTTTGAATTTATTTGAATTTTCTGGAAACTTTCGACAGCCATAACTTCTTCATACGAAGTCCAACTTACGCAAACTCGGACCTATCTCAACCAAAATTCTGAGACGAACACAATGCCGTAACCCGTTTCCCTTGATTCTCACATTTTAAATTAAGTATCGTTTAATTCGTTATTATACCGTTAACAAAAAATACGGGATGTTACATTCTCCCCTGCTTTTAGGATTTCGTCCCCGAAATCTTCAAGTCGAGAAGAACTTATATCCTACCATCCAATCACCCATCTGCTCAACCATCAAACACAGGCGTCCATTGTCCTTAAAAGATTTCTAATGCTTCGTGATCATATGCATTGTGTGTGTACATGTCCTTATCTAATGCAAAATCAGGCGGTCTACTGATTCAGTTGACCTCCTTAATGCAAATTATGTCAGTGCCATGAGTCCATTATGAATGCAATTTTTCCTACTCAAAATTTCCTACATGAGTGTACAATCATTCATAGAAATGCAACGTCCATATGATAACACATCAAGTTTCAATCCATATACCAATACATATATGCATATGCAATATGGAAGTGACTGAGCCGATCTAATACCTAATGTGTGTGTATATGCATCCACTAGCAACCATTAGTAACCACTTGCAACCATCAATCATAACATGTTTCAATTACATGTTTACATCCAAATGGGTTCCTAACTAAGGATAAAGGATAGGATCGAGGAGATAAAAGATAAATACGAGCATAAACTTAAGGAAAAAGAGATTAAAAAAGTACCCGCAAAAAGAAAAGGGTAGGCTGCGCGTATTCTGTCCTCAGTTTCCCAAGTCGCGTCTTACTTGGTGTCGCTCCATTGAACTTTGACGAGCTTAACTTCACGGTTGCATAGCTTTTTGACTTCTGTTCCTAAGATATGGGTTGGAGCTCTCCTCACAGTTGCTTCTCGTTCAACTTCAACTTCCTCTAGCATATTTGGTTCTACCACTTCTGCAGACTCGTTTAAGCATTTCCGCAAGTGAGAGACATGAAAGACATTATGAACCCCAGCCAACCTTTCGGGGAGCTTTACCCTATAAGCCATCTTCCCAATCTTCTCGATGATAGGGAACAGCCCTACAAATCTTGATGCTAACTTTCCTGCGGATCCAAAGCGAACGACGTTCCTCAAAGGAGATACTTTAAGGAACACCTTGTCTCCAACTTCGAACTCAAGGTCAGTTCTTTTTTGTCTGCGTAGGACTTCTATGTATCTTGGGCAGTCTTCATTCTTCTTCGTATCAAGACTACTTTCTCTGAAGTTTCCATACTCATGTCTAGTCTAAGTATAAGCTTGTCTGTGGACTCCCACCAGCAAGTTGGTGACCTGCACGGTCTTCCATATAAAGCTTCGAAAGGCGCCATGCCTATGGTGGCTTGTTAGCTATTGTTGTAAGCGAATTCCACCAAAGGTAGATGATCCTCCCATGTACCTCCGAAGTCAATAATGCATAATCTCAAGAGCTCTTCTAATACTCTGTTGACTCTTTCCGTCTGGACATCGGTTTGAGGATGATAGGTCGTGCTTAAGCATAACTGTGTGCCTACAGCCTCTTGTAAACTCTTCCAAATCTTGCTCGTGAAGATAGGGTCTCGATCACTCACTATGCTGGAGGGTATCCCATGGAGTTGAACTACCTCTTTAAGATATATGGATGCTAGAGATGAGACAGTCCTTCTACTCTTGACGGGTATAAAGTGGGCGCTTTTTGTGAGCCTGTCCACTATTACCCAAATGCTGGTATTGCCCCTTCTTAACCTAGGCAACCCATCTATAAAGTCCATCGAGATGCTATCCCATTTCCACTGTGGGACTTCTAGAGGATGGAGCAGACCACCAGGCTTCTTCTGCTCTGCCTTGACTTGTTGGCATACTAAACACTTAGAAACAAATTCAGCTACGTCTTTCTTCATGCCATTCCAAAAGAAAACTCTTTTGATATCTTTATACATTTTGTCTCCACCTGGGTGTATGGTCAGCTTGGAATGGTATGCCTCTTCTAGAACCGCCTTTACCAAATCCCTTTCTTGTAGGACACATAGTCTTCCATCTCATCTCAACTAGCCCTTGGCATCAATGGAATATCTATTGAGGTGACTGGAAGTCTCACCCCTAATTAACTTGTCCATTACATCGGCTAGCTAAGGGTCTTCTCTTTGCGCGGCTCCGATTGGGTCTTATAGAGTTGGTCGCACTTCTAACGTTGCTAGCAAGCCAAGTACAAAGTCAGAGGAGGGTTTGAAGTTAAAGCTTGCTATGAACTCCAAGCTTTGCCTTTCCACGAAGAGAGGGCTTAAGGCCAGCTTCTTTCTACTTAAGGCGTCTGCTACTGCATTGCCCTTGCCAAGAGTGTAGGAAATCTCAAAATCGAACGAGGCAAGAAACTCCATCCATCTTTGCTGCCTCAAATTGAGATCTTTCTGCGAGAAAAGGTATTTCAACAATTTATGTTCAGTATACAGTTCAAATTTCTCACCTAGGAGATAATGGCACCAAGACTTAAGCGCAAAAACGATTGCTGCCAACTCTAGGTCGTGGGTTGGGTAGTTTTTCTCATGTACTTTCAACTGTCTTCCAACATAAGCCACTACCTTCCCTTCTTGTATCAGAACAGCGCCTAGTCCCGTTCCGCAAGCATCTGTGTATACTGTAAACATCTTGCTTCCATCAGGCAATGTCAGAATAGGGGCTGTTGTTAGAGCCCTTTTCAAACGTTGGAAATCAATATCGCAATCCAAATCCCAATTGAAAGCTAGGTTCTTCTTTGTCAATCTTGTCAGTGGAGCTGAGATTTTTGCAAAATCTTTGATAAACTTTCGATAAAAGCCTGCTAGCTGGAGAAAGCTTCGGACTTCGGTTGCGTTTCGAGGAACCTTCCAATCTTTCACAATAGCCATTTTTGCGGGGTCCACAGCTATCCCCTCTCTGGACACCACGTGTCCAAGGAACCTAACTTCCTCCCCCCAGAAATGGAATTTGGAGAATTTCGCCTTCAACTGATGTGCACGGAGAGTACCCATGACTTCTTTTAGATGCTGAGCATGTTCTTCCTCATTCTTTGAGAAGATCAAAATATCGTCTACGAAGACCACCACAAACTTATTGAGGAACTCTCAGAACACCCTGCTCATTAAATCAACGAAGTAAGCGGGTGCATTTGTCAAGCCGAAAGGCATGACAAGCCACTCAAAGAAACCATCTGGAGTTCTGAACGCGGTCTTATCAATGCTGTCTTCAGCCACCCTTAGCTGATGAAACCCGATAGCCAAATCTAATTGGGAGAAAACCGATGCACCTACGAGCTGATCGAATAAATCATCTATTCTCGGGAGTGGGTGCCTATTCCTTTTGGTCAGCTTGTTTAGCTCCCTATAATCAACGCACAGAAGAAGCGAACCGTCCGCTTTAGTTGCGAACACTACTGGAGCACCCCATTCAGAAATACTCCGCCTTATAAACCCCTTCTCAAGCAATTCTTTAACTTGCTTGTTGAGTTCTTTCCTCTCCCTCGGAGCCATGTGTCTAACAGGTAAAGCAACGGGTTTTGCGTTGTCCACGAGGTATATGCGAAAGTCTATCTCCCACTTCGGAGGTAAGCCCTTTACCTCTTCAAACAAATCCGAGTATTCACGGACTACCCTTACAGACTGCAAGTTCTCAACGGACGCATCAAGAGATTCTAGATAACTAAGCATAACGGAGTTCATAGGATTACAAGAAATTTCGAGAGTGTTACCGATGCGAGTCATGAGTCTAACCACTCTCTTTTCACAATCGAGGACGGCACCATTACTAGATAGCCAGTCCATGCCTAGAATCAACCCATAGCCCGTGAAGCCCAAAACAGAGGCATTACATCTAAACCCAATGCTTAGTATAGATATTTTCAAATCCAAACAAATCATTGACAAATAAGCTGAGCCCCCAATTGGATTTGAAACAACCAAGGGATCCTCTACTATACCGGTGTCTAGGTGCAGAGATTCCACTAAGGCAGTAGATATAAAAGAGTGCGATGCGCCAGAATCAAATAGTGTACGGACAGGATGATCAAAAAGATAGACTAAACTTTCGACAGAAATATTTCTACCTCGTTCTTGCGGAAGTGTCGTAAGAGCGTGAACATTTCCTCCAGAAGAAGGTCCGACTCCCTGCCCTTGCTTCCTTGGGCAGGCCCAAGCCATGTGTCCTGTCTCACCACAGTGGAAACAGCTACCCGTCTTCCTTTTCTTCTTCTCGCAGTCTTTGATCAGATGTCCAGGAATGCCACAGAAATTACACTTTCTCTTTAAATGGGGTTTTTTGTTCTTCCCGCCTTTTTTTTGAACCAGCCTTCTTGTTCTGTGACCCCTCTCCCTTCTTATCTTGAGGCACTTCCGCTTTTGCGTCTTTCTTGCCCTTGTCTTCCTCATGCAAGAGTGCCATGTCCACTAACCTCTCGTAAGTATCCCCCATAGGTATATGGGTCATAGCCAAGCTGTGAAGTAGATCATTCAATCCTTTGACAAAACGGAGAGCCCTCTTGTAAGGAGTATTCACTAAGTCTAGTCCGAATTGGGCCAGCTGATTGAATTGATTGACGTACTCCTTGACCGTTATACTTCCTTGTTTAAGAGTAAGAACTTTTCCAGCTGTAAATGTAACACCCCGTGTATTCTATAACAGTGAAATTCACAAATTAAAGTATAATTAATTTCAAATCAAAGAATTAAGGGAAACAAGATACGCCATTGCGTTCGTCTCGGAATTCTGCTTGGGATAGAGTCCGAGTTTGCGTAAAACGGACTTCGTATGAAGAAGATATGGCCTCCGGAAGTTTCAGAATTCAGTTTAAAATTCAAACATCTCAGAAAACCAATTCAAATTTCAAAAATCGAGCCAGATTGGCCAAGGCGGGAATTTTCCCGCCTAAGGCACCCAGGTCGACTGGTTAGTCGACCTGGGCTACCCAGGTCGACTAGGTAGTCGACCTGGGGCACCCAGGTCGACTACCAAGTCGACACAGGGGTCGACCGGGGAGTCGACCTGGCCCCTGAGCCAGGTCGAACCGAGCCCCCCCCCCCCGGCTGGCCTGGTCTGTGCTTGGCCGAATTTCTGAGCCTTGCCTTGTCACTAGGGCTAGGTGTCAGCTCCTGATTGGTCTCTCCTTCAAACGAACGGCTAATATTAATCCAAGCTCCATCGACGGTTCTAATCAATTCACAAACTCTATAAAAAGGACCTAAGACTCCACCTAATTCATATAAATAAAAATGAGAATGAGACCGTCATGCTGCTGAGGAAAGACTAGGAATAGCCATCAAAATTGAGAGATGATTAGGAGACAATTCAAAAGCTTAAAGCAACGACAACTAAATCAAAACAACGCCTACAACAAAGGATAGCATCTCCAAATTCAGAATTCAGATTCCTGAATTGAAGATTCGTCATACGATGTAAGTAGAGTGCTATTCCGATGTAAATGAATAATTGTGTTTTGATTTGTGTAAAATGAGAAATGGAATTGTACTTAATTTGTAATAATTCATAATTGTACGTTGCTATGATTCTAATTACGAATCGATTTGGGATATTGTGGTATAACGATGTTAGGCCTATTGGATATTTGCAAGTATATGATTCATGTTAACGACTATATGTTTGTGGTAGTTTATTTGAGATTCATGCAAGTATATGGTTCACTATTATGCCAACATGATGTATATTTTTTTTATAATCACTTTTAGTGTAGTTGGATCCATTTGGGTATTATGACTCATATGAATTTATGTTGGAATTGGCATCATGATTCAAGTGTAAAACCATACTTTTGTATTAGAGACAAAAGTAAGCATCTTTGTTAACTTGTGTTGACTCTATGAACATGACTAAACTATGTTTGGTGTTATGCCTAATTGAAAACATGTTTTAGGCCTATGTTGTTATCAAAATCATATGATAATATATGTGACACATAATTAAGTTAGATTTACATTCCAATTGCAAGTTTACATGAATAGATTAAAAACCATGATTCATGTTTAGGTATGTTTATGCCATGATTATATGAATAGATTAAAAACCATGATTCATGTTTAGGTATGTTTATGCCATGATTATATGCTATTACAATGCAAGTTCACAAGTGCCTAATTCATGTTAATTAGATCGTTATGTTGCAAGTTCATGCGTTCACACTCCCCTTTTGATGTTACTTAGAATATATAAACACCATATTCTAAGTCTCCCCTTTTTCATGTTGCTAAGTTGGGTTTAAATGTTAAACCCAACATATGTTATATTATAGCGAACGTATAAAACGGGGGTAGTGACGTTGGGTTAAAAATATAAACATATGTGTTGGCATGTTTGACGCATGCCAACGACCTTGAAAACAATTAAGTGGTATAAATTAATTTTACCCAATAAAGATGAATTTGAATAATGGGCCGCAAATATTTACATATAAAAAGAAAAGAGACAAAATATGTGAATTTAGAAAATACGATGTGTTTAAGCCGAGGTTGGATTGAGTTGTGATGTAAACCTGCCCGGAACCGCCCGGCTGTCCAGTAGTCACAACAATACCTATCCAATGTGGGTAGTTAAACATTGAGCCCAATAAAGACCCGAGGTTAGACTGAGTTGTGACGTAAGACTGCCCGGAACCAACCGGCAACAGGCAGTCACAACAATACCTGTCTAATGTGAGAGGTCGAGGCTTTAATAAGACAATTAAGGCTGAGTCAGGATTGATAGGATTAAGTAAATTGAATTAATACTTAATCAAAATGGAACATGCTAAACTATACAGACTGATTGGGGGTTAGATTTACAAAACACTTAACCAACTTAGCATGTTGGCTAGAAATAGAAAACCTAGTAGCGGGGGACCCTTTTCAGCAGTAACCCTACAAGGTGTATCAGGATACCCTGAACTAGGCAGGGTGGGGCACGATTACTGGGCTGACTGTAAGAGGTCAAATCGACGGCGGTGGTGCAGCAGTGTAGGTTCTAACGGGGTGCGGGCGTGCACACACTCCGGCGTAGAAAAATAAGGCACTGGGCACCCATAGTATACCTGTGCATTCTAGAATTGTGTCGGGCCGCCACCATGGGACTTGATACACCCCATGGTGGGACCAGCATAGGTAACTACAACATCGGGGGCCGTAAGACACATGTGACTATGCGAGTAGGAGCCGATCATTAAAAATGGATCACTTCACCCTGATTTGGGGTGCCTGTTGGGAACTAGTTTATAGGGGTGCAGAGATTAATATGGGGTACGATAGTATATTCGACTCTAGACGACTTAACTTAGTTTATAGTGCTTTCCCATTTCCAGTTTGTACTTATCATGCTCAATTCTTTATTCATAGACTGAATAGTCCTAGACTTACTCAGGCTTTATGTCTGACTCTACTTTTCTTTCGTCTTCTTTTCTTTCGTCCCCCCCCCACAGGTCCACAGGGAGGGAATACCGCAGCTTGACCAGTTTTTACGTCCAGCTTGAAGAGAAAGAATGTATTGCTTGGATCTCTTTCGTTTTGGACTATGGCTTTGGATAGCAATTATGTGACTTATGCAGTTTACTTATGTTTTTATGCTTCTTTAAATAATGAAATCAAGACTCTTATGAAAATGTAATGTTTTTGGGAGTATTGTAAGACAATTATGGCATGGTTTGTGTAACACGAATTTTGATGAAATAAAAAGTTGTTGTTGTTTTCCGCTGTTTCAAAAATTTGTGTACCTATATTTGTCTTGTGCATCTGTGACTTATACTTATAAACCTCCACCAAAATTAGGGCATTCCCTTTGAGAGTGACCCTAACGGAGGTGGGGTGTTTCACTTAGTATCAGAGCATAGGTTTACCAGATAAGATAAAAAGTTTTGAAAATTCATTTCCAAAAAGAAGATTTAAAGAAGCATTTTTAAAAATAAAATGTTATTTTATTTTAAAAAGGCATAGTCCCCCAAAGCCATAGGTACTATCTTTTATCCTTCGTTTTGAATCTATCCTTTTTGTTTCAGCATGTCCGAAGAACTTAACTTGCCAGAGGGTATACCAATACCTGGTTGGTTTAGAAGATTCTCAGAAGCAAGGGCCACTCAGCCAGGTCCCACTGTTCCTCCTCCCCCAGCTGCAGGAAATCATCTAGCTTGCAGCAGCACCTCTTCCTCCACCTCCTCCGCGGGGTAATACTTTTGCTAAGATATGTAAAGATTTTAAAGCTATGGGAGGAAAGGACTTTCATGGAACCGAGTCCTTCGTGGCAGCCAGGAATTGGCTGAAGGAACCCGAGGACTTATTCGTCATCTTTGAGGTAGAAGATAGGCAGAAGGTACAACTGGCAGTATGGCTACTTAAAGGCGAGGCTTCCTACTGGTGGGAAGTTACCAATGCAGAAAGACCAATGGAAACATGGGAGGACTTTAAGGAAAGGTTTGAGGCTAAATTTCTCTCAGATGCTGAAAGGAGCCTTCAATTAGAAAAATTCTTATTTCTAAAGCAAGGGAATATGACAGTCAAAGAGTACGTTAATCAGTTCGATGAGCTAGCTAGGTTCGGACTGGACCTAGTCAACACCCCGCACATGAAGGCTCTCTGTTTTGTCAAAGGGTTGAATGAGCCATTACACAGTTTGGCCATGACCCATATACCCATGGGAGCTACGTATGAAAGGTTGGTGCAAATGGCATTGTTGAATGAAGAGGATAAGGGCAAGAAGGAGACAAAGGCAGAAAGCTCTCAAGGGAAGAAAGAGGATTTACAGCCTAAGAAGACAGACTTTAAGAAGGGCAGGAAAGACAACAAAGAGAAGAGGAAGTGTAATTTCTGTGGCAAAGTGGGGCACTTAGTGAAAGATTGCCGGAACAAGAAGGCCAAGATGAATGGTGGGTGCTTTTCTTGCAGTGAGACAGGCCACATGGCTAAGGATTGCCCAAAGAAACGAGGGCAGGGGCAGAGGGCTGGATCCACCTCAGGGACACAGGTTCATGTGCTAGAAGCGCCACCTCTGCAACAGCGAGGTATAAATACTTCTGTAGAAAGTGTTGTTTATCTTTATGATCACCCAGTTCGCACTTTATTTGATTCTGGCGCATCACACTCCTTTAGTAGAATCTCTGCACCTAGAAACTAGTATGGTAGAGGACCCCTTAGTTGTTTCAAATCCAATCGGGGGCCCGGCTCATTTGTCTATGATCTGTGTGGGATTGAAAATTTCTATTCTAAGCGTAGAATTTAGGTGTAGTGCCTTTGTTTTGGGCTTCTCGGGATATGGTTTGATTTTGGGCATGGATTGGCTATCCAATAATGGTGCCATCCTTGATTGTGAGAAAAGGGTGGTTAGGCTTCTGACCCAACTCGGTAACACTCTGGAAATTACTTGTAATCCCTCGTATGCGGTTATGCTTAGTTATCTCGGATCGCTAGATGCTTCTGTTGAGAATTTGCAATCGGTTAGAGTGGTCCGGGAATATCCGGATGACTTCGAAGAGGTGAAGGGCTTACCTCCGAAGCAGGAGATAGACTTCCGCATATATCTTGTAGATAATGCAAAGCCCGTTGCGTTGCCCGTTAGACACATGGCTCCGCGGGAAAGGAAAGAGCTCAGTAAACAGATTAAAGAGCTTCTAGAGAAGGGGTTCATTAGGAGGAGTATTTCAAAATGGGGCGCTCCAGTGGTGTTCTCCACAAAGGCGGATGGTTCACTCCGTCTATGTGTTGACTATAGGGAGCTCAACAAGCTAACGAAAAAGAATAGGCACCCTCTCCCCAGAATTGACGATCTGTTTGATCAGCTTGTAGGAGCGTCTGTTTTCTCCCAACTCGATTTAGCGACCGGATTTCATCAGCTAAGGTTGGCTGAAGATAGTATCGATAAGACAGCATTCAGAACCCCAGACGGCTTCTTTGAATGGCTTGTCATGCCTTTCGGCTTGACAAACGCACCCGCTTACTTCGTGGACCTGATGAGTAGGGTGTTCAGGGAATTCCTCAACAAGTTCGTAGTGGTCTTCGTAGACGATATCCTTATCTCCTCAAAGGGTGAAGAGGAACATGCTCAGCACCTAAGGGCAATCATGGAAACTCTGCCAGTCCATCAGCTAAAAGCCAAATTCTCCAAGTGCCACTTTTGGAGAGAGGAAGTGAGGTTCCTTGGGCACATAGTATCCAAAGAAGGGTTAGCTGTGGACCCTGCTAAGGTAGTAGCGGTACAGGATTGGAAGACACCAAGGAATGCAACTGAGGTCCGAAGTTTTTTAGGACTAGCAGGTTTCTACCGAAAATTCATAAGGGATTTTGCGAAAATCTCAGCTCCGCTCACAAGGCTGACAAAGAAGAATCTAGTGTTCAATTGGGACTTGGATTGCGAGTTTGCTTTCCAACGACTAAAAAGGGCTCTTACAACAGCCCCAGTTTTGACGTTGCCAGATGGAAGCAAGATGTTCACAGTTTATACAGATGCATGTGGGACAGGACTAGGCGCTGTCTTAATGCAAGAAGGAAGGGTAGTAGCTTATGGCGGGAGATAGTTGAAAGTGCACGAAAAAACTACCCGACCCACGATCTTGAGTTAGCCGCCATCGTCTTTGCACTCAAGTCTTGGAGACACTATCTCCTAGGTGAGAAGTTCGAACTTTACACTGACCATAAATCGTTGAAATATCTTTTCTCGTAGAGAGATCTTAACTTGAGGCAACAGAGATGGATGGAGTTTCTTGCCTCGTACGATTTCGAGATCTTCTACACTCCGGGCAAAGGCAACGTAGTGGCAGACGCGTTGAGCCGAAAGAAACTGACCCTAAGCCCGCTGTTTGTTGAAAGGCAAAGCCTAGAGTTTATAGCCAGTTTTGACTTCAGGCCCTCCTCCGATTTTGTACCGGGCTTACTAACATCTCTCGAAGTACGCCCGACTTTAGTGGACTCAATAGGGACAGCACAACGCGAAGACCCTCAGCTTGTGGAGATGATTGATAGGCTAATTAGGGGTTAGACTTCAAGTCACCTCAGCAGTTACTCCATCGACGATAAGGGTTGGCTAAGGCGAGACGGAAGACTATGCGTCCCACGGACAAGGGATTTAGTAAAGACGGTTCTCGAGGAAGCACATCACTCCAAGATGACGATACACCCAGGAGGAGATAAAATGTACAAGGACATAAAGAGAGCTTTCTTTTGGAGCGGCATGAAGAAAGACGTGGCAGAATTCGTTTCAAAGTGTATGGTTTGCCAACAGGTTAAGGCGGAACAGAAGAAACCTGGCGGTTTGCTCCATCCTCTAGAGGTCCCACAGTGGAAGTGGGATAGCATCTCAATGGACTTCATTGATGGGCTGCCTAGTCTAGAAGAGGCAACACTAGCATTTGGGTAATAGTGGATAGGCTTACTAAAAGCGCCCACTTTTTACCTGTCAAGAGTAAAAGAACTGCCTCATCCCTAGCATCTCTTTACCTCAAGGAAATTGTTCGACTCCATGGAATACCATCCAGCATTGTTAGTGACCGAGACCCTATCTTCACAAGTGAGTTTTGGCGGAGTCTGCAAGAAGCGGTAGGCACACAATTATGCTTGAGCACAGCCTATCATCCCCAAACCGACGGCCAGACAGAAAGAGTGAACAGAGTTTTGAAGGACCTTTTAAGACTGTGCGTCCTTGACTTCGGAGGGACGTAGGAAGACCATCTTCCTTTGGTTGAATTTGCCTACAACAACAGCTACCAAGCCACCATCGGAATGGCGCCCTTCGAAGCTTTATATGGAAGACCGTGCCGATCGCCCACTTGTTGGTGGGAGTCTACCGACAAGCTCATACTTGGACCAGATATGATCCGAGAGACTTCAGAGAAAGTAGACTTAATACGGAGAAGAATGAAGACAGCCCAAGACAGACAAAAATCCTACGCCGACAAGAGGAGGACCGACCTTGAATTTGAGGTTGGAAACAGGGTTTTTCTTAAGGTATCTCCGCTAAGGAACGTTGTTCGTTTTGGAACCACAGGGAAGCTAGCACCAAGATTCGTAGGGCCGTTTCCTATTATCAAGAAAATTGGGAAAATGGCCTATAGATTAAAGCTACCTGAAAAACTAGCCGGAGTTCACAACGTTTTTCATGTTTCGCACCTCCAAAAATGTCTACATGAATCTGCTGAAGTGGTAGAGCCAAACATCCTAGAAGAAGCTGAAGTGGAACACGAAGCAACCGTGAGGAAAGTTCCAACACGCATCTTAGGAACTGAAGTGAAAAAGCTACGCAACCGCGAAGTCAAGCTCGTCAAAGTTCAGTGGAGCGACGCCGAGGAAGACGCGACTTGGGAAACTGAGGCTAGAATACGCGCAGCATACCCTTTTCTTTTCGACGGTACATCTTTGATCTTTCTTTTTCCTTAAGTTGAGCTTTTATCTATCTTTTTAGGTATATCTCCTCGACCTTATCTTTTAGGTAGAAACCGTTTGGATGAAAACATGTAATTTAAACATGTTATGGATGATGGTTGCAAGTGATTGCTAGTGGTTGCTCGTAGTTGCATATACACACAATCTAGGTTTTAGATCGGCTCAGTCACTTCATATTGCATATGCATATATGTATTTACATTCTTATATGGTTGAAGTTTAATGTGTTGTCATATGGATGTTGCATTTATATGAATGATTGTGCACTCATGTAGAATCATGAATAGGAAAATTTGCATACATAATGGATTCATGACACTTACGTAATTTGCATTAAGGAGGTCAACTGAATCAGTAGGCCGACAGATTTTGCATTAGATAAGTACATGGACACACACTTCGCATATGATCATGAAGCATTAGAAGTCTTTTAAGGAAAATGGATGCTTGTGTTTAATGGATGAGTAGATGGACGTTTGGATGTTAGGATATACATTCTTCCTGAACTTGAAGATTTCGGGGATGAAATCCTTTTTAGGTGGGGGAGAATGTAACACCTCGTGTATTCTATAACAGTGAAATTCACAAATTAAAGTATAATTAATTTCAAATCAAAGAATTAAGGGAGACGGGATACGCCATTGCGTTCGTCTCGGAATTCTTCTTGGGATAGAGTCCGAGTTTGCATAAAACGGACTCCGTATGAAGAAGATATGGCCTCCGAAAGTTTCAGAATTCAGTTTAAAATTCAAACAGCTCAGAAAACCAATTCAAATCTCAAAAATCGAGCCAGATTGGCCAAGGCGGGAATTTTCCCGCCCAAGGCACCCAGGTCGACTGGGTAGTCGACCTGGGGCACCCAGGTCGACTACCAAGTCGACACGGGGGTCGACCGGGGAGTCGACCTGGCCCCTGAGCCAGGTCGAACCCAGCCCCCCTGGCTGGCCTGGTCTGTGCTTGGCCGAATTTTTGAGCCTTGCCTTGTCACTAGGGCTAGGTGTCAGCTCCTGATTGGTCTCTCCTTCAAACGAACGGCTAATATTAATCCAAGCTCCATCGACGGTTCTAATCAATTCACAAACTCTATAAAAAGGACCTAAGACTCCACCTAATTCATATAAATAAAAATGAGAATGAGACCGTCATGTTGCTGAGGAAAGACTAGGAATAGCCGTCAAAATTGAGAGACGATTAGGAGACAATTCAAAAGCTTAAAGCAACGACAACTAAATCAAAACAACGCCTACAACAAAGGATAGCATCTCCAAATTCAGAATTCAGATTCCTGAATTGAAGATTCGTCATACGTTGTAAGTAGAGTGCTATTCCGATGTGAATGAATAATTGTGTTTTGATTTGTGTAAAATGAGAAATGGAATTGTACTTAATTTGTAATAATTCATAATTGTACGTTGCTATGATTCTAATTACGAATCGATTTGGGATATTGTGGTATAACGATGTTAGGCCTATTGGATATTTGCAAGTATATGATTCATGTTAACGACTATATGTTTGTGGTAGTTTATTTGAGATTCATGCAAGTATATGGTTCACTATTATGCCAACATGATGTATATTTTTTTTATAATCACTTTTAGTGTAGTTGGATCCATTTGGGTATTATGACTCATATGAATTTATGTTGGAATTGGCATCATGATTCAAGTGTAAAACCATACTTTTTTATTAGAGACAAAAGTAAGCATCTTTGTGAACTTGTGTTGACTCTATGAACATGACTAAACTAAGTTTGGTGTTATGCCAAATTGAAAACATGTTTTAGGCCTATGTTGTTATCAAAATCATATGATAATATATGTGACACATAATTAAGTTAGATTTACATTCCAATTGCAAGTTTACATGAATAGATTAAAAACCATGATTCATGTTTAGGTATGTTTATGCCATGATTATATGAATAGATTAAAAACCATGATTCATGTTTTGGTATGTTTATGCCATGATTATATGCTATTACAATGCAAGTTCACAAGTGCCTAATTCATGTTAATTAGATCGTTATGTTGCAAGTTCATGCGTTCACACTCCCCTTTTGATGTTACTTAGAATATATAAACACCATATTCTAAGCCTCCACTTTTTCATGTGGCTAAGTTGGGTTTAAATGTTAAACCCAACATATGTTATATTATAGCGAACGTATAAAACGGGGATAGTGATGTTGGGTTAAAAATATAAACATATGTGTTGGCATGTTTGACGCATGCCAACGACCTTGAAAACAATTAAGTGGTATAAATTAATTTTACCCAATAAAGATGAATTTGAATAATGGGCCGCAAATATTTACATATAAAAAGAAAAGAGACAAAATATGTAAATTTAGAAAATACGATGTGTTTAAGCCGAGGTTGGATTGAGTTGTGATGTAAACCTGCCCGGAACCGCCCGGCTGTCCAGTAGTCACAACAATACCTATCCAATGTGGGTGGTTAAACATTGAGCCCAATAAAGACCCGAGGTTAGACTGAGTTGTGACGTAAGACTGCCCGGAACCAACCGACAACAGGCAGTCACAACAATACATGTCTAATGTGAGAGGTCGAGGCTTTAATAAGACAATTAAGGTTGAGTCAGGATTGATAGGATTAACTAAATTGAATTAATACTTAATCAAAATGGAACATGCTAAACTATACAGACTGATTGGGGGTTAGGTTTACAAAACACTTAACCAACTTAGCATGTTGGCTAGAAATAGAAAACCTAGTAGCGGGGGACCCTTTTCAGCAGTAACCCTACAAGGTGTATCAGGATACCCTGAACTAGGCAGGGTGGGGCACGATTACTGGGCTGACTGTAAGAGGTCAAATCGACGGCGGTGGTGCAGCAGTGTAGGTTCTAACGGGGTGCAGGCGTGCACACACTCCGACGCAGAAAAATAAGGCACTGGGCACCAGTAGTGTACCTATGCATTCTAGAATTGCGTCGGGCCGCCACCATGGGACTTGATACACCCCATGGTGGGACCAGCATAGGTAACTACAACATCGGGGGCCGTAAGACACATGTGACTATGCGAGTAGGAGCCGATCATTAGAAATGGATCACTTCACCCTAATTTGTGGTGCCTGTTGGGAACTAGTTTATAGGGGTGCAGAGATTAATATGGGGTACGATAGTATATTCGAGTCTAGACGACTTAACTTAGTTTATATTGCTTTCCCATTTCCAGTTTGTACTTATCATGCTCAATTCTTTATTCATAGACTGAATAGTCCTAGACTTACTCAGGCTTTATGTATGACTCTACTTTTCTTTCGTCTTCTTTTCTTTCGTTCCCCTCCCCCCTCCCCCAGGTCCACAGGGAGGGAATACCGCAGCTTGACCAGTTTTTACATCCAGCTTGAAGAGAAAGAATGTATTGCTTGGATCTCTTTCGTTTTGGACTATGGCTTTGCACAGCAATTATGGGACTTGTGCAGTTTACTTATGTTTTTATGCTTCTTTAAATAATGAAATCAAGACAGTTATGAAAATGTAATGTTTTTGGGAGTATTGTTGTAGCGACCCGGGAAATTCGACACTTGAATCCTTACATTTACACATCTTTTGTCCAGAACTCAAGTATCAAAAATCCCAGAAGGCTATAAGAAAGAATTTAGAGGGTGAGATAAGAAAGAAAGAAAGTTAGAATAGAAGAATAAGAAGAACCAACACATCACGGAGTCTCACATCGCAGCGGAACAAAATATAATATATAAATAAACTTTATAGAGAGCTTTGAAATAAAAACTTACAATCATCAGAGTACATCAATACACTTGGGCAGTTATAATAATCTGTCCTTACGTACATCATACAGCGGAATAATACTAGATAGTATCATATGTCTGAACACCTTCAGCTCGTCTTTGAACTTCACAGCATCTAGTAACCTGAACCTGTACACCCCGGTCTAACCCGAGCATTTACAAAACACCGGGTCAGTCTGGTGAACCAGAGTGAGTAAAACTCGCACAGTATTAAGAGTATCACACAACTTGATTTCAAGTTAAAATCCTTTCGAAAGAAAAGGATAATCGTAAGACCAAATCCACACATAAATACGGACGGTTTTTACCTTACGATAACCCAAAACAGTTTTGAAATCAATATCTTTCTGATATTATAATAGTGTCTAAATACAAGTAAATATCAATCTAGTGGAACGCTTGCATCTCACGCTCCACATATATAGTACACAATCAAACCCCGCGGGCGCTTATTGGATATTGGATTCCGACCTTGACAAGGTATGGGACCACCTGCCGATCGTGTATCTCTAGAGACGAATACACTGGGTTCAACAAGAACGTCTTGCAACCCGGCCCACACATGACCGACCACTCATTTCGCTTGAGTGTATCGAATGTATATCACCAACGGTTGGGTGCGACCCACCGTCTCTCCCGAAAAGGGACAGCGTCGATAGATTAAAGAAGCAAAAGGATTTTCTCTAGATAGGTGATTATACACCCTAATGGGAGCGACCCACATAGCCATGCTGCCTGCCCGATTTTTGTCATTTCCCGGTTGATGAGGCTTGAGGCTATAATCGACTTTTGGCACATCTGGCCTCTGTTCAGATCATCCATACACGTCATCCAGGAACAGGATGAACCGAAGGCACCCTCCTACCGCATCCTAGGAATCACCCTATAGATCAGTAGCGAGCAGTCCTTGCAATCCGTAGATTTCACTCTTGACAGAATCATTGTCAAAATATCTCTAGGGATCAGCTAGAGAAACCCAACAATAGTCCTTCCATTCATGAAGATATACGGTCTTCAATAGCTCCATCTCGACCAGTATCTTCTACGTTTTCGTATTCATTGGTTGGAATGGTTTTCGAATATAAATTCGATCCCGGTCTTTCCATACCAATAACGTATTGGGTATGATTTTGATAGTCGGTTATTTAACTATCAAAATAAACAAACATATAAATGAATCCATGGGTTTATACAGCATCACTTGGCCTTTAAAAATAATAAATCAGTTTTAATCCATAATGTTCCCAAATCATTTTAGTATGTAATTATTCTCAAATCATTTCATTATATACATAGGAAAATATCTTAAGACATGTCCAGTTTTCCCTTTTCTATCATTTCAACACATTTCTGTAGTGTTACTTATTCTCTAATATACTTGGGAAAACCTTTAACTTATCATTTTGAATAACCATTACGATATCTCTTATGTTTCATTATTTGAAACTATAATCGCCACTTTCCTTTCAGGATAACCCATTTCAAATCTCATTTCTCTTCTTTGAAAATATCGTTATATTTTCAACAATGGAAATATAATTTCCTATCTCAAGTCTCCTTTATTCCCTTTTATTTGGAACCCCATTTATATATTCCCAAATAATGTTACACTATTATTTTCAAAATGAATTACGCTAACATATTTACCATCACAACTAATACCATCCTCCGATAATCCCGAAGTCGTTCAAGTTGGGGTATTTAATTACCTCTCAGACCTTGATCAACGACGTTCTTATCTTAAGATGATATCAGATGTAATACCAAAACCCCACACTCATTCCATTATCAAAACAAATTCCATTTCTAGTTATATCTTGATAAAACTCCATCTCTCATTCAATACGGCGAATTTATATTACACCATTTTACTCAATTTGCCTAACCATTTTAATTCAAACCTGGATTTCCATTTTCGTTTCCATTTCGTTCCCATTCATATGTCATTTCTAATACACTTTCCAATAATATTCAATAAAGCTTGGGTTTTGTAAATCCATTCAAAATAAAACCCCATTAAGGATTTAATTAAAACTTTGAATTAAACTTAACTTATTATTTGTTAATAAAGTTGCTTAGAAACATCACTTTATTATAACCAATGGTTTAAAACTTCATAACCATTCATTTATACCTTTTCAATCCCAAGATACCACTTTGATCATTATTTAACAAATATCAACATTTAAAAATGTTTTACTTAACCATTTGACATTTCCACTAAATAAATAAATTTAGAAATTCCATTTTAGTCAAAACAGCTGGCTTAGTCGACTTTAACATGATTAACTTTGTTAATCAAGTCTTTAATCCATCTTTCCGTTTATTTTAAATGATTCCACTTGATTTTTATTTAAACAATAATCAATTCAACAAAATCCCATTTTAATTGTTTATAAAAATAATAAATCGTTACGTTAACTCTTGTCCACTTGCTTATCAAACACGAGAACTAGTTTCCTATATCATAATCAAGATGAAGCACGTGCTTCGCACACGGCATATTTTGATATAAAAATAATGATCAAAACAACCATATGTGGTTGGTTTAATTTCCCCTTTCTATAAACTCAATTAAAATAATATATTTAAATCTATATTCAGTTATAAAATATATTTCATAACTTCATTTCCATCGATTTACCTAACGGTAAATCTGTCTTTATAAAACAGTTTATATATTTGGCCATCTGCTATACATTCCTCATCCAATATCATACATTGGTTAATAACCCAACAAATGTTGAATTTGGGTTTAACAGTCAACAACCAATTCAATAATCTAATCATATGGGTTCAACAGTTCACATGATGATGATGATAAATTTAACTGATAACGGTCAACCACTAACATCAGTTCAAGCATACAATTCAATCAAATATGTTTATATTATAAACGTAACCAACAAGGTAAGTTACCTTGTTTGGAGACCATCGTTAAAAATAACGATGTCATTTCCTTTAAATTAAACAATCGTTTAATTTAAATAATCGATATAATCATGTTTAACAATATCACAACAATCAAATCAAACAACAGTTAGCAAACAGGGCAAAATAAACCCGGCTTATAAAAATTATAAGTAAGGGAACTGAGTAAGTTTAACTCACCTTGGGTCTTCATATGACGATAAAACGGTTTGATTTAATTAAATTAAACAAGGGTTTAATTTAATTAAATCTTCCAGCTGCACCCAAATTTGTTCGAACCAGCTCCTTATGTCATGTTTACTGAAACGATTTCAACGCTGATCGATCATGTCGAATTCTCTACTGTTCACGTGCGCTACCCTTTCCATGTCGCACTTTTTCATATATGGTCCAACTGAAGACCGGCCTCCTGTCCAATCCTCCCACGTAGAAAAACCCAAACTTGAATTCCTTGTATTCATCTTCCCCAAACAATGTTTTTGCCACCTTATCCCCTCTCGCCTGCAACGTTTCCGTCCTTCCCATTTTACTTTTTTTTTTTTTTTTTTTTTTTTTTACCGAGAACACCTTCTCCCTCCTCATCCCGAGCCCGACATCTCGGTCACAGTTTGGAACGCTTGGCTTCCCATCAAGAGCCGCGTCAACCAGCTGTCAGCCTGCTGCTGAATGCCGGAAACACCCCCTACCACTTGCAGCGGACGTCCCTTCTATTTACATGTATAGAACTTGAAATCATGACGCCGTAAATGTTCAACCGCGCTCCATTCTCCGACAAAGTTCCCCTCTGGATCACGTCAATAGAAATGGTTGCGGACACAGCTTGCATTACTTTACAGTTGTGTATAAGTGTGGGAATCTGTTTTGCTTATTATCGTTTAAACAAAAAAAATTTTTTTTTTTTTTTTTCCAGAGACTGTTTCGTTTTGTACTGCTTGAAAGAGTAGGAGAAATACGATACTTATAGAGGAAAGGGCCGTGGGGAGCACGTATACGTGCTTGTGAAGGAATTTGATGCCTTGGACGTGAAGGTTACGATGGGTAGCTGGCAAGTCTGTACATTTTAATAGCTCTGCATGCATTTGTTTAATCGGCGAAAAGAAAGAAAAGACTGGAAAAGGTTTAGTAGCTGTGAATCCTGTACTGTGTTAACACTTAGGGGTGGACTTTGGTTTGTTTCCAACAAGCCTGTCGGTTAGAATAGGTTATGTTTTCATACATAGGCCTGCATGACTTTACAATAAGGCAGTACAATAATAAAAGACATAGGATAGGCATGTACATTGTAGGGCTGGACTTTAGTTTTACTTGGAGCTTAAGATTATACGTGATAGGGATAGTATGTACATGCAGAATCGATATATAAGCTGTTCAAATGAACTTAGGCAAGAGTAACTAGGAATTGACAAATTATTTAAATATTTTGTTTTAGCTTAGAGTAGGAGATTCCGATTTATTCTTATTTTTCTTAGCTTAGAACTTAAGGTAGATTTCATATGTATTTGGTACCCTGTTACATAGAATTCCGTTCACGTACAGACGGCCATGGACAGAAATAAATATGTGATTTTTTCCAGTGATGCACCACGATCCCAAAAACATAATAATATCGGTAGGTTAACTTATATTGTGAAACCCCAAAATATTGATTTAGGGTGCAAAATATTCCAAATAAAAAGTTGCATATTAAATTATTTAAAAATTACAGAAAAATTCTAAAAATTAATTTATCACTACGTTCCAAAAGAACCTTGTCTAAATTCGAAACCGATATCTAGTTATATTGAATAAACCGTTACGGTCGATAAACGATTCTATAGCGACTATTTTAAATTTTGATTTGGACATATCTTATAATCTATACGATGAAATCTCGATTTTTCTTTCCCATTAGAAAACTATAGTTAGATTGATCCTAACGTTTCTTGTTTCGAAGAAATCCGATTTATAACGAACCATGTACACTCAGTTGAAATTCAGAACGTTAAATTACGAACTACCGCGCAGTTTCGAGTTCGTTTTATATTAAATATAAATATAAACATTCAACCGTCGTTTAATAACAAGTTCAATATTAATAATCCATTAATATACCAAATAAAATATTTAAAACCAATTTAAATATTCGAACTCAAATAGCAGAAAAATCCAGGTCGTTACATTCTTCCCCCCTTAAAATAATTTCGTCCCCGAAATTGCTAAGTAAGAAGAATGATTCAAACCCAATTATTTATTAATTCAAAATATTATCAAAACAATTTCTAAGTTTAAAACTTTACGAAAAATTTGTCAGTACCACCTTTATATTGTTCGATCCCATCAATACAACTTGCCACTCCAGGCCTCACATCGATCAAAAGAAAACAAAGCCAAATGGCTATCCCATCTCAAGGGAAAAATCAATCACCAATCAATATATTAAGGTTTACCTTGTTGTCGGGCAACCCATACTCTAGTCATGCTGCAAATCAACTAACAGCTCTTAGTTTTCTTCCAACCTGTATTTAACTCTCTTTCCAATGCTAATAACAGGTACATAGTTAAATTATTTCAGTCTCATATTTGATTTTGTTTGAATCCATTATACTGGAGTTATTTCTCTTAGTTTCCAGTTTATTCCATTTGTTGATGAATTCAACCAATTCAATAAACAAACAAGCAACAATCAATGCAAGCAAATCATCCATATTTAACTTAAGTTAAATTCTGATTTATCTGATTTCTTGTTTAAATTCTTATTTACAAATTCTACTGGTTATATTGAACCTTTTCAAATTCAAAATCAAGATATAATTCCCATTTTGGTTAAATTAAACCATTCAAATTTTACAATCCAATTTGAATTAAATTCAAGTAAATCATCAACCAATATCTCAATAATTGAGAAAAATCATTTCCTTTTATATACGAAAAATATAATTTGGGAAAAGTTATCTTACTTACCCTTTTTACAAAACAGTACTGCATCAAATTGCCAGTTCAAGTTGAACTGATCAAAACAACGCAATACAAAACATTTTTATATAAAATCTACAAATACGCGCTCTCATATACATACACTTCAACTCAATCTAGGGTATTACTAACCCTATCTCTATCGAGTTACTCCACAGAGCCAAGGTTATTCCTAAACCATTGCTCTGATACCAACTGTAGCGACCCGGGAAATTCGACACTTGAATCCTTACATTTACACATCTTTTGTCCAGAACTCAAGTATCAAAAATCCCAGAAGGCTATAAGAAAGAATTTAGAGGGTGAGATAAGAAAGAAAGAAAGTTAGAATAGAAGAATAAGAAGAACCAACACATCACGGAGTCTCACATCGCAGCGGAACAAAATATAATATATAAATAAACTTTATAGAGAGCTTTGAAATAAAAACTTACAATCATCAGAGTACATCAATACACTTGGGCAGTTATAATAATCTGTCCTTACGTACATCATACAGCGGAATAATACTAGATAGTATCATATGTCTGAACACCTTCAGCTCGTCTTTGAACTTCACAGCATCTAGTAACCTGAACCTGTACACCCCGGTCTAACCCGAGCATTTACAAAACACCGGGTCAGTCTGGTGAACCAGAGTGAGTAAAACTCGCACAGTATTAAGAGTATCACACAACTTGATTTCAAGTTAAAATCCTTTCGAAAGAAAAGGATAATCGTAAGACCAAATCCACACATAAATACGGACGGTTTTTACCTTACGATAACCCAAAACAGTTTTGAAATCAATATCTTTCTGATATTATAATAGTGTCTAAATACAAGTAAATATCAATCTAGTGGAACGCTTGCATCTCACGCTCCACATATATAGTACACAATCAAACCCCGCGGGCGCTTATTGGATATTGGATTCCGACCTTGACAAGGTATGGGACCACCTGCCGATCGTGTATCTCTAGAGACGAATACACTGGGTTCAACAAGAACGTCTTGCAACCCGGCCCACACATGACCGACCACTCATTTCGCTTGAGTGTATCGAATGTATATCACCAACGGTTGGGTGCGACCCACCGTCTCTCCCGAAAAGGGACAGCGTCGATAGATTAAAGAAGCAAAAGGATTTTCTCTAGATAGGTGATTATACACCCTAATGGGAGCGACCCACATAGCCATGCTGCCTGCCCGATTTTTGTCATTTCCCGGTTGATGAGGCTTGAGGCTATAATCGACTTTTGGCACATCTGGCCTCTGTTCAGATCATCCATACACGTCATCCAGGAACAGGATGAACCGAAGGCACCCTCCTACCGCATCCTAGGAATCACCCTATAGATCAGTAGCGAGCAGTCCTTGCAATCCGTAGATTTCACTCTTGACAGAATCATTGTCAAAATATCTCTAGGGATCAGCTAGAGAAACCCAACAATAGTCCTTCCATTCATGAAGATATACGGTCTTCAATAGCTCCATCTCGACCAGTATCTTCTACGTTTTCGTATTCATTGGTTGGAATGGTTTTCGAATATAAATTCGATCCCGGTCTTTCCATACCAATAACGTATTGGGTATGATTTTGATAGTCGGTTATTTAACTATCAAAATAAACAAACATATAAATGAATCCATGGGTTTATACAGCATCACTTGGCCTTTAAAAATAATAAATCAGTTTTAATCCATAATGTTCCCAAATCATTTTAGTATGTAATTATTCTCAAATCATTTCATTATATACATAGGAAAATATCTTAAGACATGTCCAGTTTTCCCTTTTCTATCATTTCAACACATTTCTGTAGTGTTACTTATTCTCTAATATACTTGGGAAAACCTTTAACTTATCATTTTGAATAACCATTACGATATCTCTTATGTTTCATTATTTGAAACTATAATCGCCACTTTCCTTTTCAGGATAACCCATTTCAAATCTCATTTCTCTTCTTTGAAAATATCGTTATATTTTCAACAATGGAAATATAATTTCCTATCTCAAGTCTCCTTTATTCCCTTTTATTTGGAACCCCATTTATATATTCCCAAATAATGTTACACTATTATTTTCAAAATGAATTACGCTAACATATTTACCATCACAACTAATACCATCCTCCGATAATCCCGAAGTCGTTCAAGTTGGGGTATTTAATTACCTCTCAGACCTTGATCAACGACGTTCTTATCTTAAGATGATATCAGATGTAATACCAAAACCCCACACTCATTCCATTATCAAAACAAATTCCATTTCTAGTTATATCTTGATAAAACTCCATCTCTCATTCAATACGGCGAATTTATATTACACCATTTTACTCAATTTGCCTAACCATTTTAATTCAAACCTGGATTTCCATTTTCGTTTCCATTTCGTTCCCATTCATATGTCATTTCTAATACACTTTCCAATAATATTCAATAAAGCTTGGGTTTTGTAAATCCATTCAAAATAAAACCCCATTAAGGATTTAATTAAAACTTTGAATTAAACTTAACTTATTATTTGTTAATAAAGTTGCTTAGAAACATCACTTTATTATAATCAATGGTTTAAAACTTCATAACCATTCATTTATACCTTTTCAATCCCAAGATACCACTTTGATCATTATTTAACAAATATCAACATTTAAAAATGTTTTACTTAACCATTTGACATTTCCACTAAATAAATAAATTTAGAAATTCCATTTTAGTCAAAACAGCTGGCTTAGTCGACTTTAACATGATTAACTTTGTTAATCAAGTCTTTAATCCATCTTTCCGTTTATTTTAAATGATTCCACTTGATTTTTATTTAAACAATAATCAATTCAACAAAATCCCATTTTAATTGTTTATAAAAATAATAAATCGTTACGTTAACTCTTGTCCACTTGCTTATCAAACACGAGAACTAGTTTCCTATATCATAATCAAGATGAAGCACGTGCTTCGCACACGGCATATTTTGATATAAAAATAATGATCAAAACAACCATATGTGGTTGGTTTAATTTCCCCTTTCTATAAACTCAATTAAAATAATATATTTAAATCTATATTCAGTTATAAAATATATTTCATAACTTCATTTCCATCGATTTACCTAACGGTAAATCTGTCTTTATAAAACAGTTTATATATTTGGCCATCTGCTATACATTCCTCATCCAATATCATACATTGGTTAATAACCCAACAAATGTTGAATTTGGGTTTAACAGTCAACAACCAATTCAATAATCTAATCATATGGGTTCAACAGTTCACATGATGATGATGATAAATTTAACTGATAACGGTCAACCACTAACATCAGTTCAAGCATACAATTCAATCAAATATGTTTATATTATAAACGTAACCAACAAGGTAAGTTACCTTGTTTGGAGACCATCGTTAAAAATAACGATGTCATTTCCTTTAAATTAAACAATCGTTTAATTTAAATAATCGATATAATCATGTTTAACAATATCACAACAATCAAATCAAACAACAGTTAGCAAACAGGGCAAAATAAACCCGGCTTATAAAAATTATAAGTAAGGGAACTGAGTAAGTTTAACTCACCTTGGGTCTTCATATGACGATAAAACGGTTTGATTTAATTAAATTAAACAAGGGTTTAATTTAATTAAATCTTCCAGCTGCACCCAAATTTGTTCGAACCAGCTCCTTATGTCATGTTTACTGAAACGATTTCAACGCTGATCGATCATGTCGAATTCTCTACTGTTCACGTGCGCTACCCTTTCCATGTCGCACTTTTTCATATATGGTCCAACTGAAGACCGGCCTCCTGTCCAATCCTCCCACGTAGAAAAACCCAAACTTGAATTCCTTGTATTCATCTTCCCCAAACAATGTTTTTGCCACCTTATCCCCTCTCGCCTGCAACGTTTCCGTCCTTCCCATTTTAATTTTTTTTTTTTTTTTTTTTTTTTTTTTTACCGAGAACACCTTCTCCCTCCTCATCCCGAGCCCGACATCTCGGTCACAGTTTGGAACGCTTGGCTTCCCATCAAGAGCCGCGTCAACCAGCTGTCAGCCTGCTGCTGAATGCCGGAAACACCCCCTACCACTTGCAGCGGACGTCCCTTCTATTTACATGTATAGAACTTGAAATCATGACGCCGTAAATGTTCAACCGCGCTCCATTCTCCGACAAAGTTCCCCTCTGGATCACGTCAATAGAAATGGTTGCGGACACAGCTTGCATTACTTTACAGTTGTGTATAAGTGTGGGAATCTGTTTTGCTTATTATCGTTTAAACAAAAAAAATTTTTTTTTTTTTTTTTTTCCAGAGACTGTTTCGTTTTGTACTGCTTGAAAGAGTAGGAGAAATACGATACTTATAGAGGAAAGGGCCGTGGGGAGCACGTATACGTGCTTGTGAAGGAATTTGATGCCTTGGACGTGAAGGTTACGATGGGTAGCTGGCAAGTCTGTACATTTTAATAGCTCTGCATGCATTTGTTTAATCGGCGAAAAGAAAGAAAAGACTGGAAAAGGTTTAGTAGCTGTGAATCCTGTACTGTGTTAACACTTAGGGGTGGACTTTGGTTTGTTTCCAACAAGCCTGTCGGTTAGAATAGGTTATGTTTTCATACATAGGCCTGCATGACTTTACAATAAGGCAGTACAATAATAAAAGACATAGGATAGGCATGTACATTGTAGGGCTGGACTTTAGTTTTACTTGGAGCTTAAGATTATACGTGATAGGGATAGTATGTACATGCAGAATCGATATATAAGCTGTTCAAATGAACTTAGGCAAGAGTAACTAGGAATTGACAAATTATTTAAATATTTTGTTTTAGCTTAGAGTAGGAGATTCCGATTTATTCTTATTTTTCTTAGCTTAGAACTTAAGGTAGATTTCATATGTATTTGGTACCCTGTTACATAGAATTCCGTTCACGTACAGACGGCCATGGACAGAAATAAATATGTGATTTTTTCCAGTGATGCACCACGATCCCAAAAACATAATAATATCGGTAGGTTAACTTATATTGTGAAACCCCAAAATATTGATTTAGGGTGCAAAATATTCCAAATAAAAAGTTGCATATTAAATTATTTAAAAATTACAGAAAAATTCTAAAAATTAATTTATCACTACGTTCCAAAAGAACCTTGTCTAAATTCGAAACCGATATCTAGTTATATTGAATAAACCGTTACGGTCGATAAACGATTCTATAGCGACTATTTTAAATTTTGATTTGGACATATCTTATAATCTATACGATGAAATCTCGATTTTTCTTTCCCATTAGAAAACTATAGTTAGATTGATCCTAACGTTTCTTGTTTCGAAGAAATCCGATTTATAACGAACCATGTACACTCAGTTGAAATTCAGAACGTTAAATTACGAACTACCGCGCAGTTTCGAGTTCGTTTTATATTAAATATAAATATAAACATTCGACCGTCGTTTAATAACAAGTTCAATATTAATAATCCATTAATATACCAAATAAAATATTTAAAACCAATTTAAATATTCGAACTCAAATAGCAGAAAAATCCAGGTCGTTACAATTGTAAGACAATTATGGCATGGTTTGTGTAACACGTATTTTGATGAAATAAAAAGTTGCTGTTGTTTTCCGCTATTTCAAAAATATGTGTACTTATATCTGTCTTGTGCATCTGTGACTTATACTTATAAACCTCCACCAAAATTAGGGCATTCCCTTTGAGAGTGACCCTAACGGAGGTGGGGTGTTTCAGTAAACTTCGCTCAGCTTGTGAGAGGAATTTCATCTCAAAACTTATTCTGAAATCCATCCATGTGTCAACTGGTCTTTCAGCATTATTGACTTCCCACCAATAGGAATCTTCGTCTTTGAGCAACCATACAGCCAACTGTATCTTCTGCCTATCGTCTACCTCGAAGATAACGAACAGATCCTCAGTTTCTTTGAGCCAGTTCCTTGCTTCTACGAATGATTTAATTCCCTTGAAATCCTTTCCACCCATGGCCTTAAAGTCTCTACAAATCTTTGAGAAATCATTTGCACGAGGAGGAGGAGGAGGAGGAACCGCCGTAGCTCGAGGAGGAGGAATATCTTCTGGGCCTGCATCGTTGGCCCTAGCCTCTAAGTACATCCTGAACCATCCAGGTATCAGTACACCCTCTGGAAGGTTAAGATTCCCAGACATGCTGAAACGAAAAAAAAAGAAAAGATTCAAAACGAAGGATAGAAAGATGGCTTTGGGGATTATGCCTTTTTAAATTTAAAACAACACTCTTTCTTGTAAAATGCTCCTTTATATTCCTTTTTGAAAATAATTTTCAAAAACTCTTATCTGATCTGGTAAACCTTTGCTCTAATACCAAGTGAAACACCCCACCTCCGTTAAGGTCACTCACAAAGGGAATGCCTTAACTTTGGTGGAGGGTTATAGGTACAAGACACAGAAAACTTTATAAGATAGATAAATGTAAGCAGCGAAATTCAATTATTTATTTCATACGTGGTTCAATACAAAAGCATTACATCAAATTGTCTCAAAATAACTTCCAAAACATTACAACACAATTTCTGTCTTGATTATTTAATAAAAAAGCATAAACCATAAATAAAACTGCATAAATCCCCAAGGATAATGTCCAAGAGCCATAGCCAAGGTGAGAGAGAGTCCAAATCATACATCTACTTTCTTGAAGCTTGCAAAGAGTCTGACTAAGCTGTAGTATTCCCTCCCTATGGACCTTGGGGGGGGGAACGGAAGAAAAGAGGACGAAGGAAAACGGGTCAGACAATAAGTCTGGTAAGTTCGGTGATTACTAGTATTTAAACAAGGAAAGGGATCATGATAGTAGTAATAGAACATAGGACAATACCCTAATATAAGATAAGAGGAACATGTGATTGCACCCATTAATATAGTCTCTGCACCTACTTAACCATTGGTTCAACCAGCCCTACGTGTTTATAACAAACGATCCCCTTAACAATCGGCTCCTACTCGCATGCATTCATATCCTGTGTCATTCGGCCCCTCTTGACTGTAGATACCTATGCCGGTCCCACCATGGGGTGTATCAGTCCCTCTGATGGAAACCCGACATGATTCAAGATGCACAGTGTATACTACTGATGCCCAGTGCCTGATTTTTCCACTCCGGAGTACGTGCACGCCCATATTCCGTTGGAACCCACACTGGCCCACCAACCGCCGACGTTTTGACCGCTTATACTCAGCCCAGTAATCGTGCCCCACCCTTCCTAGTTTCAGGGTACCATGATACATCTATGTGGGTTACTGCTGAAATGGGTCCCCGTTACTAGGGTTTTCTAATCAACATGTTTATTTGGTTAAGTGTCCAAGCTTACCTAACCCCTCCCATTCGTTTATTAACATGTTGAATCGGTTAAGTGTTTCCCTATTTGACTTAACCCTACCAATCCTGACTTAGCTTTAATTTATTAAAGCACCAACCACTCACATTAGACAGGTATTGTTGTAGTCATTGGATGTGCCGGTCGGTTCCGGGCAGATTTACACCACAACTCAGTCTAACCTCGGGTTCTTTTTGGGCTTGATGCACTAACCACCCACATTAGACAGGTATTGTTGTCGTCACTGGATATTCCGGTCGGTTCCGGGTAGATTTACACACAACTCGGTCTAACCTCGGGTTAGGCATATTTGTCTTTTCTAAATTCACATTTTTCTATATATGTCTAATTTCTTTATTTAAACTAAATATGATTTAATCGTGCCATAATTATCCTTTGATTATGCTCACCATAAATGGTATATCAAATATACCATTTTATGAAAAAATCTATGCCATGAATTTTCATATTTTCCCATCGCTACTCCCGTGGAACGTACGCATGAATCACATAAAATGTTGGGCTAGTAAATTAGCCCAACCCATAAACAAGAAAGGGGTAATAAACAAGGGACATGAAATAAACATAAAATAGCATACATTTCAACTTGTCATGTGTAACTTGGCATAGAGGTATCATTTAACTTTAATTAAATGGGTAAAGGTGAACTTGTGACTAAGTTGGGTCTAATTGTCATGTAAACTTGACAAAAGTCTAGCATGGATATTTGACATATAATCACAGTTTCAACCCACAACTTAGCATATTAACTTATGTATGTCAAAACATAAGAAAGCAACTATAATCATTTTTAAATTGCAACTTTGCATGATAACTTATGTGTGTTAAACATAAGAGGATTGTTATAAACATATTCGAATCACAATTGAGCATGATACTTATGTGTTAAAAACATAAGAGGACTACAATTCCAAATTTTACAACATAAATAGATTCAACCTAACATGAATATACATGAGTGTTGATCTAACATATAAGCATGTGTTTTAGATCATAAACTTGCAAATAACCACCCACTTATAACATGACATGTTTCACCACTTAATTGGCAAAATAAATCCATTACCCAATCATAATAAATTCCAATAACATACAATATGTTCATCACCACAAGCATATAGACATGATTATTATACAACATGTTCATCACCACAAGCATGTAGACATGATTAAAATACAACATGTTCATCGCCCCAAGCATATAGACATGATTAATTACAACGATACTTTAAGATAAACGAGAATCAAATCTTATACATAAGCATCATTTTATATCCAAATTACAACATGTCATGATTCAATTGAAAGAATGTTTAAATCTGCGTAATAACCAACTTACAAACTAAAAAGGAATTCATGCGTTCTGAAATCTGAATTCTGAAATTGTTAAGCTGGCATTTGATGTAGATCATTGATTGATAACTTTTAATTTGATTTTTGATTCAAGTTCTTGTCTTTGAATTGGTGATGGCTACTCCAAGTTTTCTATTGACAACATGATAGTTCTAGGATTATTTTTGTGTGATTTTTAGGTTTGAGCATTGGGTTGTTTATATAGAATTTCAATTCAATTTGAGCCATCGGATGATTCTAGGGTTAACCACAACCATCCAGTCAAGATAGAATGACACCTCAGCCCTAGTGACTCAGCACTGAGTCATAAAATCGTCACCTTTCAGATCTGCCCGGCAGGGCAGGTCGACCCCCAGGTCGACCTGTAGGGGGAGGTAGACAATAGGGTAGACCCCCTGGTCGACCTGGTTCCTGGGCGGGAATTTTCCCGCCTAGCCCGCTTCTGACTTTTGATTTGAATTTGAATTTGTTTTCCAGCTATTTTAATTTATTTGAATTTTCTGGAAACTTCCGACAGCCATAACTTCTTCATATGAAGTCCAAATTACGCAAACTCAGACTCTATCTCAACCAGAATTCCAAGACGAACACAATGGCATAACCCGTTTCCCTTAATTCTCACATTTTAAATTAATTATTGTTTAATTTGTTACTATACTGTTAACAGAAAATATGGGGTGTTAAATTAGTCAACTCAAAGTGTATGGAAATTCGGGCCATTACAATTGGTATCAGAGCTGAAGGTTGAATAGTAACCTTGGCTCTGTGGAGTAGCTCAATAGAGATTGGGTCAGTAATACCCTATATTGAGTTGAGTATACATACGAGAGACCGTATTTGTAGATTTGATATAAAAATTTGCTTTGTAATGTGTTGATTGGTTAGTTGAGTGATTTATGAATTCTGGTCGATGCAGCATGTACAACTGTATCGATAGGTATTTCTAAACTCTCGACCAAAATTGTTCGATACAGTATTGTTCTAAAAATGGGTAAATGAAATAATTTTGCCTATAATTTATTTTGATATAAAAGGAATAATTTCTGAAATATTATAGCATATGGATGCATTGATTGTTAGTACAATCAAATGAAACTATAGAATATTATAATGGTTATATATAACTTCCATATGGATAATATATACAAATAAGGTGAATTAGAATTGAATTCAAATTAGAATTTGGAAATTTAAAACCCCAGTTGTTTAGAAAATATTTTTTGAAATGTTATAAAGTAACGTAACATTACTTTAAAGTATTTTTGAATAAAAATGGTTTAAATAGATTTTTAAATTGATTAAGCACTGAAATCACCTCAGTGGGGAGAAAATAATTCAGATAATGGAACCCGACATTATCGGTATTCATTTTCAAGTTTCTAAGTGATGGATTGCTACTATAATAATTCATTGATGGAAAATTTCTTTGAAAAGAACAAGTTATTTTAAAAGTTCAAATGTTTTGAATTTGCGAATGATTATAAATATATGTATATAATTATATGATTCCAAATCGATTTGGGAACAAAAAACAGAAATTTGAATTCTGAATTTAAAATTTAACTTGTATAAGATAAATAGATTGAAATGGAAAAATTGTATCAAATGAATTGAAGTTTAACTTAAGTTAAGTTAAATAAAGTTGATTTGATTATAAATAATTCCAAATGAAATTAACTAAAAGAGAAATGTTGAGTTTCGAATTATTAATATGAGTTCACTTATGAGTAAGCAAGTTGAATATATATTGGATGTTGTTAATTGGGATTTAATTGGACTCAAGTATAATAAGTGGATTGAACTGAAAAGAAATCAGATTTGAATTGATAAAATTGAAGTGAACTAACCAGAAGTTGATTAGAGAAAAAAAAAGAAAAGAAAAAAAAACTAGAGATTGATTTGAAACCAACTGGAAATGGATATATGTATACTGAGCAGATATTAAATGGAAGTAAATGCAAGAGATAGAATTTATGCTTGACAAAAAGGTACATGTTTACAATATTATTTGGGTTTGATGGTTTTATGAGCCTATGGAACAAGCCGCTTGGCTTTTTGATTTTCTTATGGATAGGAGAAGGCCTAGAAAGGCTAGTTGTGGTTGTATCGATTGAGCCGTGCAAAGGAGATGCTGGCGAAATTTTTCGACAATTTAAAGAGTTAGAAAAATTTCAAGAAATTTTTGATAATTTAAAATCGAGTTGTTAATTGTAATTGAAATAAGAAAACCAAAATTGGTTAATAAATTTTCAAGTGGAATAATGAAATTGATAAATGTATTTAAAATCAATTGGCATGAGTGTGGATATGCAGAAGAGCATATGGATTGAAGATGAGAATGTGATGATGGATTGTCCAAAAATGGTGGACAGATCATTTGGAAAGAATTATGAATGGTCGAGTTTTGATATGAGAATTCGAAGGTCGGGTAAGAACTAGGTTATGAAGATATGGAATATAAGATTTCAACTAAGTAGGTTCTGAGGAGTTAGAATTATAGCCTGCTTAGCTATTTCGAGGACGAAATTATTTTAAGGGGGAAGGAATGTAACGACCCGGATTTTTAGCCATTTAATTCCGAATATTTAAAGTTGTTTTAAATATTATAATTGAAATATAAATTGATTTTTATCAGGAATTTATTAATTAAAATGAAATTTAAATGTATAATTTATAATATAAATTAAAATGAGCTCGCAGTAGTTTGTAATATTACGTTTTGAAGTTTAGTTGAATATACATGATCTAATATAAGTCAGAATTCTTTGAACAAAAAAACGTTTGAATATATTAAATTATATCTTTCTAATGGAAATGAAAAATTGAGATTTCGTCTTACAAATTGTGAATTATAACCAAATCAAATGAAATTGGAAACTTTTGAATCCGATAAATAACTGCGAGAAGGAGTGTATGCTCATACCATTGGGTTTTTATTCGAAGCAATTTGTTTTCACACTGGAATGATCAGCGCAACATTTAGTTAAGTCTCTGCTCTCAACTCATGGAGTATCGGCGAATTTGTCCAACAAGAAAGATGAAAAGGGGAGTCGGGGATTTTAATTGGGGGTGGTATCGCGTTTTTTGGTGGCCTGAGGACGGAGAGAATCATGATCGAAGTTGACTGTAACACGGTGCAGGTATTGGCGTTTTTCGTCCCCGTCGTTGGTTGTTAGTGGTTGAAGTCAGTAGAGAAAAGAAGGAGGATGATCAGGTGCACGGACCTGCAATGGTGCGGTGGGTTATGATGATCATTGGTGATCGTATTCTGGCGAAGTAATGTTCGCAGTCTCAGATGTTTTGACGTCGATCTAGGCGGTGATAGGTGGCCAGACTATGGGAGTTTGGATGAGCTCAGCGAGGGCGTACCAGCGATTGTCAGGGGATCGGCTCCGGTAGCCCACCGTGACAGCATCGTTGGTTTTCATTTGTTGGATTTTGCATTATCACTGGTAAAAGGAAGGAACGAGTTTTGTTACCAATAAAAGAAAGGTTAAGTGAAGCTAAACAAGATTAACGTGGAAAATCTTGGCTTTATTAATATAAAATGGTAAATTAAAAGTAGTAGTTAAGTTACTGATGGCTTAGCGATCAAAGGAGGTAATCAGTTTAATGAATGGACGTTTGGAGTGGGTAACATTTGACATAACTCAAGTGTGGGATTGGCTTTTATACACATTGAGCAGTGTGCTATTTAGCTCTTCATTTCCAAGACTTGTTTCAGGGAATTGAGTCGGTTGAAAATGGGTAATCCAGTTGTGCATGGTACGTGAATTCGTCGGTGGATTTACTGAGGATGATGGAATTGCGTTTTCAAATGGGAAAGAAGGTGTTAAACTGTGGAGTAAGGGTTAAGTGCTATCAAGGTATATTTTAAAAAGTAATTTATATTTAAAAAGTGTTTTAATTCAATCAAAAACTTATAGCATTTATAATTCGCATATATGATCATAATTGGACCAAATCATCCACGTTGAAATCGTAATGTTAAGATCTACATAATGGAATTAGTATGGCAGAGAACAGAAGTGAATTATTTATCATTGGGTAATTAAGTGAATGTCGAATGGAGTTAAAAAGCAGAAACTTGTTTTATTAAAACAAGAAGTTGATTTTAACTGAGTTTATAAATTAAGTGAATTATTTATCATTGGGTAAATTGAAATATAAATTCAAATTTGAATTTATATAGAGAAGTGGAAATCGGCTTCGAAGCCAATATTTGAAATGAGATTTAAACTTAGCCTATTATTAAGGAAATTTAAACGAGATTTTAAATGATTGAAATAAAAAGAAACGAGATTTAAAAGAAAACGATGAGTTTAGTTCAAAAATCGGAATACAAAATAAAGTATGATAACGTTCTGTAGACTGGAATGGTTATAAAGGAATTTGGTAATGATTGGAAATGATAAATTTAAAAGTGAATTTGGAATTTGAATTAACCTGAAAAGATAGATAAATTCCGAAGTTCGAAATATAAGTCGAATATAGATCATTCGAGAGAGAGAGAGGGGGGGAGAGAGAGATAGTAATTTATTGGAATCGATTATATCAAATTTAGGGAAGTAGTTATTTTTACTTTCCATTTTGAATCAAATTTATTTATTTAATTATTTATTTAATTACTTATTAATTTATTTATTGAATTTAATAAGTACAAGTTATATTCTTATATACCAATATTTAGAAACAGCGATTATAACACTACTGTTATAATAAATGTTTTATTAATCTAAATAATGATTTTAATGATGTCGTTGTAATAAATGTTTTATGGACCAAATATTTGGAAACAACGATTATAATGCTTCTGTTATAACCAATGTTTTTCCATAAAAGAAGTGGATTCTTAGATTGAATATGAGAGTCGTATAAGCGATGTTTTGTTTGAAGTTGTGAGCTTTGACTATTTCAAAGTTGAGAATGTTGTCCAATTAAGGTCTGAGAGGTAATTACACCCCAACTTGATTGACTTCATGATTGATGGAGGAATGGTTAAGGTTCGATAGTGAAGATAGGTTAGAAATATGTTTAGTTAATAAATGTTAAATGGTTTGAGTTATAACAATGATATTTTTTTTATAACATCGGGTTAATTTAAAGGAATTTGAAATGTTTCCCCAAATAAAATGAGAGATATTTTCTATGCGTAGAAAATGAAATGAATTGGTCAACGAGGAATTAAGAAATGAAATATAGGAATATTTTCCGATATCAATAAGGTATATGTCCTGAATATAGAAAATAAAAATTCATGAATATATAGAAATGTTTTCTAACTGGAATAAGAGATATTTTCTCGAATGAAGAAATTAAGATATAAGAAATGTTTTACCAAAAATCGAGAGAGGAAATCGAGCTTTGAAAGGATACGAAAGATGGGAAATGGGAATTGAAAATGATAATATAACAAAGAATTGATTTAAAAAAGGGCCAGTGTTGTTTAATGATTGATCGACAGAATTTCCATTTGGAAATAGGATAGTTGGTTGTATGGATGTTTCCTTTGATAGTTAAATCACTAACTATCAAAGTTTTTGGTTTATTTTATACCTCCGTTGTCGATACAGAGAGACCGGGATCAGATTTAATATCTGAAAACCACTCCGTATTGGCATAAGCGTTACAAATCAACCTATGCTGAAGATGATTAAAGATGGAGTAAAGTGCAAGGCCGTTCTGTTAATCTTAGGTAGAAATTGCCCAAGATAGATTAATAGAATGGTGCCTTCAGGTTGTCCAGTCCCAGGACAACGTATATGGATGAATGGCTAACGAGGTGCTTAAAGAAAATCGTGACCTCAAGCCTCATTACCCGAGAAATGACAGAAATCGGGCAAGCAACATGGCCAAGTGGGTCATTCCCATTAGGGGTATTATCACCTGATCTAGAGAAATTTAATTTTTGCTTCTTGTTCTATTCGTTGTTGTATACTTTCGGTAATGGTTGCTAATCACAACCGTTGGTGATAATATGCTCGGTACACTCAAGTTAAATGAGTGACTAGCCATGTGTGAGCGGGGCTGCAAGACGTTCTAGTTGAACCCAATGTATTCCCCTCTAGAGATACACTATCGGAAGGTGGTTCCGTACCTTGTCATGTTGGAAATCCAATCTCTAATAAGCACCCTGTGGTTTTTGATATTATATTATACATGGAGCGTGAGATACAAGCGTTCCGCTAGATTCTATTTATTTGATGTAAACACTATTATAACATCACTGGATTTGATATTAAAATAATATTTTTGGTTATCGTAAGATAAAAACCATCCGTGTTTATGTGTGGATCGGTCTTACGATTATCATTTCTTTCGAAAGGATTTTGAAAGTTAAACAAACGGTTGGAGTTTACTCACACCAATCCCATGACTGACCCAAAGTTTATTTTGTTTTGTTTTCCCTAAACTCTTGGGTGTCCATATTTGTACGGGCAGTTAAGTAGATGGGATTCTACAGATTCAATTGGAGGAGCTTGAAGCAGGAGGCTTCATCAAGTAGCTATAGACTACCATATTTCCGCTGTGTTCTATGTTGTATTTGGTAATAGGTATTTATAACTGTTCTAGGAATAACTGTTGTGCTTTGATGATGGTATGTAGATACAATTACTGATTTGTATTTCAAAAATTATGTTATTTAATATGTCTTATTCATTCCTCTTTGAGATTTGTGTTCTTCGTATTCTTCTACTCTAATTTTTTTATCTTTCTATTTCTCATCCTCTAACTTCTTTCTATTAATGATTTGTGTTTCTATGCAATTTGGGTTGGACGTGTCGTGTAATTAGTCAACTCAAAGTGTATGGAAATTCGGGCCATTATATAATATATGTTGTCTGAAAGTTAATAAAATAACCGTTTTACGTTATCTTAACGAAATGCATATTTCCATTAATTTTCACAATTGTCTTCTTACAACAGATAAATGTTTTTTAAAGCAATTAACATAATACAAATCATTTTTTGTATGTGTTGTTCCTTCTCAAATGAAATGACATAAAGCAACTCAACTAACACAGAGCAATTCAGATAACAAGCAGTTCATATTTCTGCTATATATAGACAATACTAAACAATATCAACATCGACACCAAATCCAAATACATCCTACAAGCATCAACTCAACATGAACTACATAAACTAGGCAACTGAACCCATGTATACACAAAATTCAACAAAACCAACATTGGCAAAGATGACTAACAAGGGTTCAATTAGTAGTCACAAATAAAATTCAACACTATGATTATACAAAATTATAGACATGCGTAGCATATTCCACCTGCACGACATCGATATCCTTGTACGAAAAATTACTGCTTACACTCTTCTCCCACTGCGACAAATTGGAAATGCAGAGGTTAACTTTACTCGACATGTATCTCAATATATGCCTATATACAAGTATTTTAGTGCATGAGTTTTAAACATCCTAACACAAATGTTCGAGAAAATCCCAACTGATCATGCAGTAAGCAGTGGTAAGGCCCGAGCAACAAGGAGAATGAGTAGATCACATTAGAGACATCACATAAAGTGGTAGCAAGACATGTGCATTTCAGAAATCAAATTTGCACAAGACATTAGATGTGATCAATTGTGTCATGCTGGTGTATATGCCATGTTAATGGATGACATTTTAAAATGGGTGCAACACCTATCATTGTAACAACCATGATTCATACTTAAATAAACAGACCATAGTGCATGTCAATCATTTATATAAGAAAATACCCACATGCAAATGCGGTATTGACAGAAGAAAAATGCACAATGACATGGTGCACTGACATTGGAAATGACATGACTTGAATAATGGTGGTGACACAGCATAACAATGGACACAACAAGGTATAGTTTACAGGAAGTATATTTTTCCAAGCACAAGGATTCAATATGTAGGAGACATATATATATGTATATATTACCTTAGCGTCCCATTGTTGATTCTTGCCTCCCACGATCTCTTTCATGTAGTGCATAACCCACAATCCACAGTCAAATGACTTCTCTGTTTTGGAGCTCCCTGGAGCATGCGTAAATATTAAGTAAACATATAATTCAATCAATCATCCTGAGGAAAAAGTTGTCAGACTTGAGAAATATTGAGTATGCATGTCTACGCACCAAATAAGGCTTCCGTTGAACTTGATTGTCTTTCAGTCTGTCCTGATTGTAAATTGCAATGGAGCTACAAAGTAACCAAATGCTCAAAAAGTTAACATTGCTAAGTAAACAAACATAAATTAATCACCAAACTACTCAAACATAAAATAGCAATTGCACATACATGTTTACAATATTCATCCATTCACCACCACACAATCGTCCGCTTAATGGATCCATCAATGCACAGTTTGTTTAGTGGGATTCACAACTGTCAAACACCAATGATTGCTAACATTAAAAATTCCACTCAGTATTCATAACAGATTATATACAACATGAACCAAGTACAAAATTTTGTAGATCAATACAAAGAAACCATACTATACATACCCTGAGTTATAAGGCACTAAAAAAATCTGATCAGGATTCCCTTGATTATACCGTTTGCCAAACAAAAAGCTAATTTAGTTGAATTTCCACATTTGTGTGCATCTATATAAGCAGGATATACGAAGGCATTCATTTCCATAATCCTACATTTCTTCAGCACTTCATGAGGGTAGCTATAAAAGCATATAAGAAAAGAATAATTAACACCAAATGCAACATTAAAAATTTATGACCTTAGCATGTCTCAGCAATAACATGAGCAACACCAATGCTTCATCTTTACTAATTAAAAGAAGTATCTGGTCACCATTTTCAGTTATCATATATATAAATATAAACAAGTTGTTCTAGACGTTCACATGCTGCAAGAAATATTGGAATAAAATCATCCCTCAAAGTAGAATAACAATGATTATAGACCTTCACATGTTGCACTATGTAAGAAATAGGCCTGTTTGGACAAAAGTGGCTCTTCTTTAAACAAAATTTCATAAATGCATAAGCTCATATTCTCACTCTTCCTCTTCTCTTCAAAATTTTCCATACTACTTTCTTCTCAAATACTAAATATTCAATAACGTTGTATTATATTCACATTTCACTTCTTTCCTCATATGACTATGAAGGTCCGATGGAGCACCCGTTACCTCCCAATCATTTATCCCCTGAAACAAATATTGATTTCTACATTGAAATGCAAGAAAGACATTATGAAGATTTAAAAGAGCAAGAACGTGAATAGGAAGTGATTCGCAGACAGATGAGGGAAGAAAGACGAAAGAACAAAAGCCGTAGTCGATAGCAAAGACGTAATTTAGGATGTCAACAAGACAAAATCATCACACAAAAAAACGAATAGGAAGTTGACTCACCCATTATTATTTGTGATTGTGGATATGCAGCTGTTGAGGATGTTATTATAAGAGGAAATATTAATGGTCGTCATTATTTCAATTGGTACAACTCCCCTAGCGAATGTGGCTTTTGGCATTAGATTGACGAACCATTTTGTCAACGGGCCATTGATTACGCAACTGAATCACGATATCAACAAACAACATTGCAAAATCAATCTGTTGGGTGGAAAAATGAACTTAGTAGACTACACGATTAGCTTCATGATTTAAATGTTAGAAGGCAAGACTAAACTGTTTAGTAGTCATTGCTTCGGTATTTGTTCGCAAAACGGTTATTCTATCACTTAGAAAACCGTCACATGAAATATTGTAATAACACCGCAAGCGCACGGCATACAATTGTTAGTACAGAGCGAGTACGGGTCGATCCACGGGGAAAGGAACAACTTCATTCTTACTCAATCAAATTAAACCAAACTTTGGATCGTTTACTAACAAAAACTAAAGAAAACTAGAAACTAAGTTGAGGGCTAAATATGAGATTAGAGAACAATTTAGAGGTAAATCCCCTCTCATATTTATGTAAATCAACAAACATACAATTTGTGATCTCTATTTATAATATTAAGTGATGTAAATGTTGCATTTGTCATAAGTTTAGTTTATTTATGTTATTAGTTAACATAACATAAACTATCAAACTATAACACAACACTTAGACCACTCATTGTTCTCATGAAAATGACAACAAAGCAAAATCTATTCTAAGTATGATCTATTCACTATTGTAATTAGTGACATAGATCATCAAATTTTGTTCTTGCTTATATTTCATAATCAAAAACCACTTAGCAAATATTGATGTAACTTGTGTTTATATAGAATAAGAATAGCTCATTTGCAAAGGCAACATAAGCTATCAAACCCACATGTATAAACTTACATCAAAATACACTATCATGAAGCACAAAATGAGAGATCACAAATCATATAAATGTTGAACTTACATAAACTTAGAGAGCTTCATTACCCCTAGAATGTGGGGACTTAGCTTCTAATGTATGTTTTCATATTAACACATGTAAGTTTCAACATTGAAAATAAAGCAAAATGAAAGAAAATCTAAATAGAACAAGAAAAGAACTAAACTAAGTGCATGTAAATAAATCTAAACTATGAACATGAAGTAGAGAGCATGTAAATAAATATAAACCATGAAAATAAAGTAGAGCACAGAAATTAAACAAGATATAAGATAGACATAAAAGAAATAGGCTTGGAAGCCATTTTTATTTACTTGATCACTTACACTTTCATATACTAAAAAGGAGATCCAAAATACATGAAACAAAGGGGTATATATACGTGATCAAAAACCCTAAAATCCTAATCACTTTCCTTGGGAATTCCCCAAAATGCCCATTCATGAAGCTTCTAATTGCCATTAGCCACTAATAAGTCATGTAGAATGCATAAGGCCTTTTGTCTCATTCAATTAGTCTTTAATATGAAGCTTAAGAGCAAGTAGGCTAGTGGGCTTCCAATATCCATAAAATGAATTATTATTATTTTGCCTCCTTTTGTATATTCATGCTTTTCTTCATCTCTTCATGAGTGTATATCTTTTTAGCTCCTAAATTCCTACAAGAGATAATCACAAGGAACAAGTAAAAGATTTCACAAATTAAAACATGCATAAGTGACCACTTTTTCCCAAAATGAGTGATGCTTTTGAAAATATTTAAAACATGGTTTGATTGTATAAAACACCCAAAAATGTTCATTTATTCTACTAAACAAGAATAAATATGTGAATATAAATGTGCATTTTTACATGCACATCAAATACTCCTACACTTATCTTTTTATTCGTCCTCGAATAAAGTAAAAACTAAGATAAATCCACTTTCGTAGGGAGCACAATTGCATTGAGCATATGCAACAAGCCGTTAAGCCTCTAGGTGTTCCCAGTAGGACGAGTGTTGTCTTGTGAGGGTTTTCAGCAGATACTACCTACAAAATCCAAATGTTAAATGTAAAAATATGTACATAAATGCATTTTTCGAAAGAATATTTACACATTAGCACTTTTAAAAATGATACGAAGAAGTTAGTACAAGTTGGGTTGCCACTATGAAATTTTAGTCCGTTACTAATCAAAACTTCAAGCAAAAGTCAGTTATCGTTACAAACTTCTCCATCTTGGCCAGTTGTTTTGGTAGAAACATAGTGCAAATATGAAATGAATTTTATAACCGATATCAACAATCATAAAATGGCATCTTTATTTATTTTTGGTTAACAAGTTAGGTCAAATAAGTGAAGTCTGTGCTTGGATTTCAAGTGCTAACTCTCTCTTTATTAAAAAAAATATTTACATTATTACTATTTACACACACCTAGGTATACTACCCCTACACTGCATTACGACTTATGTGAGGGTCGGTAATCCCTAGGCTTCCAACTCATGAAATGAGACCAAGGTATACCGACGCTGACTTTGTCAACAAGGTGTCGGATAGAGCTTGGTGGGTTTGCACACCAATGCCAGATGTACTAACAATGTTGGATACCATTGGATTATTTTATATATATACTTCTTTTTTCTCTTTTTTTTCTTTTTTCTTTTAACATAAGAGAGAGTTAAGCGAGAATATCTTAGCATAACTTCACTTAAAAGATCTAAAATGTTATCGCAAGTAGTCTAAATCAACCATTCATTTAATCGAATTACAATTCAGAAAACATTTCATATGCATCACCTACGAATCTCCCTATATACCAGTTACACCAAATTTGCTCATAATTCAAACTTTCCTTTCGTTATCCGCTAAGAGAATTAATTTTCTAGACATTTTAATTGAACGACCAAAATCATATGTTTACTTCATCTTGCCTATTTAAAAGTAAATTAAAATGCCTTTTTTTATTTTGAATTTTTTTTTGAATGAAAAAAAGAAAGAAAAGAGAAATCTATGCAAAACCAAAATAAATATGAAACTACCCCCACACTTGATTTTGACTGTGTCCCCACAGGCAACCCAAGTGGAAGGAGAAAAGAAAAAAATTGAAAATATACCCTATATTTACAAAAATAAAATAAAATAAGTATATCAGAAAATATATTGACAAGAAGTAAATGAAATAGTCTTCTAAAGACCGATTCATTTGTCTCTTCAAGTATGAGAGACATAGCTTAAGCTTGAAAAACCAAATTGTAAAAGCTTTCGAAGTTAGACGTAGATTTGGAAAAACAAATGTCATTTATTAAAAATCAAACGAGTTGCTGTATTTTCGATGATTTTAAGGGTAGATTGAGTATATGGTTGAAATTCATCTTTAATTTCACCAATTTGAATTTCAAATTTATCATTGAAAATTTGTTTGAAAATATTGATTTCAAAATCCAAATGGTGATTCAAATCTACCTCATTAAGATTCAACTCATTATCGGAAAGTCCAAAAAATTCGTTTTCATTTAGTTCATCTTCCTTTGAATTATTAATAACTTCATAACGCCTATCATTTTCAAAGTCCAAAGTTGTTAATTTCAAATTTTAAGAAAAAGGAAGATCGAATTTGAGATTTAGTTCCACCCTCTCAAAAGAATTGAAATCCAAATTAATTGTCGTATTATTAACAACTTCCTTAAGATTGTTATTTTCAAGTTCGAAGGTCATTAATTGAAAATCGTCAAGTTTGGTAAAAGATGGATTATCATTCGAATCGTCGCACATTCGATTTTGATTATTTTGTTTTTCATGAAAATTCAAGTAGTTTTCAAACAACAAATATAACAACCTAAAACTTTGAGCAGTAAATATTTAAATATAGAGGTTATTTAAATATTTAAAACTTGGATTTATTGGTTTTATAACCTTGATAAAATCCTTTTATAAACAATAATTAGTTAGGAGAGAACATGTTTTTGAAATTTTGTTTACCAAGATAAGTAGATCGAAGAAATATCAATAATGTGACCGGAAGTTGTTTATCAAATTCTCGACCTTTCATCAACTAAAACTTATCAAAAAGGTTATGACACTCTTGTGCACGCTAACACATATTATATATTAAGTTAGCATGGTTTTTAAACATGAATATATTATTCATGTAAGGGGAAAAATATTAAAATGAGAAGCTTATCTTGTAAGCTAAGAGATATAAATTTAAAATGAGAAAAACTTATCATGTAAGCTAAAAGATATAAATTTAAAATGAGAAGCTTACCTTGTAAGCTAAAAGATATAAATTTAAAATGATAAGCTTATAATGTAAGCCAAGAGATATAAATTTAAAATGAGAAGCTTACCATGTAAGCTAAAAGATATAAATTTAAAATTAAAAGCTTATCATGTAAGCTAAAAGAAAAAAAAAATATAAGGACACATAACCCTCTTAGGTGTCCATGGGTAGAAACATTTTAGGACACCTAAGTAGGCATGTGTCTCCATCATAAAGCATGCATGAAGATAAGGAGGACAAGTGTCCCAAAACCAAATTACCAAACTAGCCTTGAAAACTACCATATAAAGGGTGGAAAGGTTCATTATTTTTCATGGATTCACAAACATAAAACCTGGATAAGAAAAAGAAGAGAGGTTTGGGAGAAGCCTGGAGAATAAATACAAGATCAAGGCTTAAGTACAAGGTGAGAAAAATTATTTAAGTTCATGTATTCATTTCATATTTTGAAGAAAAGTTGAGAAATTTATAAATGAATGATTGGACTTGAAATCTTGAAAATGACGTTCGGTATTTTGGGCATAACTTTTGCAATTCTTAATGAAATTTCGACTTCTCAATCAATTTGGAAAGCTAATTCAAAGGGCTACAATTTTTTCCTTGTCCACGTTTTTCTAATTCGGCCATTTACATACCTAAAAACTAGATGCAAGGTTGGGTAAAAATCAGCCCGAAATGGACATGTTAAAAAAATGCCTCATGATGTTTGATTTTATATGTTAAATTGGTAAATGATTTTGAGGTTTTCTTTTGATGATAAATAAGTAGACACAGAGAGCTTCTTAATGTAAAAAAATTTGGGGTCAAAATCTATATTTATCATAAAGAAACAGCGTCAAACATTTTGTCCAAAAACATGCTAAAATCTGATTTTCGGAACATTTTATAGCACTCCGAAACGCTATCTTTTCTATTAATGAAGCACGAAACCAGGCCAGAACCTTTCCATAGCACTCAGAAACGATGTAGTAGCTGATTTTAGTCTAAAATCATTATAAACCACTCGGAACTTGTCATAGCACTTCTAGAAGTGCTGTCTTTTCTCTGAATTGACTACGAAGTAATTTAAAATGAGCAGAACTTTTCATAGCATGACTGAAACGTTGTTATAGTTGTTTTGAGTATAAAATCATTATAAACTATTACATATCCTCTCAAATTTGGACTTGAGTTTCCTTATAGTATCATAAACAAACTGACAAAATTGAGGATGTTAAATCAAAGAAAAGTGAGTCAAAAATTGAGAATAAGGAAGGTTAACGAATTTCAATGTTTTGAGGAAAATAATTGATTACTTGGGAGTGATGATAAGTACTATATGATGTTCTACGAGACTTTAGCATCAAGATAGCAAGGAATACTGTAAGTATACTTATTATTTAATTCATTATTATTTCATAAGCTTGTGTTTTAATTTAAAGATGCCTATGACTTTAATATGCTATATTGATTGCGATCTTTGCTTTGACAAGCAATCAACATATACGATTGATGATTGAGGACATTTATGTAATGTTTAAATTAGGTTAACTGAGGTATGATTAGTGTTTTAAACAAGGATTGATTAGTGTTTAACCAAGGTATGATTGGTGTCTAAATGAAGTATGAGTAGTTTGAATAGTATGTGTTTAAATGAGGTATGATTAGTGCTTGAACAAGGTATAAATAGTGTGTAAATGAGGTATGAATACTATTCAATAGAGAGATGAATATTATGTGATTAAATGAGGTATGATTAGTGCTTAAAACGAGGTATAAATTGGGTGTGTTTTTGTTTTAACGAGATAATGAATGGTGTTGAACTTTACTATTTCAGTTTAATCTTTGAAGATCTTTCCAAACATATATTAGAGAAATATAAAGGTGGTTTGAGAATTGATTATGGAGGAGTTTTGCATAATGAAGATTATTAGTATTTAAAATAAAAGATGCTTGTCTTTTGAAAGAAATTTCTACAAGAGATATATAGATGACTTTCGAAATAAAAGACTGGAATATCCTAGGGTGACAGAGAGGATAGTCTCTAGGCTCGGGTTTGGAAAATATAGTTTCCTTCTCTCTCTGACTATCCCTAACTGATCTGATGGACGGGATGGTTAATTTAAAGTTTATTTTGAAACTATTTGAGTTTAGAAATAATTTAGAATTTTATTTAATATTAAAAAATAAGTAATTTAAGATTACTTTTGAGAATCTCTACATGATACAATGAGTATTTTGAAATAAAATAATGATTTTAAATGTTTTTTAAAGAAGAACTACGTTGGCTTGATCCTTTATCTAATTGCTTACCCAGTTAGATAAAGGTACGTAGGCAGTCACAAGTGGTAGTGATGCAGCTGCTATATTAATAAAAATATTTTTTATTACTTGTTATTGCATCTGTGTTTGTGCATCTTTTATGTGTTATCATTTATGTCATGCTAACGTGTTTATCAAGTGTGCAGGAGTGAATATCGATGACCATCTCACTAAAGTCGCATAATATTCGATTTATGGTAATTGAGTTTAATTCGTATTTGAGCCTACCTTGTGAATTAGATGAATATTTATTAAATGGAATTTATTTAAATTATATTCAGTGCATTTAGTGACGTAATAATCAAATATGATGGTAGTTGTCATTGTTTGTTTTTGGACGCATGGGTTTTTTGGCAATTTTGACTGGTCTGAAATTCCGAGGAGTCATAAGTAGTATCAGAGCTTAGGCTAGGTGCCTAAATAAAATTTCATATAAGATTAGAAAATCATCCTAAATTTTTTGAAATGAAGTTACCTTAATTTGATAAATGTAACTGGATAGAGTAAGGCACCATTCCTCTGACCAGGGTATGAGTAATATTTATTTTCTGTGTTTGACTTTTGTTTAGTGTTTATACTAATAATATGTTGATTCATTTTCAAGCACCATATAAAGAGGTATAACGAATTTGTAAGTGCATATGATTTGTTATAAAGTAGCGAAGGAATGAAGTCAGTTATAAAGGAAGGTATATGGTAGCATGAAATCAATGCAATGGAGTGGCTTAAAAGGAATGTTGGATAACAGCGTGCCAAGGAAGGAATTAAATGAGCTCGGGCAAGCAAAGTTGACGAAGATCAAAAGGAGTAAATTGAATACTGCATTCATGCAAAACCTAGGTAAGAAAATTTATTTAAATAATTATATCATTACGTAAGATGATATCAGAGTTGTTTAGCACTGATAATGTTAGCTTAAAGATACTAAAACATCTCTCAGCAATTCAATCATAACTATTGATTCCTTGATTTGGGTTTAGTCGAAGTTAATCTTGTTGGGAAGCTAGATTAATTATCTAGAATACTTACATCTTACACATTTTAAATTTTGGAAGTTTTCTATCTCAAAACATTGTTGCAAACTGATTATGTGTTTGACAAAAAACGGGGTTTATACATAAGATGATTTTCGAAGTTGGGAGAGTGGATTTTCCAAAATGAAATGGTTATCCATGTGGAAGCAATGATTACGAAGTATAAAAGTGTTTTGCGAGAATACTTTGTTTAAACTTATAAAAGATTTTTTATGGATTATTTTATCAATGATGGATACCTTCGGGTGATGATGACGATGTGCGGTATAAGACAATAGATCTTGGATAGTGCACTATTACTCTATGTTGGTATCGAGCCAAGTAGAATACATCCTATTTGATGACGGGATGCCGGCATAAGACAATGGATCTTGGATAGTGCAACTATTACTCTTTGTTGGTATTGAGCCGAGTAGAGTACATCCTATTTAATGACGAGATGTCGGCCGCAATAGGATAAAATATCCTAAATTGAGTGTGTATCCATTTGATGAATATGATTTTAGTTTTAACAAAAGAAAAAAAAGAACTTATTTGACTTAATTAAAAAATATCGATTAGAGTTTATTTTAAAATATTACTCTCTGGTACATTTTGATGGGTACTGTAACAAGGAGAGTACAACATAATTGATGACTTGACTTTGATGAATATAATCATGTTTTGAAGATATTACATGAGATGTCTAGATTACTATTTGGTACATTTTGATGAGTACTACAATATGGAGAATACATCCTTACTTGATGATGATGAGTCGGATGAGCCGAAGCATGATGAATTTTTGGTACGTTTCGATGCGTACCACACAAGAAGAGAAGAAGACCGGGTATCGCTGTGGATTGCAAAGAACATGATCCTGAATTTGGGTATAAAAAGAAACTATGGCGTGCCTGATCCAGTAATAGCTTGCAGATTTGACGGAATGTTAGTCACGAATTGAAAGGTTCAAGTATGTCTTAGAATTTTGAAAGTATCCTTTCAAGAAAATGCCTTGAATACTTAGAATTTTATGTGTGGACCTTTTGTCATTCTTTTGATTAAGTATAGCATGGAATTTCGGGGATGAAAATCCTTTTAAGGGGGAAAGAATGTAACAACCTGAAACTTCGAGCAGTAAATATTTAAATATCGAGGTTATTTAAATATTTAAAACTTGGATTTATTGGTTTTATAACCTTGATAAAATCCGTTTTATAAACAATAATTAGTGAGGAGAAAACATGTTGTTGAAATTTTGTTTACCAAGATAAGTAGATCGAAGAAATATCAATAATGTGACCGGAAGTTGTTTATTAAATTATCGACCTTTCATCAACTAAAACTTATCAAAAAGGTTATAACACTCTTGTGCACGCTAACACATATTATATATTAAGTTAGCATGGTTGTTAAACATGAATATATTATTCATGTAAGGGAAAAATAAATTTAAAATGAAAAGCTTATCATGTAAGTTAAGAGATATAAAATTAAAATGAGAAAAGCTTATCATGTAAGCTAAAAGATATAAATTTAAAATGAGAAGCTTACCATTTAAGCTAAAAGATATAAATTTAAAATGAGAAGCTTATCATGTAAGCTAAGAGATATAAATTTAAAACGAGAAGCTTTGTGACAGCCCGCCCCGCACCAGTCTGCATTTCCTCCAAAAGTGCGCTGTACACATGCCCGACTAGCATAAGACGGTCGTCAGGAGAAAGGAAAGAAGAGAATGAACTAATCAAGGAACCTGTAGAATGTCTCACAGCGCATGGAATAAAATATGATAATAACATACTTGACATAAAACAGGAGAGACAGTGCATAAGCTGAAAATCAAAACTAAACATCATAGCATCGGAAAATTCAGAATACAGCTTATTACAACTTTCAAACTATCTCAAAGTAAAAGAAAGCTAAAATGGAAGATACACCACCAATGCCCAAGCAGTGATCTTCAACAACACAGGGAGAATACTATATATGTTACGTGGAAGCCTCCTGCTCGTCTCCGGATCATCTACCCGTGCATCACCAGCTAACCTGTCTCTAGTCTGCTCGTGTGAGCACCCAGAGTAATAAGAAGAGACATAAAACTCTGGGTCAGACATAAAGCCTGGTGTGAGCGATAAGCATCTAAACAGAATGATAACAGGTATACTAAACCATACCTGAACCTGAACCTGCAACCAAAGAGTTAGTACCACATACCGTACAATACTCCGAGGCGCCATAATGAATAGTGTAAGAATACGGGGGTGGGGTGTGCATGTCACAATGATAGCAAACAAATCATCCATAGCAACCATCCTCACATCTCTCACTCAGTGCGTAAAGCATACGATATCTACCACTTTGGAACACTAGACAAACTGAGGCACCGACGAATCCCGACTTGTAGAAACCCTGCTTTGACCAAGCCAAACACTTGGAGTCATGACCAAACATTTCAATGACCCACTTCATTGGTCGTAGCCCTTGGTTCTACCGATGCCATAATGGCCCTGAATCCGCCTTCATACCTCCTACCATAGTGGTCCTAAGCTATAGACATCGATAACCCCTTAACACGCGTCCCGCAGCAAAGCCCAACCATGAAGCGAACTCGTTGATTCCCATCTGAATCTTGAGCTCTAACTTCTCATTTGGACTTCCTTTGCATCTCGGGTTTGGTCGAATTGGAGTTGGTCTTCAAAAGAGTCGTTGCGTAATCGCAGCTCCAATCCGGTTCGGTGCTCCTTCGGTTCGGGTCCTCCACTCGGTTCGGTTCGGGTCACAGTACTCCATCCGGTTCGGTGCTCCTTCGGTTCGGGTTCTCCACTCGGTTCGGTTCGGGTGTCTTGCTCCTGCCGCCGTTTCTTCAACTAATTCCGAGTCCTTCAGAGTCGCGGTCCGGGTCTCCCTTGTTGTCCCTGAAGTTCCACGCTGCTGGAGATGCCACCACCTTGGTTCAGTTCGGCTACCCGACCCGATCCCCTTATCCGATCCGATCCCACTCTTTAGCTTACTCCGATCCGATCCTGCTCCATAGCTCCGATCCGATCCTCTGTCCAACTCCAACCCTAAGTAAACGGCCTTCCTTCTCGCCCAGCCTCCTCCAGTGACAAGTTCCAATCCAGTTCGAATTCCCTTGGTCAGTTCACAAATCCGATCCGACCCCTTTCTCCGATCCGAACCGGTTCGGAACCTGCACACTTCTGCAACTTTCCAGCGAGCTTCCTACGCCATTCGACGACGTTTTCGACCAATTTAACTATTCTAATCAATCATGAAACATACCATAGAGTCATAGCAACATGTAACATCAATTGCAAACACCATAACAACAATTTGATAGATTTAAAATGGATCAAACATAGCTAGAACTCCTCATTTTCCCCTAATCACTCTTAATCATGTTCAAGCATACAATTAGCAAAACACATTGAAATTAACCCAAATTTCTAACAGAGCCTTAAAACATTATTTTAGAATTTTAAGAATTTTTCCAGAATTTATTTACGTATAAATTCGCTAATCTTCACTAATTACCCTTAATCACCGTAATTAGTGCAAAAACTATGCAAATCACTCACCTTGGCCACAAATGAAACACCAAATCTGAAGTATCCTCTGTTTGGGTCGAATTCCTATGTATAGCAGCAGCTCCAACCTTGCTTTGTTGCTATTTGGCCTTGTTTTGATGTAGTTTAGGCTTAATCTTCACTAAAAATGTGTTTTGGAGTGGTTTTAGAGGATGGAAGCCATTACTAAGGTCTCAAGAAGGTTTGTGGCGGCTCAAAACTGAAATGAAAGTGATAACCTAACCCTAATCAGTCCTCCTATACCTCTAAACCCGAAATTCCCCTCTGGGCCTAGCTGCTAATCACCCGGTTAGGCCCAATTAAGCTGTTTTTCACCATCTGAAACTTGTTTCAGCCATATCTCCCAAACGGTGAGTCCGTTTGGCTAATGTGACCACTCTACGGAAAGAGAAACCATCATCCGGAGCCAATGGAAGTGGTTTCAGGTCAAAATTCCTTTTCAGTCAAAAGTTATGGTCAAAACAGTGCCAACTAGGGGTAAAATGGTCATTTAAAAATCGGGAAAAATCGTGAACATGGGAAATGACCCCAATAGTCGTCTCCCAAAGTTACATGACCATACGACTTCGTATGTGACAGAAATAAATATTCTACGATCCTATGATGCGTAGAATGCGGGTCGTTACACTCTCCTCCCCAAACATGGGAAATGACCCCAATAGTCGTCTCCCAAAGTTACATGACCATACGACTTCGTATGTGACAGAAATAAATATTCTACGATCCTATGATGCGTAGAATGCGGGTCGTTACACTCTCCTCCCCTTAAGAAATTTCGTCCCCGAAATTCCTTAACCCAAAACACACAAAGGACCCCGCATGCCTAACAGCCACGTACAACAATCAAACATGCAAAACAAGCAAACAAGCCTATCCTAGCATGCGGAAAACTAAATCGAAGTCAAAATCTTACCAGGCAAAGAGTTCTGGGTGTGTCTTCCTAATGTCCTCCTCTGTCTCCCAAGTACAATCACTCTCGTCCTCGCTCCACTGAACTTTGACCAACTTCACCGCCTTCCTTCGAAGTTGCTTCATGTCGTGCTCGACAATACGGACCGGCTTGCGGTTCCCAACCGCCTCGGGTTCTACTTCGAAGTCCTCCAACTGATCAGGTGAAATAGTCATATCTGAGTCGTGAACGAACTTCCTTAGTTGGGAAACATGAAATACGTCGTGAACTCCCGCCATCTTCTCCGGTAAGTCAATTCTGTATGCCAAATTCCCGACTAGTTCAAGAGCAGGGAATGGGCCAACAAATCTTGGTGCCTACTTGCCTCTCCTTCCAAATCGTATTACGCTCTTCAACGGAGAAATCTTGACAAACACCAAGTCGCCAACGGAGAATTTCAAGTCTCTCCTCCTCTTATCAGCATAGCTCTTCTGCCTATCTTGAGCAGCTTTCATTCGTTGTTGAATGATCTTAATCTTATCTGAAGTTTCCCTCACCACATCTGGTCCAAGCATAAACTTCTCGCCAGTCTCTATCCAACATGATGGTGAGTTGCACGGTCTTCCGTACAAAGCTTCAAACGGAGCCATACCGATACTGGATTGGTAGCTATTATTATATGCAAACTCTACTAGATGCAAATGGTCATCCCATGATCCACCAAAATCCAATATACATGCTCTCAAGAGATCTTCCAAAATACGATTCACCCTTTCCGTCTGACCGTCGGTCTGAGGATGATATGCGGTACTGAGATGTAACTCTGACCCTAGAGCCTCCTGTAAGCTCTTCCAAAACCCACTAGTGAACAACGGGTCTCGGTCACTCACAATGCTTTTAGGTACTCCATGGAATCTCACTATCCACTTCATATACAATTCTGTTAACTTAGCTGCCGTTCTGGTCGATTTGACTGGTATAAACCTTGCGCTTTTAGTCAATCGATCCACAATCACCCAAATGCTATCATGTCCCGATCTAGTCCTTGGTAAACCATCGATGAAATCCATCGAGACTTGCTCCCATTTCCATTCGGGAATTTCTAAGGGCTGTAACAACCCACTAGGCTTCTTTTGCTCGGCTTTAACTAGCTGGCAATTCATGCATTTGGATATAAACTTCCCAACGTCTCTTTTCATTCCTTCCCAGTAGTAAGTCTGCTTCATATCTCGATACATCTTGTTACCACCGGGGTGTATAGTTAGCTTTGAGTGATGACATTCTCTAAGCACTTCATCCCTCAATCCATTGACATTGGGTACAACAAGCTTTCCATTCTTTCTAAGCCATCTATCTCGATCAAGCCCATACTTGTTCATCTCCTCATCGATACCCATCTTTAACTTGGAGATGATTTCCAATAGGTTAGGATCGTCCCTCTGACTAGAGCCGATCCGCTCAATCAAAGTGGGTCTGATCGTCAAACTTGCTAACATTTCTGGATCCAATTCGCACTTTGGTCTGAAATCAAACCCCGCGATAAACTCCAGTTGCTTCCATTCAAGGAACATAGCCCCTAAGCTGGCATGTCTTCTGCTCAATGCATCAGCCACCGCATTGCCCTTTCCTGGTGTGTATGCGATGTCAAAATCATAGGAAGCTAAGAACTCTAACCATCTCTGCTGACGGAGATTCAGATCTTTCTGAGAGAAGAGATACTTTAACGATTTATGATCTGTAAACAGCTCAAATCTTTCCCCCAAGAGATAGTGTCTCCACATCTTTAACGCGAACATGATTGCTGCCAATTCTAAATCATGGGTAGGGTATCTTCTCTCGTGCGGTTTCAATTGCCGACTTGCGTAAGCTACAACCCTACCGCCTTGCATCAATACAGCACCCAGTCCGGTACCACAGGCATCCGTGTATACCGTCATCTCTTCATCCCCCTTAGGAATGACTAACACTGGTGCGCTTGTCAACTTGTCCTTTAGACTTCTGAATGCATTCTCGCACCTTCCATCCCAGACAAAAGCTTGATTCTTCTTGGTCAACTGGGTCAATGGTGCTGCTATCTTGGAGAAACTTTAGATAAACTTACGATAATATCCCGCTAACCCCAAGAAACTTCTTACATCTGTTGCATTCTTGGGCGTAGGCCAATCCTGTACCGTAGCCACCTTCGCCGGGTCCACGGCAATCCCATTTTCTGATACAACATGGCCCAAGAACCTCACTTCCCTCTTCCAGAAGTGACACTTAGAAAACTTTGCTTTCAATTGGTGTTTTCTCAACACCTCCATCACTATTCTTAAATGTCCCTTGTGTTCTTCCTCTGTCCTCGAGTAGACCAAAATATCATCAACAAACACAAGGACAAACTTATTCAATTGATCTCTGAATACCCTATTCATAAGATCCACAAAATATGCTGGGGCATTGGTCAGCCCGAATGGCATGACCAACCACTCATAAAACCCAGACGGCGTCCGAAATGCCGTTTTAGCTATACTCTCAGCTTCCACTCTAAGCTGATGAAAACCTATCGCGAGATCCAACTGAGAAAATACTCTCGCGCCACTCAACTGATCAAACAAATCATCTATCCGCGGTAGAGGATACTTGTTCTTCCTCGTCACTTTATTCAACTCGCGGTAGTCTACACACAAACGAAGGGAACCATCCGCCTTGGTAGCAAACACAACTGGTGCTCCCCATTCAGAAACACTCCTTCTGATAAATCCCTTCTTCAAAAGATCGCTGACTTGCACCTCGAGCTCTCGCTGCTCCCTTGGTGCCATACGACGAAGTGGCATCACTATAGGCCTGGCATCTTTTACCAAATCAATACGGAACTCAACCTCTCGGTGTGGTGGAAGTCCGGTCACTTCTTCGAAAACCTCCGGATACTGGCCAACCATGGGCAAACCTGACAACTCACTATGCGGAATGTCGAGGGAGTTTAGAAAACTAGCCAATACCCCCTTACTGGGTAGACCACCAAACACTATCCTCCGCCCATCATCCGCTCTAGCTGTCACCAACAAGCCCTCACAGTCTACCACCACCCCGTATCTTTGGAGCCAATCTACTCCCAAAATAATGCCAAACCCAGTAAAGCCCAAAACAAAGCAATCACAAACAAACATGCATCCATGACTCGATAAGACCACATTACGACAAATCATGCTAAGGCTAGTTGAACCACCAATCGGGTTCGTCACTACTAAAGGTCTATCGACAATCTCGGGCTCCAATCCCAATCTATCTACCAGGTCACTAGATATAAAAGAACTGGAAGCTCCGGTATCAAACAAAACTCTAACAGGAACATCATAAACAGAAAGCATACCTTAAATGACGACATTCTTTCCCTTCTCCGCCGCTGTTGGGGCATTCGACGAAGAAGGAATAGCATTAAGAGCGTAGGCTTTCACCATTTGCTTTTCCTTAGGGGGCTGTGGACACTTGTCCTTGTGATGTCCCATTTGGCCACAGTTGAAGCACTTCCTATCCGCTGGCTTGGCCCGACAATTACTAGCATAATGGCCCTTCTTACCACAGCTGAAGCACTCAACATCTTGCTTATTCTTTTTCTTCTGGCCATCCTTAGCTTGGTTCTGCTTTCTCTTATTCTGGGAACCACCCTTGCCTCCACCACTTGCTTGTGGTTTTGGCTCTTCTGCAGATGCAACCTCAGTCTTCGACTTAGGGTAGAGACTTTCTGATCTTAATGCTTTCCCCACAATCGACTCAAACGTCTCATCGATGTGGTTAATAAGTTTTTCCCCTAAGTACTGATCCAAACCAGTTATGAATTTCTCATTCTTCTTCTCGGCAGTATCAATAAGAGATAACCCATACTTCGACAAAGTGTCGAATTCAGCGATGTACTCCGAGACAGCTCTGCCATTCTGCTTGAGCTCCAAAAATTTCTTAAACAGCACTGACTTCTGAGCAGCTGGAATGAACTTCTCGCTAAAGCGAGCTTTAAACTGCTCCCAAGTAATCTGATCTTCGGGAGTAGCTGCCTTTATAGCATTCCACCAATTCATTGCCCGCCCTTGCAGCTGACGGGACGCTAGCTTTCTCTTCATCGCATCCTCGATACCCAAATCCTCGAAGATACGTTCGCAACTATCCAACCAATCCTGAACATCCGTGGCCGATTCCGTTCCGTGGAACGGCTTCCCACCAAGGCTAGTATAATCCTTATTCAGCTTGGCGAAGTCGACTCTTGGCGCCTGCACTATTGGACCACCACCATTTCCACCATTGCGAGCTACCCTCTGTACATCTCTAAGCATCTCTCTCATGAGGTCAGTAAACATCGTCCTCATGTCAGCAACATTCCCATTATTGGCTCCCCTACCAGCACCTCTAGTATATCGGCTCATCGTCAATCTGAAAAAGGAAACGATTAATGACTCCATAGTGGTGCTAGGGCAGTACGACTTCATCCTTATACTACTAATAGTATATATATATATAGCTTTTAAAAACCAAAGTAATCACAAATACGCTCTCTCGTATACGTATCTTATCTCTCCCTGATAACTTCCCTAGGTTAACTACGCAACCTAGAGCTCTGATACCAAGTGTGACAGCCCGCCCCGCACCAGTCTGCATTTCCTCCAAAAGTGCGCTGTACACATGCCCGACTAGCACAAGACGGTCGTCAGGAGAAAGGAAAGAAGAGAATGAACTAATCAAGGAACCTGTAGAATGTCTCACAGCGCATGGAATAAAATATGATAATAACATACTTGACATAAAACAGGAGAGACAGTGCATAAGCTGAAAATCAAAACTAAACATCATAGCAGCGGAAAATTCAGAATACAGCTTATTACAACTTTCAAACTGTCTCAAAGTAAAAGAAAGCTAAAATGGAAGATACACCACCAATGCCCAAGCAGTGATCTTCAACAACACAGGGAGAATACTATATATGTTACGTGGAAGCCTCCTGCTCGTCTCCGGATCATCTACCCATGCATCACCAGCTAACCTGTCTCTAGTCTGCTCGTGTGATCACCCAGAGTAATAAGAAGAGACATAAAACTCTGGGTCAGACATAAAGCCTGGTGTGAGCGATAAGCATCTAAACAGAATGATAACAGGTATACTAAACCATACCTGAACCTGAACCTGCAACCAAAGAGTTAGTACCACATACCGTACAATACTCCGAGGCGCCATAATGAATAGTGTAAGAATACGGGGGTGGGGTGTGCATGTCACAATGATAGCAAACAAATCATCCATAGCAACCATCCTCACATCTCTCACTCAGTGCGTAAAGCATACGATATCTACCACTTTGGAACACTAGACAAACTGAGGCACCGACGAATCCCGACTTGTAGAAACCCTGCTTTGACCAAGCCAAACACTTGGAGTCATGACCAAACATTTCAATGACCCACTTCATTGGTCGTAGCCCTTGGTTCTACCGATGCCATAATGGCCCTGAATCCGCCTTCGTACCTCCTACCATAGTGGTCCTAAGCTATAGACATCGATAACCCCTTAACACGCGTCCCGCAGCAAAGCCCAACCATGAAGCGAACTCGTTGATTCCCATCTGAATCTTGAGCTCTAACTTCTCATTTGGACTTCCTTTGCATCTCGGGTTTGGTCGAATTGGAGTTGGTCTTCAAAAGAGTCGTCGCGTAATCGCAGCTCCAATCCGGTTCGGTGCTCCTTCGGTTCGGGTCCTCCACTCGGTTCGGTTCGGGTCACAGTACTCCATCCGGTTCGGTGCTCCTTCGGTTCGGGTTCTCCACTCGGTTCGGTTCGGGTGTCTTGCTCCTGCCGCCGTTTCTTCAACTACTTCCGAGTCCTTCAGAGTCGCGGTCCGGGTCTCCCTTGTTGTCCCTGAAGTTCCACGCTGCTGGAGATGCCACCACCTTGGTTCAGTTCGGCTACCCGACCCGATCCCCTTATCCGATCCGATCTCACTCTTTAGCTTACTCCGATCCGATCCGATCCTGCTCCATAGCTCCGATCCGATCCTCTGTCCAACTCCAACCCTAAGTAAACGACCTTCCTTCTCGCCCAGCCTCCTCCAGTGACAAGTTCCAATCCAGTTCGAATTCCCTTGGTCAGTTCACAAATCCGATCCGACCCCTTTCTCCGATCCGAACCGGTTCGGAACCTGCACACTTCTGCAACTTTCCAGCGAGCTTCCTACGCCATTCGACGACGTTTTCGACCAATTTAACTATTCTAATCAATCATGAAACATACCATAGAGTCATAGCAACATGTAACATCAATTGCAAACACCATAACAACAATTTGATAGATTTAAAATGGATCAAACATAGCTAGAACTCCTCGTTTTCCCCTAATCACTCTTAATCATGTTCAAGCATACAATTAGCAAAACACATCGAAATTAACCCAAATTTCTAACAGAGCCTTAAAACATTATTTTAGAATTTTAAGAATTTTTCCAGAATTTATTTACGTATAAATTCGCTAATCTTCACTAATTACCCTTAATCACCGTAATTAGTGCAAAAACTATGCAAATCACTCACCTTGGCCACAAATGAAACACCAAATCTGAAGTATCCTCTGTTTGGGTCGAATTCCTATGTATAGCAGCAGCTCCAACCTTGCTTTGTTGCTATTTGGCCTTGTTTTGATGTAGTTTAGGCTTAATCTTCACTAAAAATGTGTTTTGGAGTGGTTTTAGAGGATGGAAGCCATTACTAAGGTCTCAAGAAGGTTTGTGGCGGCTCAAAACTGAAATGAAAGTGATAACCTAACCCTAATCAGTCCTCCTATACCTCTAAACCCGAAATTCCCCTCTGGGCCTAGCTGCTAATCACCCGGTTAGGCCCAATTAAGCTGTTTTTCACCATCTGAAACTTATTTCAGCCATATCTCCCAAACGGTGAGTCCGTTTGGCTAATGTGACCACTCTACGGAAAGAGAAACCATCATCCGGAGCCAATGGAAGTGATTTCAGGTCAAAATTCCTTTCCAGTCAAATGTTATGGCCAAAACAGTGCCAACTAGGGGTAAAATGGTCATTTAAAAATCGGGAAAAATCGTGAACATGGAAAATGACCCCAATAGTCGTCTCCCAAAGTTACATGACCATACGACTTCGTATGTGACAGAAATAAATATTCTACGATCCTATGATGCGTAGAATGCGGGTCGTTACAAGCTTACTATGTAAGCTAAAAGATGTAAATTTAAAATTAGAAGCTTATCATGTAAGCTTAAAAAAAAAGATAAGGACACATAACCCTCTTAGGTGTCCATGTGTAGAAACATCTTAGGACACCTAAGTAGGCATGTGTATTCATCCTAAAGCATGCATGAAGATAAGGAGGACAAGTATTCCAAAGCCAAATTATCAAACTAGCATTGAAAACTACTACATAAAGTGTGGAAAGGTTCATTCTTTTTCATGGATTCACAAACATAAAACCAAGATAAGAAAAAGAAGAGAGGTTTGGGAGAATCCTAGAGAATAAATACAAGATCAAGACATAAGTACAAGGTGAGAAAAATTATTTAAGTTCATGTATTCATTTCATATTTTGAAGAAAAGTTGAGAAATTTATAAATGAATGATTGGACTTGAAATCCTAAAAATGACGTTCGGTATTTTGGGCATAATTTTTGCAATTCTTAATGAAATTTCGACTACTCTATCAATTTGGAAAGCTAATTCAAAGGGATACAACTTTGTCCTTAGCCACTTTTTTTCTAATTCGGTCGGGTACATACCTAAAAACTGGATGCAAGGTCGGGTAAAAATCAGCCCGAAATGGACATGTTAAAAAAATGCCTCATGATGTTTGATTTTATATATTAAATTGGTAAACGATTTTGAGGTTTTATTTTGATGATAATCAAGCAGACAAAGAGAGATTCTTACCATAAAAAATTTGGGGTCAAAATCTATATTTATCATAAAGAAACAACGTCAAACATTTTACCCAAAAACATGCTAAAATCTGAATTTCGGAACTTTTTATAGCACTCTGAAACGCTATCTTTTCTATTAATGAAGCACGAAACAAGTCAGAACCTTTCTATAGCGCCCAGAAATGCTGTAGTAGCTTATTTTAGTCAAAATCATTATAAACCACTCAGAACTTGTCATAGCACTTCTAGAAATGCTATCTTTTCTCTGAATTGACTATGAAGTATTTTAAAACGAGCAGAACTTTTCATAGTATGACTGGAACGCTGTTACAGATGTTTTGAGTATAAAATCATTGTAAACTATTCCATATCCTCTCAAATTTGGTTTTGAGTTTCCTTATAGTATCATAAACAAACTGATAAAATTGAGGATGTTAAATCAAAGTAAAAGTGAGTCGAAAATTGAGAATAAGGAAGGTTGACGAATTTCGATGTTTCGAGGAAAATAATTGATTACTTGGGAGTGATGATAAGTACTATATGATGTTCTACGAAACTTTTGCATGAAGATAGCAAGGAATACTGTAAGTATACTTATTATTTAATTCATTATTATTTCATAAGCTTGTATTTTAATTTAAAGATGCCTATGACTTTAATATACTATATTGATTGCGATTTTTGCTTTGACAAGCAATCAACATATATGACTGATGATTGAAGACGTTTATGATTAATGTTTAAATGAGGTTAACTCAGGTATTATTAGTGTTTTAAACAAGGATTGATTAGTGTTTAACCAAGGTATGATTGGTGTCTAAACGAAGTACGAGTAGTTTGAATAGTGTGTTTAAATGAGGTATGATTAGTGCTTGAACAAGTTATAAATAGTGTGTAAATGAGGTATGAATACTTTTCAATAGAGACATGGATAGTATGTGATTCAATGAGGTATGATTAGTGCTTAAAACAAGGTATAAAGTGAGTGTGTTTTTGTTTTAACGAGATAATGAATTGTGTTGAAATTAACTATTTCAGTTCAATCTTTGAAGATCTTTCCAAACATATATTAGAGAAATATAAAGGTGGTTTGAGAATTGATTATGGAGGAGTTTTGCATAATGAAGATGATTAATATTTAAAATAAAAGATGCTTGTCTTTTGAAAGAAAGTTCTACAGGAGATATATAGATGACTTTCGAAATAAAAGACTGGAACGTCCTAGGGTGACAGAGAGGATAGTGTCTAGGCTTAGGTTTGGAAAATATAGTTTCCTACTCTCCCTGGCCATCCCTAACTGACCTGATGGATGAGATGGTTAATTTAAAGTTTAATTTGAAATTATTTGAGTTTAGAAACAATTTAGAATTTTATTTAATATTAAAGAAAATTAATTTAAGATTACTTTTGAGAATCTCTACATGATATAATGAGTATTTTGAAAGAAAATAATGATTTTAAATGTTTTGTAAAGAAGAACTACATTGGCTTGATCCTTTATCTAATTTCTTACCCAATTAGATAAAGGTACTTAGCAGTTACAAGTGGTAGTGATGCAGCTGCTATATTAATAAAAATATTTTTTATTACTTGTTATTGCATCTGTGTTGGTGCATCTTCTATGTGTTATTATTTATGTCATGCTAACGTGTTTATCAAGTGTGCAGGAATGAATATCGATGACCATCTCACTAGAGTCGCATAATAGTCGATTTATGGTAATTGAGTTTAATTCGTATTTGAGCCTACCTTGTGAATTAGATGAATATTTATTAAATGGAATTTATTTAAATTATATTCAGTGCATTTAGTGATGTAATTATCAAATATGATGGTAGTTGTCATTGTTTGTTTTTTGACGTATGGGTTTTTCGGCAATTTTGACTGGTTCGAAATTTTGGGGAGTTACAACAAATTTGTGTGATTATCGTGGTTTTCATTCATTTGCTCAACAAGATCAAATTTAAAATTATTTACTTGAAAATTTTCAATTTGAAATTGTTGAGAACAAAAAATTTCGGGTTCACCACAATTGAAATTATTCTCATTACCAAAATCATTTGTAAAATTATTCACATTTTCATTTTGAATTTGAAATTCATTTTGGAGTTCGAAATTGATTTGGCAAGGGTTATAATCAAAATCATTTGAATTTGGAAGTGAATTCAAATTTTGATTATTTTGAAAATTTTGACTTGAATTGTTGCATAAATATGAATTACACCATTCATTTATTCTTTGATTTCGTTGTGTGCTCATTTCAAGTAAAGATTCGATTTGTGTTTCAAGAGTTGAAGGTTGATCGTTAGTTTGAAAATCATGTGGTGGAAAATCAGAGTTATTTGTACGATAGCTGTTATTAGAATATCCATATGAATTGTAAATTTATATGGATTATATTGATTTTCACAACTATCATAAAATCTGTGGAAATAAGGAAATTCTGACATTTTGAAGATTATTAATTTTTTTTTTTGGATTTTTGAAATTTTAAAAGGGAAAAGAAAAATTCACAAAAGAAAAAGTATTTTTTTCTTGGATACTTGATTTTCAATTTTTTTAATATGCATGAACCTAATGCAACTATATGAATGCAAATTACATATTAATAGTTTTTCTAAAATTATATAATGATAGTTAGATTAATTTCAACAAAATATTTCTCATCCAGTTAACAGACAGGAGTTATCGATGCACCAGGAATCACCCTAGCAATGCAACCGAAGTTTTAGGTAACTTCAAAGGAACAATCGATATAATATTTACGAATCACCGTAATATTTATAAATGGTCATTACTCTGCCGTAGTCTAGATACCGAGAAATAATTCGTTAGAAATAAACCGATTTGTCAAAATATAATGATGTCCTTAGAAAAAAAACAAAAACAAGATGAATGAAAAACATAAATTAAATGTGAATTACAAATGCAACTACAAATGAATTTTTTTATTGGATTTTTTTTGTGAATGCAAATGCAAGCAAGCAACAATGCAAGGAAAATAAAAACAAGGGTTAGAATACAATACTAGAGCGTCTGAATTTACTAACAAGTTTTTTTTAGCAGTGTTTTTTTAGCAAGCGAGCAAGCAAAGCATATTTTGAGCTAGCAATTCCAAGGATGCAACTAAAGCTGTTTATAGAATTTTTTCCTTCTGTTTTCTGCTTGGTAACCTGAAAAGATATTTGAAAATGATATATTTACAAGTGAAAGACAGTGCCCTTTTTTGTTTTCTTTTTCTGGGAAGAATTTTTTTTTATAGAAAAAACTAAATAGAAGAAACACTTTGTTTTTTAAGAGAGGAACTAAACCAAAAATTCACACACTTAAATTCGCACTCACAATACCAAATTCACACACATAAAACAGAACTAAAACCCCTTTTTTATAAACCAACGTAAATGGGTCAAAAGAGAATAAAAAGAGCAATAAACCCAAGGGCCGCTTTGACAAAGCCCAGTCCACATATACCACTTTAATTTCCAAACGACAGATACCACCTAAATCCCAATATACAGATACCAATTTGAACAAACCCGAAAACTAAAGTAAACCGACTTCTGTATTTATGAACCAATGAAAATCCCAAACTCCAAATTTCCTAACGCAATTGAAATTAACAGTCCAAGATCAAAATTCTGAAATTTCCAAAATAAAAACAATCGAGTTGAGCTCTCATGTCTATTTGTTTCTGGTTGGGATGTAAAGATGGTTTCGCGGGCAAATTGAGGCTATTTCGAATTGATTTGGGGGTGAAATTTATGGTTTTTCAGGTGGTTTTGGGTTGCTCCAATGGCTCCGAAATTTGCGAATTAGGGTTCGCGAATTTAAATGGAAGGTCGAGGGTTTTTTGCGTAAGGAGGGGAAGAGGAAGTTGATCTTATGGAGTGTTACTAGTGATTTAGGGGTTTGATTTGGGAGAAATTTGGGGTTCAGCAATTTGAACGTGGCGAATTTGGGAATTGGGGCTGGTTCGAATTGTTTTCAGCAATCTCTTATTGTGGTAAGGTACTGTGGAGGAGAATTGTTTTCGGCAGTCTCTTATTGTGGTAAGGTACTACGGAGGAGCGAATTGGGTGTTCGGAGTATTACGAGATGGAGGTTGATTTGGTTGTGGTAAGGTCAGTGTTGGAGTTCGGTTTGGATTTTGGTTAACAGAAGGTTAGCAAGCAGGAAGAACGTGTGGTGAGGACTTTGCTTGAGTGTTGATGTTTGGGTTGGTGAATAAGGCATTGAATGTTTGTGTTTTGCTAAAGAGTGTAGTAGTGGAGTTGTTGTGACAGGAATGAAGTGTGGCAATGGGTATTCTGGTGTTGAAGGAGTTGTTTATGTGTTGCAGAAGTGCGAGAGGAAGATGAAGTGGATGCTCTGGTCGTGATGCAGTTACGAGGTGGAAGAATTTGTCAAGTGCAATGGTATTGGCATTGGGGTATTTGACGTGTATGATGGTTGTTGAAACGACCCAAACTCGCCCTTTCGGGAAAGTCCGGATTGAGTTGAGAACACGACAAATCAGAACGCAAACGACAGAACATTTCATTTCCTATTACAACAATTTACATCAGAGTACAAGAATATAACAAAGTATAAATAAATAATATACATTTGATAAATATCAGAGATTCAAATTACAATGCAGCGGAAAATTAATACATAACACAATTGTAAGAGATACACGGATACAGAGCGTTCCGAATATAGCTCCAGCTATAAACCAGGATCCTGTGAATATAATATCTGCAAAACCAAAACTACTAGCTGCCCGTGTGGAAAATAGGGGCACCCAGAGTTTAGGTTAAAACAATAAACTCCAGGTCAGTTATGTGACTGGTGTGAGAACTAAAACAGTTATAAACTTGACTTTAAAATCAGATATATCAAGGGACCACGTCGTATAACACGGAACGGGTTTACCCCATGAATACCAGTGCATAAAAATAAACAGCACAATGCTTTTTGAAAAATGAAGTTATTATAAGACTCAGGTCCCATCACACAATGCAACGCAAGTCGGAGGATAGAGTTTTCCCTTATAATAGCCAAACATGCATGGTCCGATTTAAAACAAATCATTTGATACTATTATAAGTGCATAGTGTTAAAAGCAACTTCAAATATAAATGTATCAATCATAGACGACATGGGTACCATATATCATGTCACCATACTAGTTCTACAATCAAAACTGCACGATGTCGTATTGGAAGTTGGATTTACATCATGAACCAAGGCAAGGGATCGACCTTACCGAATTCGAGACAATCTAGCCTACCATGTCTCAGGCTACAGCTGCAACTGCACCGAGGAGACACACGGTCGGTCCTCTCTTACATTTGAGGATTATGACTCCTGAACAATGCGTTTCCCTGCCCTATGGGGCGTAATGGTCAGTATGTTGACCATATCATCTATCGGCCCCGTAGTGACCGATATATCCGAGGCGCCTCGCTTTCCAACAACCACATAAGTAAAATGTCTGGGCTCCATACCATGACACTACTCCTAACTAGAAAAAAACGCACGTTTTCCCTGGATCCTTCATCCCGTTTCTGGTTCATACCGGGGAGTGAAGCTCGCGAATTAACGCTATACACAAAGCTATGCTATTTAAAGTCGTGCCTTGATCATCAACCACAAGACTCTGCTTTTCAACAGAAGCCTTGATCGTTTGCATCTCAGCATTCCACACTGACAATTCATGCCATGCGACTGATGTCTATCGATAAATAACCTCTAAGCTCGTACGTCTCAGAGAAGGGTGTTAAGAAAGAGAATAAATTCTCTGCCACTAAACAAATATATATTTAATAGAAATCAATCAACACATAATAAAATCCAATGTCAGACACTCATCCATTTACTAGTTCGTTCTGGGTCTAAACGAAACCGGAGGCACCTTATTCCTCGTCCCATATGTCCAATACAGGAGAGAGGTGCTTGCATATCCATTCTATCTCCAAGTACGTCTGGATGATCACCACTTATTACCTTGTCTTGGGTGTATAGCTCAATCAAGACAACGGTAATCATCCAAACGATGTGAAGACCTCCGGTCTTCAAGCACCGTCTTCATCGTCGACTTATCATCGAATCAATTATTCAGAATGGGTATAAACCCGGCCTTTCCGAATAATTCACGTATCCTATAATCAAGTGCTATAAAAACACAACATACACCTCATTCCGATTCTGAATATTCTTTTATTCAAATATTCTTTTCATTAAGGAAAGGTTCCATTAATTTTATCAAAGATAAATTCTTTAAATTTATTCTTTAATCTTGCTTTGGATATCAACTCAAACCAAATTAAGGTTTATAAACTAGTCGGGGTTAGCGCAACTCACCGAAGTAATCATTTATTTAATTTCCCAATCCCAACCTATTCATCCCATGGAGCAAAACTGGTAATATTCCATATCTAACACCACGTGTTATCAGTAAGTTTAATTACCATTTCACGTTCAAATCTAATTAAAGATTTAACTGTCGCTTGGAGCAAAACTGATGATATTCCATTCTCGATCATTTCACAAATCTGATAATTTAAATTATCACTTTCACATTTCAATCTAATTAAAGATTCATTAAAACTCCACTTAGTTTTAATCTTCCCAAAAATCAATATTAATGATTATTTAACTTTGGGAAATCAAACATGCCGCATCGACAACCTACACCTTACTATTGATTTCTGCCGATATATAACCTCTGAGCTCGTATGTCTTAGAGAAGGGTGTTAAGCAAGAGAATAAATTCTCTACCACCAAACAGATATATATTAAGCAGAGATAAACCACGGAGTTTGAAAGACAATGTGAGACATGTAATCCTGTCTTTAACTGGGTTAAAGAACTAATGTCATTTAAAACACAGTTCACGATAAACCCAAAATCACATTCCATTAATTATGGAATCTCCACGGAAAACTGATCAATATATATAATTGATATCAATTTCCGTATCCGACTAATAATATAAATGGAATAACTGCAAAGCCTTTTAAATTCCATATATAGTAACAGTCTTCCTCCATAGAAGCTCACTTCGATTATTACCAAATCGAATTCCATTCTATTCCAATTTAATATATTAAACTGGAAAACTTTACTTTGTAAAATCCCAGTAATCGGGTTAAAGAACAAATGTCGTTAAAAACACAGTTCACAATAAACCCAATTCACATTCCATTTTATTCCAATTAAATGTAAATTAAGTGGAAACTCTAATAATCTTAATTAAAAGACTTATTCTTTTCACAACAAGGTTTAAGAACAGTGTTAATAAAGACACCATTCACAACAAACCCAAAATCTCATTTGATATTAAATACAAGGCTCTGAATAGAAATTGTATCGGCTTATATTCAATATCAAATTCTGAAACCAACAAATATCGTATTGGAAATAACGATATAAATATATCTTTCAAATTTCAATAACAATATCCGTATAATCACGAAATCCAACATCTAAATATTCCGAAGATGATTTCCATTCGAATCCACACCGATTCATATATTGGAAATTCTGGTTATATTAAAATCCATTCTCAATCCAATTTATTTATTTAAAATAATTGGATTATAATTCTAGTTAATAACTAGTTCATTTCGATAAAAATATATTTTTATCCTTTCAAATATGGAATTTTTCACCCCAATTCTTTAAAAATCATTTATGTAATGACCCGTATTTTTCTGCCTATTTATTTGGATTATTTAAATTATTTTAATTAATTAAAATGTTGGTTTGAATTTAAATAATCGAATTTAACGATTTATTTGGAATATATTATTTAAATAAATAATAAAATTATATTTTATTTCCAAAATATGGGGAATATGTTGGATTTGCTGTATAACGTGTATCGGCTAAATATAGAGGGTCAATATTGTCCATATTGAAAATATATCGACAATATCGTTTATTTAACGACCGTTGAGCATATAGTTTATAATTTAATTAAATAACGAGTTGCAGCGGCGCGGTAGTTCGAAAATATGAGTTTTGAACTTCAATTGGCCATACAGGATTCAAAATAAGTCGGATTTCCTCAAAACAAGAAATGTTGGAATCTCTTTAACGATATCTATCTAATGGAAGAGAAAAAATCCAGTTTTCATTGTGTAGATTTTATTTTATGTCCAAATCAAATTTTGAAAAAGACGCTATGGAATTCCTTTATATATTATATTGGTTCATTCTATAGATTTAAGGGTTTTTTAATATTTTGAATATCGAACTGACTTGGATTTCAACCCGAGTTATTTTATTGTGAATCTACATCAAATTTTGGTTGAATTTGACTAATGGCAATATTTTAATGTTATTATATTGAAGTATTTTAAAAAAATTATTTTAATTCAAATTGGTAGTTATAAAAGGGACTTTCTTCAAACGTCCTCTGTTTTCGACGAAACAAATTTTATTGGGCCGTAACAGTAAATTATTGCTAGATTTTCAAGTTGCACGCAAATCGGTGTTATTCTGTGAGCGTGGCAAAATAAAATGCAAAATAAATCGATCAATTTGGACGTGTACGAGCGTCATTCGAGCAAATGAACTCGAAATTCGACGAAACAAGTTTCATTAGGATCATATCGTCAAATTATGCTATGTCGTCCATTCGCGTCTCGAACGGGGTTCGTATGTGAGCGCAGAAGCGAATAAACAACGTTCGAAAATGCGATAGGTACGAAATAAAATATTGCTAGTCAACGTCGCTCGACACAGCGACTTAAAATATATTTTTCCCACCTTATATAAACCCCCTCCATCAACATTTCCAGCCAAACACCTATTTTCATTTTGCAATTTTACAAAAAAGTCCTCAAACACAAAATCATTTATTTCTCTCAATCCGTGATGAATTCGAGGGGGTTCCAATGCGAAAGTGGTAGATCAGGACAATAACTACCTACTGGAGAAAGTTGGGGGCGATCGGGCGATTGTGGTGGCCAGAATTCACGATGAACAATGAAGAAAAGTTTTCGTTTTTGGCCCAAATTACAAGGATTGGATTGATTTGGGAGGCCGGGACCTTGGGGGTTTTGTAGAGGAGAGGCAAGGCTTCGTTTTGGCGGTGGTGGCGTGACCTCTGGTGGTCGGAATCGCTGTAAATTGAGAGATGAACGGAGGCGTGTGTTTTTGGGTTCGATTTTGAAGCCATGAACAGTTTTGCCCATTTTCTGGCGGACCTGGTGGTCGAGGGGTGAAGGCGTCTGAAGGGATTTGTGCTGGGTGGAGAGTGGGTTCGATAGGTGGTGGTGGCGGCACCTGGAAGTGGCGGTGGTGGCGGAATTTAGCCGATGGTCAGAAATTGGTGAAGTTCAAAATTCCGGCGGTCGGAGTGGTTCTGGGGAAAGGCGTCTTCGGCGGTGGATGTTGGGGGTGGGGCGAACCAGTGGAAGGGTTAACGGCGGTCGCAGCTCATCGGAGGCGGCTCCGGCGAGGTCAAGGTGAAGTCGAGCCAAAAAAGAAATGGAACGATGTGAGTACCAGGAGGTTAATCGGGTTTGTTCCACTAAAAAGAATGAAAACGCGTTTTTGATTTCACCTATGATGACGTGGAAAACGGTTTAAATAAGGTAATGATGTTTTGTTTTTTTTAATTATTAATTTATAATTTAGTTTATTATCGTATAATTTATCAATCTTTAAATCAGCGTAACTTCCACATACGTTAATGAAATCTGACGAAACTGGATTCGTTGGGATCGCAAGGACGAGACCTAGGCGATGGCGCTGATTAGGCACTGATCTGACGCTGTTGAAATTTCAATAAATTTTGAACGTCCGTTCAAGATTTAAAGGAATAAACGCGTCAACTGCCAACCGAAATAATCTGGTGAGTTAATTCTCACACCTTCTGGAATCCTATGATGTGGTAAATTCATATTAAAATATAATTTACCTTTAAAATATAAATTGTTCGATTGGTTGCCATTGGCTAATTATTGGTTGATTGGTTGCTGTTATTTATAATCCATCGTTTTAAATTTATAGATGGTTGAAATTTATTTCATATATTATTATGAAATGTATAACGAGCTGTGATGCAGGGAAGGACAGGTTGGAGGGATCCGACCGGATTCCTCAAATATTACATGTGTTGTTTGTTTGTTTTATACTATTGATATTTGAATTTATTGAACCCCATATGTTAGAAAAACCTGTTTGAGCGTGATGGTTGAATAAATATTCACCTGTGTTGTGTTTTAAATCAATTGACAGTGTTGATTAGGTAATTAGCAGTGAATGGCCTAAAATGTGTTGTTTTAGACATCGTTCTACCGTTCGGTGAATTGACGTAGTTTTAAAGTTATAATTTATTTTATAACTTGACACTCTTTAGTGATTTTATATTATAACTAAATTATAAATTTATAAATAAATATTTTAAATCGAGTTTTAAAAGAAATGATTTAAAATGGGTTATGTAACAAGATGTGTACAAGTGCTAAAAGCTAAAGAGCCAGAGAGTTTACCTGCGGGTGGAAAAAAGGAATGATTGTTTTTTCTTAAAAACAATTAAATGGTATTTTTAAATTAACTTAGTTATTTAATCAATTTAAAAAGGGAAATGACAAATGAAAATCAGTTAACGAATAACTGATGTGTACGGTTGGTAAAATCAACCGTTTTTGAGTAAAATTGTCAAATGGAATAAATTTGATTAAAATCTTCTGAATATTTGTTAAAGTTTAACGGATAATGTAAAATATTAGTTAATCTTTGATTAACTAGAATTTAAGAAACAATCGAGGGGTTTGGACTAAATAAAGTTAATTAAATATTGAAAAAGCTTTTAAAATGATAATTATACTATTTTTGTTAATAAAGAGGTTAACCATCTTTAATATAGTTAATATGGAGGTTAATTGTTATTTTATTTAATAATAATTAAAGTGATGACTTTTAATTAGTCATCGATTAAGAAGTGTTGAATAGCGATAAGTTTTGAAAGAAAAAGGGGTGATAAAAGTTGTATAAAGGTATGTATAATCCAAGTTTCAAACGTGACTTGTAAATGTGATTTATAAGTGAGTATGAAGATTTAAACAAGATTTTACTTAATTGCCAACTGTGGTAAAGGGGATTCAATTGATATGAAATGATAACGAAGACGATAAATATATTAGTAACAGACTGAAATATGGTAATGGTATATGTTTTACTAGAAGTTGTTCAAGAAGTTTATCGGATTTGTATAAGTGAGTTGGAAGGAATTAAAATAAGGTTTTAAAAGGGATTCTATAAACAAAGTGTCGACCTTAAAGGTCAAAGTATTCAATTTAGCGAAACATTTGTAAAAGAGACAAGAATTACAAATATAAAGAAAATACATATAAATGGGAAGTTATGTATATATATATATACACCCTGAAACGTATAAAATGATTTTGTTAATATAAATTAAGAATAAATATAATGTTTTGAATATATTAGAAGATTTAGAAGTTTATTAACCATTTTGGCAAATATGTTTTAACTAGGCCAGGTCATGCCAAGTACCGAATCAATAAATCCATTCACACTATTGTTATTTGATAGTTAAATCACCGACTATCAAACCAGACTAATCCACTTGTTGGTACGAAAAGACCAGGATCGAATTATATTCGAAAACCATTCCGACCAGGAAATACGTGAAGACGTTGATTCAAGATGGAGCAAGTGAAGACTGAGGATCTTCATAAACGGAAGGACTACTTGTCGAATTTCTCTGGCTTGCAACCAGGGTTATTTGATTGTGATTCTGTTGTGGTTGAATCTATGGATTGCAAGGACTACTCGCTACTGATCCATGGGGTGATTCCTATATTGGATGTCGTAGGTGGGTGCCTTCGGTACATCCTTTTCCTGGATGACTTGTATGGACGAATGTCTGACAGAGTATTTCTTAAGGGTCACGTACGTTGATTTTTACAAACGTATCTATGTTAGTGGCGGAGAGAGGCACCTCTCTAGCTTAACGACCAGAATATTTTTATGGACGTCAATTAGTGATATCTGGCGGATCTGACGATGTGGCATTCAAAGTGAATGATGACCAGATGTGTTCTAGCCTCAAGCCTCATCAACCGGGAAATGACAAAAATCGGGCTGGCAACATGGCTATGTGGGTCGCTCCCATTAGGGTGTATAATTACCTATCTAGAGAAATTCCATTTGTTTCTTTAATCTATATTCGATGCTGTCCCTTTTCGGGAGGCGGTTGCTGATCCCAACCGTCGGTGATATACATTCGATACACTCAAGCGAAATGAGTGGTCGGTCATGTGTGGGCCGGGTTGCAAGACGTTCTTGTTGAACCCAGTGTATTCGCCTCTAGAGATACACTATCGGCAGGTGGTCCCATACCTTGTCAAGGTTGGAATCCAATATCCAATAAGCGCCCGCGGTTTTTGGTTTTTACACTATATATGGGGAGAGTGAGTTGCAAGCAATCCTCTAGATTGTTATTTATTTGTATTTAGACATTATGATAATATCAGAGCAAGTTATGATTTCAAAAACGTTTTGGGTTATAGTAAGGTAAAAACCGTCTGTATTTATGTGTGGACTGGTCTTACTATTATCTTTTGATTTCAGGAAGGATTTTCCAATGTTAAACAAGTTGTGTGTTCTGTGAATTCATCACTGATAGTATTCCAGACTGACCCATTGTATTTTGCTTTGCTTCAAATATGCTCGGGTTAGACCGAGTATGTTCCAGGTTAGATTTCGCTTGGAGTTTCAGGAGCTAGAAGCAGGAGGCTTCACCGCTAGTTATATAAAGTTATTTTCCGTTGTGTCTGATATATGTTGTACTTTGATGATTGTTATGTATATACAGTTTTTGTATAAAGGATTTGTTATATTATATTTTTATTCGTTCCGCTGTGATATTCTGATGTATTCTTCTTCTTTCTTTTATTCTAATATTCTTTCTTTCTTTTCTCACCCTCTAAATTCTTTCTCATGACAATCCAGTGTTTTCGATACTTGAATAGTCAACATGGTAATTTTATGTCGATTTTCGGGGTCGAAAATCCTTGGGTCATTACAGTGGTATCAGAGCTATTGGTTTAGTGATATCCTTGGCTTTGTGGCGTGACTCAATAGAGATGGGGTTAGCAACACCCTAGATTGAGTTTGTGCATATATACGAGAGCGTGTATTTGTAATTTGATATAAAATTATTTTTGAAACTATTTTTGCCCAATTTATTTTATAAATAATGAAAGTAATGATTTTTCAAATTATTATATTAGGGGCAATCATTTTGAATTTGTTAATGTTGATTGAATGATACGTTTGGATGGTGTGCTCGATTGCTTGGATATGAACTTGAGCATGAATCGACTTGGTTAAAACCAATATGAAATAGATAATTCGAATAAATCAATCCAGATAAATAAATTTGAATGGATAACCTTGGCTATAATTATATTTGTAACCTCATATGAATTCAATTGGGTGTATAATTGGTTGATGTGAATGACATGGATGTTTTGAACATAATTGGCATTGGTTTTAAGAACTAATGAACTGGTTTAAGTTAAGAACAGGTGCAGACGAGCCAGTTCAGCTTTAAATCAGTTCAAAGGAGAAATTCTGGAGTTAATCGAATCCAGAGCTGCAAAATAATTAAGCAAGCTCGAATATAAATTATCGCTTATCGCATAATAACGCTCGCAAAAAGGTACGCTTACACAAATATAAATTTTTGGATTTTGATCTGGGTTTTGAGTTTGGATTTTGGATTTTCCGACCATGAGAGTCGATGTATACATATTTCTTGATCCTGCGATATTGCAGATGTCCCTCCGTATAGGGGAGACTTTGCCGAAATTTTTCCAGAATATAAGGTGTTAGAAATTTTTGGAGATTTTTGGGAAATTCTTTTATTTGGAATAAATTGGTTTTAAAACCAGTTGGGTCGGTTTGAAAATAAATTTGAGTTTTAAAATTAATTATTTTTGAAAAGATAAAGGGGTTTAACGTTCTTTCTACCTTAGCAATTTCGAGGACGAAATTATTTTAAGGGGGAAGGAATGCAACGACCCGTATTTTTCTGCCTATTTATTTGGATTATTTAAATTATTTTAATTATTTAAAATATTGGTTTGAATTTAAATAATCGAATTTAATGATTTATTTGGAATATATTATTTAAATAAATAATAAAATAATATTTTATTTTCAGAATATGGGGAATATGTTGAATTTGATGTATAACGTGTATCGGCTAAATATAGAGGGTCAAAATTGTCTGTATTGAAAATATATTGACAATATCGTTTATTTAACGACCGTTGAGCGTATAGTTTATAATTTAATTAAATAACGAGCTCCAGCGCCGCGGCTGTTCGAAAATTTGAGTTTTGAACTTTAATTGGCCATACAGGATTCAAAATAAGTCGGATTTCCTCGAAACAAGAAATGTTGGAATCTGTTTGACGATATCTTTTAATGGCAGAGAAAAATCCAGTTTTCATCGCGTAGATTTTATTTTATATCCAAATCAAATTTTGAAAAAAAGGGTATGGAATTCCTTTATATATTATATTGGTTTATTCTATAGATTTAAGGGTTTTTAAATATTTTGAATATCGAACTGACTTGGATTTCAACCCGAGTTTTACTAATGGAAATATTTTAATGTTATTATATTGAAGTATTTTAAAATTTATTTATTTTAATTCAAATTGGCGGTTACAAAAGGGACTTTCTTCAAACGTCCTCTATTTTTGACGAAACAAATTTTGTTGGGGCTGTAATGGTAAATTATTGCTAGATTTTCAAGTTGCACGCAAATCAGTGTTATTCTTGAGCGTGGCAAATTAAAATGCAAAATAAATCGATTAATTTGGACATGTACGAGCGCCATTCGAGCAAACGAACACGGAATTCGACGAAACAAGTTTCATTAGGATCATATCGTCAAATTATGTTATGCCGTCCATTCGCGTCTCGAACGGGGTTCGTATATGAGCGTAGGAGCGAATAAACAACGTTTGAAAACACGATAGGTACAAAATAAAATATCGCTAGTCAACGTCGCTCGTCACATCAACTTAAAATATATTTTTCCCACCTTATATAAACCCCCTCCATCAACATTTCCAGCCAAACACCTATTTTCATTTTGCAATTTTACAAAAAAGTCCTCAAACACAAAATCATTTATTTCTCTCAATCCGTGATAAATTCGAGGGGGGTTCCAAAGCAAAAGTGGTAGATCGAGATGATATCTACCTACTGGAGAAAGTTGGTGTGATTGGGCGACTGTGGTGGCCGGAATTCGCGATGAACAACGAAGAACAGTTTTCGTTTTTGGCCCGAATTACAAGGATTGGGTTGATTTGGGAGGCCGGGACCTTGGGGGTTTTGTAGAGGAGAGGCAATGCTTCGTTTTGGCGGTGGTGGTATGACCTCTGGTGGTCGGAATCGCCGGAAATTGAGAGATGAACGGAGGCGTGTGTTTTTGGGTTCGGTTTTGAAGTCATGAATAGTTTTGGCCATTTTCCGGTGGACTTGGTGGTCGAGGGGTTAAGGCGTCTGAAGGGATTGGTGTTGGGTGGCGAGTTCGATTGGTGGTGGTGGCGGCACCTGGAAGTGGCGGTTGTGGCGGAATTTAGCCGATGGTCGGAAATTGGGGAAGTTCAAAATTTCGGCGGTCAGAGTGGTTCTGGGGCAAGGCGTCTTCGGTGATGGATGCTGGGGGTGGGGCGAAGCCAATGGAAGGGTTAACGGCGGCCGCAGCTCATCGAAGGCGGCTCCGGCGAGGTCAAGGTGAAGTCGAGCCAAAAAAGAAATGGAACGATGTGAGTACCATGAGGGTAATCGGGTCTGTTCCACTGGAAAGAATGAAAACGCGTTTTTGATTTCACCTATGATGACGTTGACAACGGTTTAAATAAGGTAATGGTGTTTTGTTTTTTTAATTATTAATTTATAATTTAGTTTATTATCGTATAATTTATCAATCTTTAAATCAGCGTAACTTCCATATACGTTAACGAAATCTGACGAAACTGGATCCGTTGGGATCACAGGGACGAGGCCTAGGCGATGGCACTGACTTGGCACTGATCTGACGCTATTGAAATTTCAGTAAATTTTGAATGTCCGTTCAAGATTTAAAGGAACAAACGCGTCAACTGCCAATCGAAATAATCTGGTGAGTTAATTCTCACACCTTTTGGAATCCTATGATGTGGTAAATTCATATTAAAATATAATTTACTTTTAAAAATAAATATTGTTTGATTGGTTGCCATTGGCTGATTATTGGTTGATTGGTTGTTGTTATTTATAATCCATCGTTTTAAATTTATAGATGGTTGTAATTTATTTCATATATTATTATGAAATGTATAACGAGCTGTGATGCAGGGAAGGACAGGTTGGAGGGATCCGACCGGATTCCTCAAATATTACATGTGTTGTTTGTTTGTTTTATACTATTGATATTTGAATTTATTGAACCCCATATGTTAGAAAACCCTGTTTGAGCATGATGGTTGAATAAATATTCACCTGTATTGTGTTTGAAATCAACCGACAGTGTTGATTGGGTAATTGGCAGTGAGTGGCCTAAAATGTGTTGTTTTAGATATCGTTCTACCGTTCGGTGAATTGACACAGTTTTAAAGTTACAAATTATTTTATAACTTGACGCTCTTTAGTGATTTTATATTATAACTAAATTAGAAATTTATAAATAAATATTTTAAATCAAGTTTTAAAAGAAATTATTTAAAATGGGTTATGTAACAAGATGTGTACATGTGCTAAAAGCTAAAGAGCCAGAGAGTTTACCTACGGGTGGGAAAAAGGAATGATTTTTTTAAAAAAAAAACATTTAAATGGTATTTTTAAATCAACTTAGTTATTTAATCAATTTAAAACGGGAAATGACAAATGAAAATCAGTTAACGAATAACTGATGTGTACGGTTGGTAAAATCAACCATTTTTGAGTAAAATTGTCAAATGGAATAAATTTGATTAAAATCTTCTGAATATTTGTTAAAGTTTAACGGATAATGTAAAATATTAGTTAATCTTTGATTAACTAGAATTTAAGAAACTATCGAGGGGTTTGGAGTAAATAAAGTTAATTAAATATTGATTAAGCTTTTAAAATGATAATTATACTATTTTTGTTAATAAAGAGGTTAACCATCTTTAATATAGTTAATATGGAGGTTAATTGTTATTTTATTTAATAATAATTAAAGCGATGACTTTTAATTAGTTGTCAATTAAGAAGTGTTGAATAGCGATAAGTTTTGAAAGGAAAAGGGGCGATAAAAGTTGTATAAAGGTATGTATAATCCAAGTTTCAAACGTGACTTGTAAATGTGATTTATAAGTGATTATGAAGATTTAAACAAGATTTTACTTAATTGCCAACTGTGGTAAAGGGGATTCAATTGAAATGAAATGATAACGAAGACGATAAATATATTAGTAACAGACCAAAATATGGTAATGGTATATGTTTTACTAGAAGTTGTTCAAGAAGTTTATCAGATTTGTATAAGTGAGTTGGAAGGAATTAAAATAAGGTTTTAAAAGGGATTCTTTAAACCAAAGTGTCGACCTTAAAGGTCAAAGTATTCAATTTAGCAAAACATTTGTAAAAGAGACAAGAATTACAAATATAAAGAAAATACATATAAATGGGAAGTTATGTATATATATACCCTAAAACGTATAAAATGATTTTGTTAATATAAATTAGGAATAAATATAATGTTTTGAATATATTGGAAGATTTAGAAGTTCATTAACCATTTTGGTAAATATGTTTTAATGAGGCCAGGTCATGCCAAGTACCGAATCAATAAATCCATTCACACTATTGTTATTTGATAGTTAAATCACCGACTATCAAACCAGACTAATCCACTTGTTGGTACGAAAAGACCGGGATCGAATTATATTCGAAAACCATTCCGACCAGCAAATACGTGAAGACGCTGATTCAAGATGGAGCAAGTGAAGACCGTGGATCTTCATAAACGGGAGGACTACTTGTCGAATTTCTCTGGCTTGCAACCAGGGTTATTTGATTTGTGATTCTGTTGTGGTTGAATCTACGGATTGCAAGGACTGCTCGCTACTGATCCATGGGGTGATTCCTATATTGGATGCGGTAGGAGAGTGCCTTCGGTTCATCCTGTTCCTAGATGACTTGTATGGACGAATGTCTGATGGAGTATTTCTTAAGGGTCACGTACATTGCTTTTTACAAACGTATCTCTGTTAGTGGCGGAGAGGGGTACCCCTCTAGCTTAGCGACTAGAATATTTTTTTGGACGTCAATTAGTGATATCTGGCAGATCTGACGATGTAGCATTCAAAGTGAATGATGATCAGATGTGTTCTAGCCTCAAGCCTCATCAATCGGGAAATGACAAAAATCGGGCAGGCAGCATGGCTATGTAGGTCTCTCCCATTAGGGTGTACAATTACCTATTTAGAGAAATTCCATTTGTTTCTTTAATCTATATTCGATGCTGTCCCTTTTCGGGAGGCGGTTGCTGATCCCAACCGTCGATGATATACATTCGATACACTCAAGCGAAATGAGTGGTCGGCCATGTGTGGGCCGGGTTGCAAGACGTTCTTGGTGAACCCAGTGTATTCGCCTCTAGAGATACACTATCGGCAGGTTGTCCCATACCTTGTCAAGGTTGGAATCCAATATCCAATAAGCGCCCGCGGTTTTCGGTTTGTATACTATATATGGGGAGCGTGAGATGCAAGCGTTCCCCTAGATTGTTATTTATTTGTATTTAGACATTATGATAATATCATAGCAAGTTATGATTTCAAAAACGTATTGGGTTATAGTAAGGTAAAAACCGTCCGTGTTTATGTGTGGGCTGGTCTTACTATTATCTTTTGATTTCAAAAAGGATTTTCCAAAGTTAAACAAGTTGTGTGTTCTGTGAATTCATCACTGATAGTATTCCAGACTGACCCGGTGTATTTTGCTTTGCTTCAAATGTGCTCGGGTCAGACCGAGTATGTTCCAGGTTAGATTTCGCTTGGAGTTTCAGGAGCTAGAAGCAGGAGGCTTCACCGCTAGTTATATATAGTTATTTTCCGATGTGTCTGATATATGTTGTACTCTGATGATTGGTATGTATATACAGTTTTTGTTTAAAGGATTTGTTATATTATATTTTTATTCATTCCGCTGTGATATTCTGATGTGTTCTTCTTCTTTCTTCTATTCTAATATTCTTTCTTTCTTTTCTCACCCTCTAAATTCTTTCTCATGACAATCCAGTGTTTTCGATACTTTAATAGTTGACATGTTGATTTTATGTCGATTTTCGGGGTCAATAATCCTTGGATTGTTACAATTTATTATGATTTTATGCTAATTATTAATATTTTTAATAATGTTATTAAGGCCCTTTCAGTTGATTTCCATAAACGGTCATCGAACTGCACTTGCAACGACCTTTTCAAAATTTGATTTTGACATAATTCCAAATCCAACCGTTAGATTTCAAATCTCTTATATTCGTTGGAAAGCTCTTTTCGATACGAACCCAACAGTTCTGGTTTTTGGAGAATCCGACGGTCGAATCTCCCGTAATATCAATTTGAAGTCAATGGTCGAAATTCGCGAACGGTCGCGGTACGACGCATTCTATTCATGCCATTTAATATATATGATAAATATATTATATGTATTTCGTCGATTTCCATTTAAAACGTATTTTATAAATCATTTTAAATCCGTTTTAAAAACGATTTCAACTTCATGTTCAATTTTAAATTAAAATTGAATATTCCATATCATTATAATATATAAATGATAATATTTTCAAAATATCATATTTTGAAATTATTTCCTTTTCTATATTCATTATAAAAATGAATGAATAAAATCGATATAAATATTGTTCACGTTAAAATGGCGCAAATCTAATCAACACGGCTTCATATATTTCAATATTTTCATGTCCATCCAAAATCGGACATTAAATCCACATTTTAATCCTTCACTGAATATTATTTTAAAATATTTGTTATTTTAAAATATTCTTGATTTAAAAAAATTCTTTCTTTCTGAATTGGAATCAGACACAGTCAATTACCATATAATGTTGTTTATACAGATTTTATACAACACATGTGTACAACAACAATGGTAAACAATAATCCATCATCCATAGTGCATTACACAACTGCAAAGCATTAAATATAAATAATTAACGCTTACAACAGTATGTCAACCAATCGATTGACATACAACTAAACAATCGGGATTAGTGTACATTAAATATCATCCCAATACTCGTGTGGAGTTTCAATCAACAAACACTGAATATTATTTGTGCAGTTGGACAATGTGTAAAATATATCATCCCAATCAATGTCAGTCAAATGGGCGTACATAAAAAAATCGTTTGATTTATAAATGAATATTTATTTTATTCATATACACGTTAAAAATTATATTTTTAACTATAAAATATTTATTTCAACACATGAATATTTTATACAGTTCATTTATCAATAAAAATGATATTTTTATTGTGTTAACATATTTTAGAAAATTTTGGCAACATAATGGCATGATACTAGAGTCGTAATAGGGTCTAGCCTTATCCCTCGCCTAATACTAGCTCGTGCCATACACAAACCAAATTCAATCAATTCCATTCACATCCCAAACCAAATTCAAACAAATAAATCAATCAAAACAAACAACCAAACATCCATGGTTTCAATCAAAGGGATTGGGTGCTACTAAGCACCGTCTGCATCCTAGTATATATTTAACTGTAAACAAAATTAGAGTGAGAAGTTCTCACCTTTGGTTTCCACTCCATTAGTCTTTAATTGACGGTTTTGGTACTGGTTGGATTTAAATTTGCTCCAAATTCAAACAAGCTCCAATTTGGACCCAGTCAGTTTGTTGCGAAGCTCTCGAATCCACGATCGCAACGGATCCTATTTCGTATGATTTGGATTTCGTGGCAAAACGATACTAACATACGAACATGGAATATTATTTAAATAATAAGATCACTATTCACCTTCTTCTCTAAACGACACCCTCAACTTAAAATGCTTGCCACAGCTAAACTGTAAGTTGGAATTGCACGAAACCAGTGCCATTCTCTCCGGCTTCTCTCCCTCTTTCCACACCTAGTGTTATCCCCCCCCCCCCCCCCCCCCGTTCGCCACGTGGTCCCCACGATCTGCAGTTGAATGGAAAACTGCAGTTTTTGTTCGTCTAAGTGTTGCGGCCGCCTTGATGCTCCAAATGCCACCAAATTTTACTAGTAGCTTGGTCTCGGCCTCCCGAACAATTTTCCTTTTAGTCACTTTGCATGGGAATGCATGGATTGACGGGAAATTGCTCATCTTTGCGACTGTCCCTTTTTCAGCACCCCTCCAACAAAATTGACATTCCGGCCAACTCCTGCCACCACCGCCAAAACCTTCATATGCTTCCACTCTACCATCCCTCCAAACCGCTCGACCTATTTCTCTATTTGGGGCCCGCAGCAACCAAAATACGAAAACCGACTTGCTGCACTTCGAGCTCAATTTCAGCCAAACCACAATCTCAATCACCACCAAATTTCAGGTGTGAGTAGCTCTCTTCATTCTCTAGAAAATCACAAAATTTCATGGCCTGACCACTTACGGTTTATGAGATATAAATTATTTAGTTTCAGGGGCTTTTTGGCAAAAAGACCGGAGAGTGGAAAAAGGCTGCTGTGTTTTTTGCCCAAGGAAGAAGATTGGGAAGAGGAAAAGATGTTATATAGTGTTATTTTTTATTATTTCTTTAGTTAGCGCTGCCTTCAATCAACATTTATCGATGTCATGACCACACTCGAACTCCGTTGGCAATGAAAATTGACATGCTTCTATGTCTTGACGATACGGTCCCAACAAAACTGGTTCCGTCGAATTTTGAGTCCGTTTGCTCAGAAGCTCTGTTTTTGGCTTACATGGCTGATCGATTCACAATTTTTTGTGCACGGCCACATACTAGCTCCAAAAATTACAGAAAAATAATTCTAGCTATGTTTTTCAAATACGGTTTCAACAAAACTAATTTCATCAAATTTGGAGATCGCTTGAAAAATGGCCTTTTTTAATTGGTCAATTTAATTCAAATTTAAATTAAAAACACATTTAAATTTACTGCGCTCACATATTAATTCCAAAAATTACGAAAATTGAAATCTAGCTATAATTTGACATTCCGGATCAAATAAAAGTGGTTTCTTTTAAAATTGAGGTTGTTTGCAAAATAGCTATTTTTAAGGGCTATATATTATAAAATATATATAAATTCCATAGCGACTATTTTGAATTTTAAACAGGACATAAGTTACAATTTATAAAGTGAAATCTCAGTTTCTTACATTCATTAGAAAGATAAAATTAAACAGATTCAAATATTTCGGGTTTTACTAAAATCCAATTTATTTTGAATTCTGTACATTCAATTGAAATTTAGAATCGAATTTTCAAACTACCGTGCCATTTCAAGCTCGTTTTATAATTAAAATAAATTTATACGTTCTAACTTTGTTTCAAATAAATTTTTAGTCGTTATTATTTAAAATAAATCATTTTAAATATCGAAAACCCATTAAAATAGCAAAAATAACAATTTTAAATTGGTTTTGAAAATCCGGGTTGTTACAGTTGTGGTCTTGCTGTTTCAGGGGTTGCAGTATGAATGGATGAACTGGTTTTGAAGTCTTGTAGAAACTGGATGTTTAAGTAACAGTTGTGATTGAGCTAGTGAGGTGAAGTAGGTTATAGATGGTGCGCAGTCGAGAAAAATGTAGTAGGAATGAAAATTGTAATGTAATGGAATTTACTTCCCCTTGTAAACTCAAACTGAAATGTAAATGTGTATTTTGAAACAGCAAATAGTTTGAACAGTTTGGAACCAAGACAAGAATCAGTTTGCAATTTTTTTTTTAAACATATATGTTGAGAAACAGAAATGCAACTACAGAAATGCCGTAAAGAGAAATAGAAATGCAAGTAACACAAAATCACACTGATGAAAAACATCCTGTGAACTATGCAAACCTGAAATGAAATTTCTATGTAAATTTGTCAACACTGATGAAAACAGTAGTGAAAAGTGAACTACGCAAGATGCACAAGAACAGTGGTGTTTGAACTGCAAAACCCAAAGACAGAATTACTGCGAATTAGAAACAGAAATGCTTCTTGATGATAAATTTTTTTTCAAAGAAGAAAAACACAAATGCAAAGGCAACAAACTCACACTGCACTATGAAACATTTTTTTTAAAGAAAAAATGAACAATAAAAAATGTACAAAAAAAGATTAACACAAATAAAAACAAGCATACAATCCAAGTGAACTATCATGCAAACACACACACACACACACATGAAAAACAGATTTTTTTTTTTTTAAGATGAAACTATACAAACACACAAATAACACAAAATCACACACAGCTAAACACAAGTGAAAAAGACTCAAAACACAAATTAAACACAAGTGAACAAACAAATAACTTTTATTTTTATACAAGAACAAACAAGAAAATTAATCCGAAGAATAAAATCAAAATTAAATTCTTTCACCGGCAACGGCGCCAAAAACTTGTTCGCAAAACGGTTATTCTATCACTTAGATAACCATCGCACGAAATATTATAATAAGACCACAAGCACACGGCGTACAATTGCTAGTACGGGACGAGTACGGGTCGATCGGCGGAGAAAGAAACAACTTCAATCTTACTCAATCAAATTAAACCAAACTTTGGATTGTTTACAAACAAAAACTAAAGAAAATTAGAAACTAAGTTGAGGACTAAATATGAGATTAGAGAGCAATTTAGACGTAAATCCCCTCTCATATTTATGTAAATCAACAAACATACAATCTATGATCTCTATTTTTAATATTAAGTGACATAAATGTTGCATTTATGATAAGTGTAGTTTATTTATGTCATTAGTTAACATAACATAAACTATCAAACTATAACACAATACTTAGACCACTCATTGTTCTCATGAAAATGGCAGTAAAGCAAAATCTATTTTAAGTATGATCTATTCACTATTGTAATTAGTGGCATAGATCATCAAATTTTGTTCTTGCTTATATTTCATAATCGAAAACCACTTAGCAAATATTGATGTAACTTGTGTTTATATTGAATAGGAATAGCTCATTTGCAAAGGCAACATAAGCTATCAAACTCACATGTATAAACTTAGATCATCAAATTTTGTTCTTGCTTATATTTCATAATCAAAAACCACTTAGCAAATATTGATTTAACTTGTGTTTATATTGAATAGGAATAGCTCATTTGCAAAGGCAACATAAGCTATCAAACTCACATGTATAAACTTACATCAAAATCCACTATCATGAAGCACAAAATGAGAGATCACAAATCATATAAATGTTGAACTTACATAAACTTAGAGAGCTTCATTACCCCTAAATTGTAGGGGCTTAGCTTCTAATGTATGTTATCATATTAACACATGTAAGTTTCAACATTGGAAAATAAAGCAAAATGAAAGAAAATCTAAATAGAACAAGAAAAGAACTAAACTAAGTGCATGTAAATAGATCTAAATTATGAACATGAAGTAGAGAGCATGTAAATAAATCTAAACTATGAACAAAATGTTGAGCATAGAAATTAAAAGAGACATAAAAGAAATAGGCTTGGAAGCCATTTTTATATACTTGATCACTTACACTTTCATATACTAAAAAGGAGATCCAAAATACATGAAACAAAGGGGTATATACACATGATCAAAAACCCTAAAACCTTAATCACTTTCCTTGGGAATTCCACAAAATGCCCATTTATGAAGCTTCTAATTGTCATTAGCCACTAATAAGTCATGTAGAATGTATGAGGCCTTTTGTCTCATTCAATTAGTCTTTAATACGAAGCTTAAGAGCAAGTCGGCTAGTGGGCTTCCAATATCCATAAAATGAATTAATTTTTTGCCTCCTTTTGTATATGCATGATTTTCTTCATCTCTTCATGAGTGTGTATTATTTTAGCTCCTAAATTCCTACAAGAGAAAATCACAAGGAAAAAGTAAAAGATTCCACAAATTAAAACATGCACAAGTGACCACTTTTTCCCAAAATGAGTGATGATTTTGAAAATATTTAAAACATGGTTTGATCATATAAAATACCCGAAAATGTTCATTTATTCTACTAAACAAGAATCAATATGTGAATATAAATGTGCATTTTTATGTGCACGTCAGTATTATCGGTATTGATATTTATTTACGTATATGTACTAGCGGTTATTGTGGATGTTACGGTGTATTCAGTTGCATTGGTATTCCTAGTAATGCTACTTTTTTTTCTCAATATCAATACTGATATTTGCTTATGTAATGTTTACTCAAATTGCAACATGGAACTAAATTATGAGCTTTAAAATCAGTTCGCGTACTTAATAAGAGAACTACAGATCATATTTTAATACACAAACAAATATATTGTCCTTCTCATTTGCAGGAACAAGTTTCCGATCGGTAATAGCAATTGAGATCATTGTTCATGCTTGCACCCCAATGTAGGAATGCATCCATGTCGCAGCCTTGCCGATTGGTTCCCCTCTGCCACTGAATTCAACCTTCTATCTCTTTCCCCTAATAACTCGCTTGTTAATGTGGTTCATCGTCACCATTCCTCGCTTTAGCAATTGCAATCCACCAGTTACATTATTAGCTTTATCCTCAAATAATTCCGCTTTCCATAATTGTTACCACTTGAAACCGACTTGGATATTGTTGCCACAATGTTCTTGGATGTTGGTGCAACAATCTTCAATGTAGAACTACTAACCTTCTTCTTTATTGTCTTTTCAGTTTTTTTAGCTTTGAACTTTATGACGTGAAGCTGTGTGTGAAGGCGAAGCTAAATCTTTTTGAACTTGGCGACGTGAAGGTGAACGAGAAGGTGGGCGTGAAGGCGAAGCTACATCTTTTTGAACTTTATGATGTGAAGGTGAGCATGAAGGAGAAGCGACATCTTTTTGAACTTTACGACATGAAGGTGAACAAGAAGACGAAGCTACAATTGTCTTTTTCCGATCCATAACCCGAAAAATAAATAAGTTAATTAGACATAAGTAATCCACACAATATATTTTAAAGCAACAAGCACATATTTTGAAGAAGAAAACATATATTTTAAAGCAACAAAGCACACAAATTTTCAAGTAATCCACATAAGTATTCAAATCTGATCAAGCATATCGAAAAACACAAACTCAACGAAGTTTGACAAAATAATTGTAATGACCCGCATTGGCAGAGGTATTATGATTAATTTATTATATTATACAAATGGTGGTTTAGTGAATTTAATGGTCGTGGAATTAAATAATGATGAATATTTAATTAAAATAATAAATTAAATAATATATTTAATTCTGAAATAATCAGAATTGGCTGAAATGATGATATGGTGTGAACCGGATCATCTGTGATATTTAATTCGGCTTGGAATTGAATTTGAATAACGAATATATTCAATCGTCGACAGTTGAACGTATAATTATATTATAATTATAATCGAACTCGAAATGGTGCGGTAGTTCGCTATTTGGCGATTTGAACTTCAACTGAATGTGCAGGATTCGTTTGAAGCCGGATTTCTGTGAAACAAGAAACGTGTGGAGCTGGTGGAGTATATCTTTCTAGTGGAAGAGAAAAATCGATATTTCGTCGTGTAGATTTTGAGATATGTCCAAATCAAATATTAAAATAGTTGCTATAGAATCGTTTATCGGCCATAACGGTTATTTCGAAATAACTAGATATCGGGTGTGAATTCAGACAAGGTTCTTTTGAGACATAACGATAATTTAATTTTTAGAATTTTACTGTAATTTTTAATCAATTTAATAAGTGACTTTTTATTTAAAGTATTTTGCACCCTGTGATCAACATTTTGAGGTTTCAAAATGTGAGTCAATCTACCGGTATTTTTATACTTTTGGGATCACGGCACGTTACTCGATTTAATGATATTTTCATATCAGTCCGTGGACAAACCGAGTTTCCAAAAATGGCGTACTCTCAGATGTAAACCAAAATGTGAAAATGTGTGAACACAAGAGGAGCCACATTCCTCTTTCTTCCACCACCCGTTCCCCCCGGTTCAAAACAAACCCACGTACATATGATATATTAGAAACTACTATAAAATATCCTACCCTTATAAATAGCCACTATCCTTTACCTAAACCCTAAGTCTTCTTTCATTTCTGGTCAACAAAGAAACCGCCGCTGTTTCTTCTTACAGAAACAATTTCGTGATCTTCAATAAATGATATTAATTCAAAGAAAATGTTATAAATTCCAGAAATCATATCAGTGTAATCCTTGTTCATTTCTCTTCGATCCTATACAAAATCTGTTGGGTGCGATACCCATTCTTGCGTTCGATTGCGGAAGACAGTAGGCCTAGGGCATCGGTTTTCTTGAAGTCAAAGCATCGGTGAGGGGTGGAGTCTGAAGTGGAGTGAGGCGGAGAAGGGAGGCGCAACCAGTGGTAAGGGTCGTCGTTGCGATGGCAACTGATGGTGGGTTTTTGGGTTGAACGGGGCTCAATATTCATTTGTATTTGGGGCTGCGAGCCAAACATAAGGCACCGGAAGGGCTTGGGTCCGGTCTGAGGTTGAAGTGAGGACGTTGGTGAGGTACTGGGTGATCTCGGTTGTTTGTGAAGTGAGGTATTGGGTTTGGGAGTAGAAGATGATGCTTCAGTAAGGTATGGATAGGGGTTAAAGGGGCATGATGTCATAGTTGCGTGTTGTTCTGTATTTGAAACAAGTAAGGAGGATTTTCAAACTTGTCTTTTGTTATTGATGTTTTGTGCCTTGTACTGAAGTGTTGAAATGGTAAGTGGCTGAAGTTCGGTCTCTGTTATTGGGGGAGTGCAGCATCATTTTGGGTGAAGTGAACTCAGTTAACGATGATTTGGGGACTGTAAGAAGGAGAAATCAATGAGGAAAACAGGTCGGCCTATTGTGAAACATTTGTAAGGAGTGTTATACGGTTGGTGCGAGTCTGATTTCGGTGGGCTAATGTTGAGAAGGAGAAGATGAATTCCAGGAAGACAATGGGAAAATGGTGGCGTATGGGTTTAAAGTGTTCGGGCTTGAAAGGGTGGGATGAGGCATGAATATGGGCCTAGTGACTTATGAATGGGCTGGGCCAATATAATGAAGGGGAAGAAGGTGTGCTCAGGTCCAAATATTTGAGATGTGGTGGGCCGAGAATTTGAGAACTGGACGAAATACGGTTCGTTAGAACCGCATCGGAATACACTACAAACCGTGAAGTCTGAAATGAATTGGAGCTCATCAAAATTTATGGCGAAATAAATTGTCCGCCTGAATCAACGACAATTATCGTTATTAACGATGATAGTCCAATGTGAGTAAATCTCACTAACTCTGAACAGTTTATAATTTTATGTTGTATTTTTAGAACTGTTAAATATTGACTGATTGACTGTGTGTTGACTGTTTGATTGAACTGCTAGTCAGTTAGTTGAATTTCTATATTGATTCTGTTTAACAGAATATATCATATGGAACTGAAAGTGATGTTATCTATATTGTTTAACATCTGTGATGCAGGGAAACAGGTTGGAGGAATCCAACTGGATTCCTCAACATTTATTTTACTGTTTTCATATATTGTGATATATGATGTGTTATATAATCTGTTATGGATTATGTGTGTTGGAATGATGTTGATCATTGTTATTCGATATTGTAAATATCATAAAGACCCTGGGATGTAAAAAGAATTATTTCAATGTATATTGAAATAAAGGGATTTTATAAAATCAACAGATTTTATAAAAGGAAATATTTCGAAAATAAATAAAAGGGAAAATGTTTTTAAAACGAATAGAGTTTATAAAAGGGAAACCATTTGTAAAGTGAAGAACTGTTACTAAAAGTAAATCTTTATAAATGAATAGTTTATTCGAATAGAATAAAGGAGTAAATCGATGTTAGTTAATCGATTAGTGTTAAAGTAAAAGGAGTAAATCGATGTTAGTTAATCGATTAGTGTTAAAGTAAAAGGAGTAAATCGATGTTAGTTAATCGATTAGTGATAAGGTTAAAAGGAGATAATCAATGTTAGTTAATCGATTTGAGTTAATGTTAAAAGGAATTAATCGATGTTAGTTAATCGATTAGAGAATAAAGTAAAAGGAGTTAATCGATGTTAGTTAATCGATTAGTGATAAGGTTAAAAGGAATTAATCGATGTTAGTTAATCGATTAGAGAATAAAGCAAAAGGAGTTAATCGATGTTAGTTAATCGATTAGTGTTAAAGTAAAAGGAGTAAATCGATGTTAGTTTAATCGATTAGAGTTAAAGCAAATGAGTTAATCGAATATAGTTATTCGAATAGAAAGTAAAAGGAGTTAATCGATGTTAGTTTAATCGATTAGTGTTAAAGTAAAATGAGTTAATCGAATATAGTTTATTCGAATAGAAAGTAAAAGGAGTTATCGAATATAGTTTATTCGAAAGGAGTTAAGTGAAATGAGTAAATCAATAGCGTTAGTCAAATAGAGTTAATCAATAGTGTTAGTCCAATAGAGTTAATTGATAAGGGTTAATCGAATAGAGTTAAGTGAAAAGAGTCAATTGAATATAGCTATTCGAGGAAGGTTATAATTGAAGTTAGATATTTCGAAAGCAGGGATTATAACGTTATCATTATAATCAATATTTTCAATAAAGGAGTGGATTCGTAAATTGAATCCGTGAGTTACGTAAAGAAGTTGTTAAAGGTTTAAAATATAAACTGTTACTATTTCGAAGTTATAACGTTGTTCAATTAAGGTCTGAGAGGTAATTATACCCCAACTTGATTGACTTCCTTCTTAACTAAGGAATGGTAAGGTTGATAGTGAATGATGGTTAAGGAAATGGTTTGTGTTGGCATAGCGATGTTTGTTTAAACATCTGTCTAAGTCCAATGAAGAAGCTTTGGAAATGTTTTCCAAATAAGAAACCAGAAATGTTTTCTAATAAAGAAAACAAGAAATGGAAATGTTTTCCATTGTTAATAACGTATATTTTCCAAATTTAGAAAATAGGAAACATTGAATATAGGGAAACATGAGATAAGTAAATTAATGGAATAAAGAGATAAAAGTGGAATGATGTTTGATCGATATAAATTTCCATTTGGAAATAATATCGTTGTTTGCACACTTGTTTTTATTCGATAGTTAAATCACAGACTATCGAAGTTTTTGACCATTTTAACGTTGTTAATATGGAGAGACCGGTTGGATTATTATCCAAAGAACCACTCTGTATTGGCATAAGCATTGCAAATCATATATGCCAAAGCAAATTGAAGACGGAGTTATGCAAGGGCTATCCTGTTTACAGAATAGTGCCTTCGGTTCATCCTGTTCCTGGATGACTTGTATGGACGGATGTCTAACAGAGTATTTCCAGACGATCACGTATATTGATTTCTCCAACCGTACCAAGAGTGGAAGCGGAGAAGGAAGCTTCTTTTAGCTAACACATAATGTATTGTTGTAGACATCAATCGGTGATTTGATGGATTTGACGATGTGGCATTCAAGGTGAATCTGATGTGATGATAAAGCGTAGCTTCTAGCCTCATCATCCGGTAAATGACAGAAATCGGGCAGGCAGCATGGCTAAGTCGGTCGCACCGAAGTAGGGTGTATAATCACCTGATCTAGAGTTTCATTTACTTCTAAAAATCTATTGTTGATGCTGTCCCATTCGGGAAACGGTTGCTGATCCCAACCGTTGGTGATATACATTCGATACGCTCAAGCGAAATGAGTGGTCGGTCATGTGTGGCCGAGTTGCAAGATGTTCTTGTTGAACCCAGTGTATTCCTCTCTAGAGGTACACTAGCAGAAGGTGGTTCCATACCTTGTCATAGTTGGAAATCCATTACCCAATACGTGCTTGCGGTTTTGAGTTGTATACTATATATGTAGAACGTGAGATGAAAGCGTTTCTACTAGATGATTATCTATACTGTGGTTGATAGACATTATTATAATATCAAAAGGTTTTTGATATAAAGTTATTTTGGATTCTCATAAGGGAAAAACCCGTTCCGTTATGCGGCGTGGTCTTATGAGATATCATATACCTGTATAACTGTTTTAAACTGTTTTACTCATACCAGTCCCATGACTGACCCGGAGTTTACTTTGTTGTTTTCCTTAAACTCTTGGGTGCCTAAATTTGTATGGGCAGTCAAGTAGTCGGGATTTACAGATACATTGAAGAGCTGGAGCAGGAGGCTTCAGAATTATATCGCTATTATTATTCCGCTGTGTTGTAAGTGCTGTACTTTGATAATGATGTGTATATGCAAGTACAGATGTATATTTCAAGTTATGTTATATATATTATATGTTATTCGTTCCGCTATGAGGTTCGTGTTACTCTGATGTTGTGTTCTTCTTCTTCTTCTTCTATTCTAAGTTTCTATCTTATCTTTCCTCACCCTCTAATTTCTTTCACTAATTACTAGGATTTTTCGATGTTTTGGTTATCGACATCGTGTTTATGTCGATAACCAAAGTCGCTAAAAATACGGGTCATTACAGTTGGTATTAGAGCTTAAGTTAAGAATTACTTGGCTCTGTGGCGTGACTCGGTAGAGATAGGGTTAGTAATACCCTAGACTGAGATTGAGTGTATATATATGAGTGAACGTATTTGTTATTGATATAAAAATTTGTTTTATATTGTGGAGATTCATTGGTTGAGTTGTTTATGAGTTCTGGTCGATCAGTTTGATCCACTGTATCTGTAGGAGTTACTAAACACTCGAATACGATGGGTCGTCATGATATGTTTTGAAAAGAGGGTAAATTAAAATAAGTTTACCCAAGATATATCTTGATATAGAGAATATATATATATATCAAAATTATAATATATTGGATATATTGGTTGTTATTATAATCGAGTAAGATTATAAATTAAATGGTTATGTAAATAACCAATCAGAATTCATATAAGTGAAATACGTGAATTCAGATAAGTTAAATCTGTAATTTAAACCAGAAATTGAATTAAAACTCTGGAGAATTGGATAAGTGTTTGTAAATGGATTTGGATTAAAAATAAGGAAAATTTAAGATCCTGGGAGATTTTAAATTGTTTTACAAACAGTGTGAATTATATTTTGAAATGAATTTCAAAGTGGAAATGTTTAGAAATGGTTTTATAGTATTGAACTGTAACAACCCGAAAATCTGGGCCAGTTTAAAATTTTTATTTTGGCAATTTTAGCGGATTTTGATTATTTAAAATGAATTATTTTAAATAATATCGACGAGAAATTTATTTTGAATATAATTAGAACGTATATATTATATACGTCGTCGTTAGAATATATAATAATTATATATAATTATAAAAGGAATTGAAAATGGCGCGGTAGTTCGAAAATTCGATTTCTAATTTCAAATGAATATACAGAATTCAATATAAGTCAGAATTGAACGAAACAAGAAATATTTGAATCTGTATAACTATATCTTAGTAACGAAGTTGACAAACTGAGATTTCATCTTAGAAATGATAAGATATGTCCAGTTTAAAATTAGAAATAGTCGCTATGGAATTCAGGCCCTTAAGAATTGACATTTTGCAAACGACCTCGGATTTCGACGAAACCAGTTTGTTTGGGTCCGTGATGTCAAGTTATTGTTAGGTTTCAAATTTCATAATTTTTCGAATCAATATGCGAGCGTGGCAAAGGAAAACGCGTTTGACCATTTCAGTTGAATTTAATCGACTGGAAATTGGCCATTTTTCCAACGGTCTCAGAATTCGGCGAAACTAGTTTTGTTATGACCGTATCGTCAATACGAAGCTAGAAAATATTTTTCGAGAATTTTTAAAGTTCGTATGTGACCCCGGTAATTTGAAATGTACGTTTAAAATTCAATATAGTGATTTAAATGAAAATTCAAAAGGAAACTGATTGTAACGATCAAATCAGCTTGCGATACATATCCCATTGTATCCGGAATGGGGGTATTACGCTAGGGACGACAGTCGTTGGATCCAATTCAAAGCCCGAACGAAAAAGCAACTTTACGGAGAATTAATTGAATAAATAATTAAATATATTTTCTTTTATAATCCCCCCCCCCCCGTTACTTTCTCATTTCAGAAACAAAAACGAAAAAAAAAAAGAAAAAAAGAAAGGAGATACCCGCCTCGTCGATCCCGCCCCCTACCCTAACCACCGCCGCCAGGCGATTTCCGCTCCCTCCCCCAATCGCGCGCCGCTCAGCCCCCCCCCCCTCGACGAAGCTTCCTCCCCCCTCGTCTCGACATCTGCGAAGAAGCCGCGCCCCCCTTGAAGCCCTCGACCCTCTCGCGAAGACGCCGCATCGACGAACCGCGCCACCTCGAAGCCTTGCCTCCTGCCTCCGACGATCGGTGAAACGCCCCCCTTTTTATCTGTAAGTATTTTTATTTTTATTTTTATTTTTAAATTCTTAAAAACTGAATTTTTATAAAATATAAAACTGGAATTTAAAAAAATAAAAAAAAGAATAAAACTGATTTTTAAAGTATTAAAAAATTGATTTTTGTTTTAATATTAAAGACTGATTTTTTTTAAGTATTAAAACTGAAATGTTTTAAAGAAGAAAACTGAAATGGTTTTAAGTATAAAACTGAAAGTTTTAAAAGTATAAAACAGATTTTTATAAAAGAATTTTTAAAACTGGATTTTTTGTAAAGAAAGTAAAAACTGATTTCTTTTAAAAGAATTTTAAAACTGATTTATAAAAATATAAAAACTGATTTTTCTGAGATTTTAAAAACTGAATTATAAAGGAATATAAAAACTGATTTTAAAATGATTTATAAACTAGAAGAAGATTAGAAATTTAAAAGTAAAAATCAGATTTTTATATATGGAAAGCCGAAGTAAAAATCATATTTTTATATATTGAAAGTCAAAGTAAATTTGATTTTTATATATTGAACTCGATAGAAAAAATATGATTTTTATATATTGAACATCGAAGTAAAAATTCGATTTTTATATATTGAATAGCGAAGTAAAAATGTGATTTTTACGTATGTAGTGAAAGCAGCAACGAAGGTGACAAAAAAGGCGAAACGACGAAGACTTCTGCAAATGAAGAGCCGTGGAGCTAGGATAGCTATATGTGAGAATTTCTCACTCTTCAATTTATTTTCTAGTTATATATATATACTAGGATGCAGACGGTGTTTAGTAGCACCCGACACAATCGTCCACAGACCATGGACTTGTTTGTTTGGCTGTTTGGTTATTGATTGCGATATTGGTTTGAATGTGGTTTGTGGTGTGAAAAATCGAATCGATAAATTAGTTAGGATTAGACGTGCGCCGTTATAAGGCGAAGGAGTAAGGCTAGGTTAGACTCTTACTCCAAATTTTGTGGTTTGCATAATGAAATTGATTTGATTGATGTGTGAATGGCGTGGGCCTTCACTAGTCCGGGGATAAGGCTAGGCCTCGTCCCGTTTCTAGTATCGTGCCGTTATGCCGCCGAAATTTTCTAAAATAAGTTAGAAAAATAAAAATATCATTTTATTGAATAAATGAATTGAATAGAAATTCATAGGTTGAAATAAAATGTTTTATCGTTAAAAATATAATTTTTAACGCGAATGTGAATAAATAAATATTCATTTACAAACCAGACGGTTTGTTTATGTACACCTATTTGAAGGACATTGATTGGGTCGATAAATTTTACACATCGCCCAACAGCACAAATAAAATATGTGTTTGATTGTTTGAAACCCCACACGGGTGTTGGGATGAAATTTGAAGTTCACTCATCCTGATTGATTAAATATGTCGATCGATTGATTGACAGGCTGTTATAAGCGTTGAATATCTATATTTGATGCTTTTACAGTGTAGTGCACTTTGGTTGATGGTTGATTATTTTCAATGTTATTATATACATGTGTTGTATGAAAATCCATATAATTAACTTTATATGGTAATTGATTGGGCCTCATTCCAATCGTGAAAATAAAGAATATTTTGATAATAGGAAATATTTGAAATAGAATATTTGAAAATAGAAATATGTGAAGCCGTGATGATTAGATTGACGCCATTTTGACGTGAACGATATTTATATCGATTTTATAACGATTTCGAAATGAATTGAATTGAAAACGATTTCGAAATGAATTGAATTGAAACCGATTTCGAAATGAATTGAATTGAAAACGATTTCGAAATGAATTGAATTGAAAACGATTTCGAAATGAATTGAATTGAAAACGATTTCGAAATGAATTGAATTGAAAACGATTTCGAAATGAATTGAATTGAAAACGATTTCGAAATGAATTGAATTGAAAACGATTTCGAAATGAATTGAATTGAAACCGATTTCGAAATGAATTGAATTGAAAACGATTTCGAAATGAATTGAATTGAAAACGATTTCGAAATGAATTGAATTGAAAACGATTTCGAAATGAATTGAATTGAAAACGATTTCGAAATGAATTGAATTGAAAACGATTTCGAAATGAATTGAATTGAAAACGATTTCGAAATGAATTGAATTGAAAACGATTTCGAAATGAATTGAAAACGAATTCAAATTGAATTGAAAACGAATTGAAATGAATTCAAATTGAATTGAAATTTGAATTGAATAGAAATGAATTTTGAAACGAATTTATAAAGAAGAATTCAATTTTGATTTGAATTGAAAAGGAAGTTGAAATTGCTTTTGAAAAGAATTTAAAACTATTTATATAATTCGTTTTAAATAGAAATCGACGAAGTATATATTATATATATTATATATATAATATAATGGCCTGAATAGAACGCGTCGCGCCGCGGTAGTTCGTGAATTTCGACCATTTATTTCAAACGGACATTGCGGGAGATCCGACCGTCGGATTCTCCTAAAACCGGAACCGTTGGGTTCGTATCGAAAAGAGCTTTCTAATGAATGTTAGAAATTTGAAATCTAACGGTTGGATTTGGAGATACGTCCAAATCAAATTCGAAAAAGGTCGCTGTAAGTGCAGTTCAATGGCCGTTAATGGAAATCGACTGTACGGGCCTTGATAAAATTATTAAAAATAGTAATAATTTGTGTAAAATCATAAGAAATGATTTAGAAAGAATTGGGATGAAAAACTCCATGTTTGAAAAGATAAAAATAGATTTTTATCGAAATGAACTGGTTTTGAACTAGAATTAAAATTCTATTTATTTTTAAATAAATAAATTGAATTTAAAAAGGGTTTTGAAAATAACCAAAATATCCAATGATTGCATTGGAGTGGATTTGAATCGAAATTGTCTTCGGAATATTTCGATGTTGGAATTCGTGATTATACAAGTGTTGTTATGGAAATTTGAAAGATATATATTTATATCGTTATTTCCAATACGACATTTGTTAGTCGTAGAATTTGATATTGAATATAAGCCGATATATTTTCTATTCAGAGCCTTGTATTGAATATCAAATGTGATTTGGGTTTGTCGTGAATGGTGTCTTCACTAACACTGTTCTTGAACCCAGTTGAGAAAAGATTAAATCTTTTTATTTAGATTTAATGAAGTGTACCAATTAAATGATATTTAATTGGAATTAAATTGATATTGATTTTTGGGTTTATCATGAACAGTGTTTTAAACAACACTCGTTCTTTAACCCGATAATTAATGAATGTGATTTTGGGTTTATCGTGAACTGTGTTTTTAAATGACACGGATTCTTTAACCCAGTCGAAGATTAAAACTAAGTGGAGTTTTAATGAATCTTTAATTAGATTGAAATGATCGAAAATGGAGTATCACCAGTTTTGCTCCAGGCGATAGTTAAATCTTTAATTAGATTTGAACGTGAAATGGTAATTGAATTTACCGATAACACTGTGGTGTTAGATATGAAGTATTCACAGTTTTACTTCATGGGATGAATAGGTTGGGATTGGGAAATTATAACAAATGATTACTTCGGTAAGGTTCGCTAATCCCGACTAGTTTGAATTGATATTCAAAAGTTGATTAAAGAATAAATTCAAGAATTTATCTTTGATAAAATTAATGGGAATCTTTCCCTATGAATGTGAAATTAGAAACTAACTGTCGGTTAGCTAAGTAGAATGGTTTTCTGGATATTGATCTGATGTTGGTTTCGGCCTTCGGGGTTAATATTTGGGGAATTATTCTCTTGATTAATTTACGGTTAGTGACTGATGGATTGGAATGAGGCGTATGTTGTGTTTATGTAACACTTATTTAAAATATACGCGAGTTATTCGGGGAGACCGGGTTTATCCCATTCTGAATAACTGATACGACGATAAGTCGAAGATGAAGACGATGGTCGAAGACCGGAAGTCTTCACGTCGTTTGGGTGATAACTGATGATCTTGATTGGGCTGTACACCCAAGAAGATGGAAACAGTTAGTGATCGTCCAGACGTACTTGGAGATCGATGGATATGCGGGGTACTAGGTGCCTCCGGTTTCGTTCAGACCCAGAACGGACTTGTAAATGGACTGTGTGTCTGACATTGGATTTTAGTCCGTGCGATTGATCTCTATTAAATATACATCTGTTTGGCGGCGGAGAATTTATTCTCTTGCTTAACGCCCTTCTCTGAGACGTACGAGCTCAGGGGTTATATATTGATGGATATCAATCGCATGGAGTGAATTGCCTGTGTGGCATGCCTAAGTGGCAAATGATCAAGGCTTCTGTTGAAAAGCAAAGTCTTGTGGTTGATGATCGAAGCACGGCCTTTGTGGCGTAGCTTTGTGTAACGTTGATTCGCGAGTATCACACCCGGTATGAATCAAAAACGGGAGACGGACCTCAGGGAGGGCCTACGTTTCCTCCTAGCTAAAAGTGGCGTCAGTGGTTTTACACGCCCTGACGAGTTTGACTTATGTGGTTGTTGCTGTTGCGAGGCGCCTCGGATTGATCGGTCGTTCTCGAACCGATGGAGTCATTTAGTTGGCTCGCTTACGCCCCAAAGGGCGGCGAAACGTAGTGCTCAGGTATAATAATCCACATCGGTGGACCGGCCCTGTCGCTCCAAGGCTTGCCTGCGCGCTTGCCTGAGACTCGGGCTAGGCAGTCTCGAATCATTGAGGATCTTGCCCCTAGCCTCGGTTCATACCATAAATGATAACCCAACTTCCAATACGACATTTGCGGTTTTGATTGTAAACCTATATATGGCGACATAGTGTTATGGGCCGTTCATGCCGCCTATGATTGATACTTATGATTTGAAGTGTTTTATACACTATGCACTTATAATAGTATCAAATGATTTGTTTTAACCGTATCAAGCATTCTTTGGCTGTTATAAGGGAAAACCCTATCCCCCGGCTTGCGTTGCATTGTGTGATAGGACCTGGGTCTTATAACAGCTTCATTTTTCTTTATTTAGCATTGCGCTGTTTGTTTTATGCACTGGTATTCTTGGGAGAAAACCCGTTCCGTGTTATACGGCGTGGTCCCTTGATTTACCGAACTTTAAAATAAAGAATTATAACTGTTTTAGTTCTCACACCAGTCCCATGACTGACCTGGAGTTTATTGTTTTAACCTAAACTCTGGGTGCCCCTATTTTCCGCACGGGCAGCTAGTAGTTTTGGTTTTGCAGATTTATATTCACAGGATCCTGGTTTACAGCTGGAACGATATCCGGAAAGATTTGTATCCGTATATCTCTTTCTAGTTGTGTATTGTATCATTTTCCGCTGCTATGTATTTAAATGTAATTTAAATCTCTGATATTTCTGTGTAATATTCATTTATACTCTGTATATTCTTGTAATCTGATGCATTGTTGTAATATACAATGAAATGTTCTTCTGTATGGGTTCTGCTGTGGTTTGTTCTCGAACTATCCGACGCTTTCCTTTACGGGGAAGTTGCGGGTCTTCACAGGTGGTATCAGAGCTTTGGTTTACAAAGCTAGAGAACAAGACACATTAGAAACATACGAAAGAATTCATCAGATATTGGGTTAGTAATATCCAATTAGAATGACTCGTTAGAGATAGGATCTGTGGTATCCTAGAACGAGTGTGAAGAGTATATTTTTTTTCAAATGAAAACAAATTTCGTTTTGAAAATTTAAATCAATTATTCGTATTTGATTATTTATTTTATATTGATTAGGACAATCCGATATATAAAGATTTTGCATATATGTCTTGCAAACGTGTATTCGAAGTTTTAATATATTGGGTAGATATAGAATCCCTCTAGTGTCCGGGAATAATTCTGGTGATGGGGCACTGTCGCCAGTATTTATTTTCGAGCGACGAAAGTGAGATTTCTATATATTTCCTATTGACTGGTGTGAGAACCAAAATTAGATAGGGCCTATTGTTTTGATTTGGCATCAAAAATCTGATTTTTGACTATGTATCAAAATTATGAATTTGAAACTCTAATTCACTAATTGATTGATGTTTGTGTTGTTTGCCTATTTGTTTGCTAATTTTGAACCATTATGCCTAATAGCATCAAATATTGAATTGTATTGAAAATTGGTCGCATGTGCTTGCATATACATATATATCATTGAACAGGTCATAGCAAGGAGGCTAGAGCCAGAGAATAAAATTTGTTTGCCCGACAAATAGGTACATGTTTACTACATAATTTCCTGTTTTGTTTGGGTGATGATGATTTTGTGAGCCTATTGGCTAGCCGCTTGGCTTTTTCTTTTTCTTTTTGAGATCTGAAGGACCGGGGAAGCTATTTGAAATTCCCCGATGCTCCCGGTGCAGGGGAGGTTATGGCGAAATTTTTCAAAAATTTAGGGTGTTAGCCAAATTTTTGAGATTTTAGGAAATTCTCAGAAACTAAAGAGTTGGAGAGTAGAAGCCAGATCGAGCGTAGTGTTGAATAATCAAACCACTTTCGACTTTGTTCCTTTCCGGGGACGAAAAGTTTTAAGTGGGGGAGATTGTAACAACCCGAAAATCTGGGCCAGTTTAAAATTTTTATTTTGGCAATTTTAGCGGATTTTGATTATTTAAAATGAATTATTTTAAATAATATCGACGAGAAATTTATTTTGAATATAATTAGAACGTATATATTATATACGTCGTCGTTAGAATATATAATAATTATATATAATTATAAAAGGAATTGAAAATGGCGCGGTAGTTCGAAAATTCGATTTCTAATTTCAAATGAATATACAGAATTCAATATAAGTCAGAATTGAACGAAACAAGAAATATTTGAATCTGTATAACTATATCTTAGTAACGAAGTTGACAAACTGAGATTTCATCTTAGAAATGATAAGATATGTCCAGTTTAAAATTAGAAATAGTCGCTATGGAATTCAGGCCCTTAAGAATTGACATTTTGCAAACGACCTCGGATTTCGACGAAACCAGTTTGGTTGGGTCCGTGATGTCAAGTTATTGTTAGGTTTCAAATTTCATAATTTTTCGAATCAATATGCGAGCGTGGCAAAGGAAAACGCGTTTGACCATTTCAGTTGAATTTAATCGACTGGAAATTGGCCATTTTTCCAACGGTCTCAGAATTCGGCGAAACTAGTTTTGTTAGGACCGTATCGTCAATACGAAGCTAGAAAATATTTTTCGAGAATTTTTAAAGTTCGTATGTGACCCCGGTAATTTGAAATGTACGTTTAAAATTCAATATAGTGATTTAAATGAAAATTCAAAAGGAAACTGATTGTAACGATCAAATCAGCTTGCGATACATATCCCATTGTATCCGGAATGGGGGTATTACGCTAGGGACGACAGTCGTTGGATCCAATTCAAAGCCCGAACGAAAAAGCAACTTTACGGAGAATTAATTGAATAAATAATTAAATATATTTTCTTTTATAATCCCCCCCCCCCCCGTTACTTTCTCATTTCAGAAACAAAAAAGAAAAAAAAAAGAAAAAAAGAAAGGAGAAACCCGCCTCGTCGATCCCGCCCCCTACCCTAACCACCGCCGCCAGGCGATTTCCGCTCCCTCCCCCAATCGCGCGCCGCTCAGCCCCCCCCCCCCCCCTCGACGAAGCTTCCTCCCCCCTCGTCTCGACATCTGCGAAGAAGCCGCGCCCCCCTTGAAGCCCTCGACCCTCTCGCGAAGACGCCGCATCGACGAACCGCGCCACCTCGAAGCCTTGCCTCCTGCCTCCGACGATCGGTGAAACGCCCCCCTTTTTATCTGTATGTATTTTTATTTTTATTTTTAAATTCTTAAAAACTGAATTTTTATAAAATATAAAACTGGAATTTAAAAAAATAAAAAAAAGAATAAAACTGATTTTTAAAGTATTAAAAAATTGATTTTTGTTTTAATATTAAAGACTGATTTTTTTTAAGTATTAAAACTGAAATGTTTTAAAGAAGAAAACTGAAATGGTTTTAAGTATAAAACTGAAAGTTTTAAAAGTATAAAACAGATTTTTATAAAAGAATTTTTAAAACTGGATTTTTTGTAAAGAAAGTAAAAACTGATTTCTTTTAAAAGAATTTTAAAACTGATTTATAAAAATATAAAAACTGATTTTTCTGAGATTTTAAAAACTGAATTATAAAGGAATATAAAAACTGATTTTAAAATGATTTATAAACTAGAAGAAGATTAGAAATTTAAAAGTAAAAATCAGATTTTTATATATGGAAAGCCGAAGTAAAAATCATATTTTTATATATTGAAAGTCAAAGTAAATTTGATTTTTATATATTGAACTCGATAGAAAAAATATGATTTTTATATATTGAACATCGAAGTAAAAATTCGATTTTTATATATTGAATAGCGAAGTAAAAATGTGATTTTTACGTATGTAGTGAAAGCAGCAACGAAGGTGACAAAAAAGGCGAAACGACGAAGACTTCTGCAAATGAAGAGCCGTGGAGCTAGGATAGCTATATGTGAGAATTTCTCACTCTTCAATTTATTTTCTAGTTATATATATATACTAGGATGCAGACGGTGTTTAGTAGCACCCGACACAATCGTCCACAGACCATGGACTTGTTTGTTTGGCTGTTTGGTTATTGATTGCGATATTGGTTTGAATGTGGTTTGTGGTGTGAAAAATCGAATCGATAAATTGGTTAGGATTAGACGTGCGCCGTTATAAGGCGAAGGAGTAAGGCTAGGTTAGACTCTTACTCCAAATTTTGTGGTTTGCATAATGAAATTGATTTGATTGATGTGTGAATGGCGTGGGCCTTCACTAGTCCGGGGATAAGGCTAGGCCTCGTCCCGTTTCTAGTATCGTGCCGTTATGCCGCCGAAATTTTCTAAAATAAGTTAGAAAAATAAAAATATCATTTTATTGAATAAATGAATTGAATAGAAATTCATAGGTTGAAATAAAATGTTTTATCGTTAAAAATATAATTTTTAACGCGAATGTGAATAAATAAATATTCATTTACAAACCAGACGGTTTGTTTATGTACACCTATTTGAAGGACATTGATTGGGTCGATAAATTTTACACATCGCCCAACAGCACAAATAAAATATGTGTTTGATTGTTTGAAACCCCACACGGGTGTTGGGATGAAATTTGAAGTTCACTCATCCTGATTGATTAAATATGTCGATCGATTGATTGACAGGCTGTTATAAGCATTGAATATCTATATTTGATGCTTTTACAGTGTAGTGCACTTTGGTTGATGGTTGATTATTTTCAATGTTATTATATACATGTGTTGTATGAAAATCCATATAATTAACTTTATATGGTAATTGATTGGGCCTCATTCCAATCGTGAAAATAAAGAATATTTTGATAATAGGAAATATTTGAAATAGAATATTTGAAAATAGAAATATGTGAAGCCGTGATGATTAGATTGACGCCATTTTGACGTGAACGATATTTATATCGATTTTATAACGATTTCGAAATGAATTGAATTGAAAACGATTTCGAAATGAATTGAATTGAAACCGATTTCAAAATGAATTGAATTGAAAACGATTTCGAAATGAATTGAATTGAAAACGATTTCGAAATGAATTGAATTGAAAACGATTTCGAAATGAATTGAATTGAAAACGATTTCGAAATGAATTGAATTGAAAACGATTTCGAAATGAATTGAATTGAAAACGATTTCGAAATGAATTGAATTGAAACCGATTTCGAAATGAATTGAATTGAAAACGATTTCGAAATGAATTGAATTGAAAACGATTTCGAAATGAATTGAATTGAAAACGATTTCGAAATGAATTGAATTGAAAACGATTTCGAAATGAATTGAATTGAAAACGATTTCGAAATGAATTGAATTGAAAACGATTTCGAAATGAATTGAAAACGAATTCAAATTGAATTGAAAACGAATTGAAATGAATTCAAATTGAATTGAAATTTGAATTGAATAGAAATGAATTTTGAAACGAATTTATAAAGAAGAATTCAATTTTGATTTGAATTGAAAAGGAAGTTGAAATTGCTTTTGAAACGAATTTAAAACTATTTATATAATTCGTTTTAAATAGAAATCGACGAAGTATATATTATATATATTATATATATAATATAATGGCCTGAATAGAACGCGCCGCGCCGCGGTAGTTCGTGAATTTCGACCATTTATTTCAAACGGACATTGCGGGAGATCCGACCGTCGGATTCTCCTAAAACCGGAACCGTTGGGTTCGTATCGAAAAGAGCTTTCTAATGAATGTTAGAAATTTGAAATCTAACGGTTGGATTTGGAGATACGTCCAAATCAAATTCGAAAAAGGTCGCTGTAAGTGCAGTTCAATGGCCGTTAATGGAAATCGACTGTACGGGCCTTGATAAAATTATTAAAAATAGTAATAATTTGTGTAAAATCATAAGAAATGATTTAGAAAGAATTGGGATGAAAAACTCCATGTTTGAAAAGATAAAAATAGATTTTTATCGAAATGAACTGGTTTTGAACTAGAATTAAAATTCTATTTATTTTTAAATAAATAAATTGAATTTAAAAAGGGTTTTGAAAATAACCAAAATATCCAATGATTGCATTGGAGTGGATTTGAATCGAAATTGTCTTCGGAATATTTCGATGTTGGAATTCGTGATTATACAGGTGTTGTTATGGAAATTTGAAAGATATATATTTATATCGTTATTTCTAATACGACATTTGTTAGTCGTAGAATTTGATATTGAATATAAGCCGATATATTTTCTATTCAGAGCCTTGTATTGAATATCAAATGTGATTTGGGTTTGTCGTGAATGGTGTCTTCACTAACACTGTTCTTGAACCCAGTTGAGAAAAGATTAAATCTTTTTATTTAGATTTAATGAAGTGTACCAATTAAATGATATTTAATTGGAATTAAATTGATATTGATTTTTGGGTTTATCGTGAACAGTGTTTTAAACAACACTCGTTCTTTAACCCGATAATTAATGAATGTGATTTTGGGTTTATCGTGAACTGTGTTTTTAAATGACACGGATTCTCTAACCCAGTCGAAGATTAAAACTAAGTGGAGTTTTAATGAATCTTTAATTAGATTGAAATGATCGAAAATGGAGTATCACCAGTTTTGCTCCAGGCGATAGTTAAATCTTTAATTAGATTTGAACGTGAAATGGTAATTGAATTTACCGATAACACTGTGGTGTTAGATATGAAGTATTCACAGTTTTACTTCATGGGATGAATAGGTTGGGATTGGGAAATTATAACAAATGATTACTTCGGTAAGGTTCGCTAATCCCGACTAGTTTGAATTGATATTCAAAAGTTGATTAAAGAATAAATTCAAGAATTTATCTTTGATAAAATTAATGGGAATCTTTCCCTATGAATGTGAAATTAGAAACTAACTGTCGGTTAGCTAAGTAGAATGGTTTTCTGGATATTGATCTGATGTTGGTTTCGGCCTTCGGGGTTAATATTTGGGGAATTATTCTCTTGATTAATTTACGGTTAGTGACTGATGGATTGGAATGAGGCGTATGTTGTGTTTATGTAACACTTATTTAAAATATACGCGAGTTATTCGGGGAGACCGGGTTTATCCCATTCTGAATAACTGATACGACGATAAGTCGAAGATGAAGACGATGGTCGAAGACCGGAAGTCTTCACGTCGTTTGGGTGATAACTGATGATCTTGATTGGGCTGTACACCCAAGAAGATGGAAACAGTTAGTGATCGTCCAGACGTACTTGGAGATCGATGGATATGCGGGGTACTAGGTGCCTCCGGTTTCGTTCAGACCCAGAACGGACTTGTAAATGGACTGTGTGTCTGACATTGGATTTTAGTCCGTGCGATTGATCTCTATTAAATATACATCTGTTTGGCGGCGGAGAATTTATTCTCTTGCTTAACGCCCTTCTCTGAGACGTACGAGCTCAGGGGTTATATATTGATGGATATCAATCGCATGGAGTGAATTGCCTGTGTGGCATGCCTAAGTGGCAAATGATCAAGGCTTCTGTTGAAAAGCAAAGTCTTGTGGTTGATGATCGAAGCACGGCCTTTGTGGCGTAGCTTTGTGTAACGTTGATTCGCGAGTATCACACCCGGTATGAATCAAAAACGGGAGACGGACCTCAGGGAGGGCCTACGTTTCCTCCTAGCTAAAAGTGGCGTCAGTGGTTTTACACGCCCTGACGAGTTTGACTTATGTGGTTGTTGCTGTTGCGAGGCGCCTCGGATTGATCGGTCGTTCTCGAACCGATGGAGTCATTTAGTTGGCTCGCTTACGCCCCAAAGGGCGGCGAAACGTAGTGCTCAGGTATAATAATCCACATCGGTGGACCGGCCCTGTCGCTCCAAGGCTTGCCTGCGCGCTTGCCTGAGACTCGGGCTAGGCAGTCTCGAATCATTGAGGATCTTGCCCCTAGCCTCGGTTCATACCATAAATGATAACCCAACTTCCAATACGACATTTGCGGTTTTGATTGTAAACCTATATATGGCGACATAGTGTTATGGGCCGTTCATGCCGCCTATGATTGATACTTATGATTTGAAGTGTTTTATACACTATGCACTTATAATAGTATCAAATGATTTGTTTTAACCGTATCAAGCATTCTTTGGCTGTTATAAGGGAAAACCCTATCCCCCGGCTTGCGTTGCATTGTGTGATAGGACCTGGGTCTTATAACAGCTTCATTTTTCTTTATTTAGCATTGCGCTGTTTGTTTTATGCACTGGTATTCTTGGGAGAAAACCCGTTCCGTGTTATACGGCGTGGTCCCTTGATTTACCGAACTTTAAAATAAAGAATTATAACTGTTTTAGTTCTCACACCAGTCCCATGACTGACCTGGAGTTTATTGTTTTAACCTAAACTCTGGGTGCCCCTATTTTCCGCACGGGCAGCTAGTAGTTTTGGTTTTGCAGATTTATATTCACAGGATCCTGGTTTACAGCTGGAACGATATCCGGAAAGCTTTGTATCCGTATATCTCTTTCTAGTTGTGTATTGTATTATTTTCCGCTGCTATGTATTTAAATGTAATTTAAATCTCTGATATTTCTGTGTAATATTCATTTATACTCTGTATATTCTTGTAATCTGATGGATTGTTGTAATATACAATGAAATGTTCTTCTGTATGGGTTCTGCTGTGGTTTGTTCTCGAACTATCCGACGCTTTCCTTTACGGGGAAGTTGCGGGTCTTCACATGAACTCACTTCGATCACTGGAAAATAGATTCTGATGATGACAGTTGCATCATCAGTATTCATTTTCGACTTGTAAGTGACGAATTACTACTAGAGATATTGTTTTGAATTTGTTTTGGGAAAGACAAGTTGTGTTGAATTTCAAAATGGGATTTATTAAATAGATTTGAATATAGAGTTTGAATAAAGAGAATTCAAATAGATTTGAATAAAGAGAATTCAAGTAGAAGTTGAATATAAAAATTCAAAGGGAGTTTGAATATATGAAATTCAATGAAATTGAAATAGAGTTTGAATATAGAAATTCAAAGGAAATTCAAACATAGGATTTGAATATAGAAAATTCAAAGGGGATTTGAATATGGGAATTCAAATGAGATTTGAATAAAGAAGATTTAAATAATGAAATTTGAATATAGATTCAAATAGAATTGAAATGAAATTCAAATATAGAATTTGAATAAGGAAACTGAAACGAAATTCAAATATAAAATTTGACTAAGAGATTTGAAATGAAATTCAAATATAAAATTTGAATAGAAATCGAATAGAATTAACTAAGTCGAAGAGGAATTAGTTAATCGAGTTTTGAATTTGAAGTTGAACTTTGAAAGGTGGATTGGATTTGTAAACGGATATTCGAAATCGAATATAGAACTTAAATTTGGAATTTGGATTCAAATTAGTTAATAAGAAAGTTAAAATATATTTGAACATCTCATGTTCAAATATAAAAGTGGAACAGGCTAAAGAGTTAATCAACAAAATTTAATCAACAAATTTAGTTAAAACGATTGGTATAGTTAAAATAGATTGGGCAGGTATAAATATACATGAGATAGGTATCGAAAAAGGTATGAAGGTATATAAATAGAATGAAGGTATATAAATAGAATGCTCGACGAAAAGGTATGTATTTAATTCATATATGAGATTTTATGTGCCGTATCGGCTAGCCGCTTGGCTTTTCTTTTTCTTTTGGATTGGTGAGGGCCATGGGAGGCTATTTGAAATATCCCGATGCTCCTAGTACAAAGGAGGTTATGGAGAATTTTTCCGAGAATATAAGGAGTTAGAATATTTTTAAGATAATTTGATAGTTAGAAATCAACGTATCGAAATATATAGAAGTTGATAAGGAAACGAACTTAGAAATAGAATAGTAAAATAAAAAAATGGAAGACTAAGAATAAAATCTAGTAAGAACAGAAAGAGGAAGCGTGTACGTGATTAAAAGTGAATAAGTAGTTGTGTGGTATTGGTTATTCGAGTAAGTAGTCATATCTGTTTTGACGTTATAAATGTTATTCAGTCAAGGTCTGAGAGGTAGTTATACCCCAACTTGATTGATTTCATTATTAACAAATAAATAGTAAGATTTCAGGCTCGAAGGTCAATGTTGAATAAGAGTTAGTTGAATATAGTATTTGGGTTGTCGTAACGATGTTTTACACAACATCCGTTTTAACCCAAATAAGTGTAAACTTGGAAATAGAATAATAAATATTTCCTAAGTACAGAAATAAACGAGATCGGAAAAGAGATAAGTAATTGGAATATTTTCCAATTATAAATAGCATATATTTTCTAAAGTTTAGAAAATAAAGGAAGGCGATATTCGGAAATGTTTTCCAAATAGCGTAAAAGGCCAATATGGTTATTAAAAATATTTGGTTAACAAATATTGATAAAGAAATAAAGAAGTAATTTAACTAATGGAATATTGATTAAGGGCTCAGTCGAATTTAAAAAAGGAAAATTTGATTTTTGGAAAGAGTAAACTGTTTAAAAACTCCCAGGGAAAGACTGGTTGAATTAAAAACAAATTTAACAAAAATTTGTGAAAGCAAATTTGAATTAAAGTAAAGCCAATAAAGTGGTAACTGAGTTTGAATTAGAATGATATCAAGACGAATTGGATTGTGAGATTCAAATTTGAAGTGTAATGGCATAATCAAGTAAAGAGCTGGGAATCGAGAAGAAACTCGAGTTTAAATGATATTTGGCTTGGTAAAAAGGCGAATGATTGTGTTAGAGATGAAAGTGATTTCAGAATTTGATTGGGATAACATTGGTATATGCTGAGTTGATAGCATATGGAAGTGATAGAGTTGATATGCCCGACAAAAAAGTACAAGTTTATATTTCATATGATATGAGATTTTGATGAGCTAAATTGGCAAGCCGCTTGGCTGTTTGATTTTCTTTTGGGTTAGAGATGGCCTGGAGTGGCGAGTTGTGGTTTGACGTATATGCCGGTACAAAGGAGGTGCTGGCGAAATTTTTCGAAGAGTTAAGGCATTAGAAAATTTTCATGATTTTTGAAAATTTTTGTTGATAAGAATTATTTAATAATTTAATTGAAATTAAATTGGTTCAGTTGAAACTGAAGTTAAAGAGTGAACAAATATGTTCTAACCAGTTTATAGGGTCGTCCTCTACCTTTTAGCAATTTCGAGGACGAAATTATTTTAAGTGGGGAAGATTGTAATGACCCGCATTGGCAGAGGTATTATGATTAATTTATTATATTATATAAATGGTGGTTTAGTGAATTTAATGGTCGTGGAATTAAATAATGATGAATATTTAATTAAAATAATAAATTAAATAATATATTTAATTCTGAAATAATCAGAATTGGCTGAAATGACGATATGGTGTGAACCGGATCATCTGTGATATTTAATTCGGCTTGGAATTGAATTTGAATAACGAATATATTCAATCGTCGACAGTTGAACGTATAATTATATTATAATTATAATCGAACTCGAAATGGCGCGGTAGTTCGCTATTTGGCGATTTGAACTTCAACTGAATGTGCATGATTCGTTTGAAGCCGGATTTCTGTGAAACAAGAAACGTGTGGAGCTGGTGGAGTATATCTTTCTAGTGGAAGAGAAAAATCGATATTTCGTCGTGTAGATTTTGAGATATGTCCAAATCAAATATTAAAATAGTCGCTATAGAATCGTTTATCGGCCATAACGGTTATTTCGAAATATCTAGATATCGGGTGTGAATTCAGACAAGGTTCTTTTGAGACATAACGATAATTTAATTTTTAGAATTTTACTGTAATTTTTAATCAATTTAATAAGTGACTTTTTATTTAAAGTATTTCGCACCCTGTGATCAACATTTTGAGGTTTCAAAATGTGAGTCAATCTATCGGTATTTTTATAGATTTGGGATCACGGCACGTTACTCGATTTAATGATATTTTCATATCAGTCCGTGGACAAACTGAGTTTCGAAAAATGGCGTACTCTCAGATGTAAACCAAAATGTGAAAATGTGTGAACACAAGAGGAGCCACATTACTCTTTCTTCCACCACCCGTTCCCCCCCGTTCAAAACAAACCCACGTACATATGATATATTAGAAACTTCTATAAAATATCATACCCTTATATATAGCCACTATCCTTTACCTAAACCCTAAGTCTTCTTTCATTTCTGGTCAACAAAGAAACCGCCGCTGTTTCTTCTTACAGAAACAATTTCGTGATTTTCAATAAATGATATTAATTCAAAGAAAATGTTATAAATTCCAAAAATCATATCAGTGTAATCCTTGTTCATTTCTCTTCGATCCTATACAAAATCTGTTGGGTGCGATACCCATTCTTGCGTTCGATTGCGGAAGACAGTAGGCCTAGGGCATCGGTTTTCTGGAAGTCAAAGCATCGGTGAGGGGTGGAGTCTGAAGTGGAGTGAGGCGGAGAAGGGAGGCGCAACCAGTGGTAAGGGTCGTCGTCGTTGCGATGGCAACTGATGGTGGGTTTTTGGGTTGAACGGGGCTCAATATTCATTTGTATTTGGGGCTGCGAGCCAAACATAAGGCACCGGAAGGGCTTGGGTCCGGTCTGAGGTTGAAGTGAGGACGTTGGTGAGGTACTGGGTGATCTCGGTTGTTTGTGAAGTGAGGTATTGGGTTTGGGAGTAGAAGATGATGCTTCAGTAAGGTATGGATAGGGGTTAAAGGGGCATGATGTCATAGTTGCGTGTTGTTCTGTATTTGAAACAAGTAAGGAGGATTTTCAAACTTGTCTTTTGTTATTGATGTTTTGTGCCTTGTACTGAAGTGTTGAAATGGTAAGTGGCTGAAGTTCGGTCTCTGTTATTGGGGGAGTGCAGCATCATTTTGGGTGAAGTGAACTCAGTTAACGATGATTTGGGGGACTGTAAGAAGGAGAAATCAATGAGGAAAACAGGTCGGCCTATTGTGAAACATTTGTAAGGAGTGTTATACGGTTGGTGCGAGTCTGATTTCGGTGGGCTAATGTTGAGAAGGAGAAGATGAATTCCAGGAAGACAATGGGAAAATGGTGGCGTATGGGTTTAAAGTGTTCGGGCTTGAAAGGGTGGGATGAGGCATGAATATGGGCCTAGTGACTTATGAATGGGCTGGGCCAATATAATGAAGGGGAAGAAGGTGTGCTCAGGTCCAAATATTTGAGATGTGGTGGGCCGAGAATTTGAGAACTGGACGAAATACGGTTCGTTAGAACCGCATCGGAATACACTACAAACCGTGAAGTCTGAAATGAATTGGAGCTCATCAAAATTTATGGCGAAATAAATTGTCCGCCTGAATCAACGACAATTATCGTTATTAACGATGATAGTCCAATGTGAGTAAATCTCACTAACTCTGAACAGTTTATAATTTTATGTTGTATTTTTAGAACTGTTAAATATTGACTGATTGACTGTGTGTTGACTGTTTGATTGAACTACTAGTCAGTTAGTTGAATTTCTATATTGATTCTGTTTAACAGAATATATCATATGGAACTGAAAGTGATGTTATCTATATTGTTTAACATCTGTGATGCAGGGAAACAGGTTGGAGGAATCCAACTGGATTCCTCAACATTTATTTTACTGTTTTCATATATTGTGATATATGATGTGTTATATAATCTGTTATGGATTATGTGTGTTGGAATGATGTTGATCATTGTTATTCGATATTGTAAATATCATAAAGACCCTGGGATGTAAAAAGAATTATTTCAATGTATATTGAAATAAAAGGATTTTATAAAATCAACAGATTTTATAAAAGGAAATATTTCGAAAATAAATAAAAGGGAAAATGTTTTTAAAACGAATAGAGTTTATAAAAGGGAAACCATTTGTAAAGTGAAGAACTGTTACTAAAAGTAAATCTTTATAAATGAATAGTTTATTCGAATAGAATAAAGGAGTAAATCGATGTTAGTTAATTGATTAGTGTTAAAGTAAAAGGAGTAAATCGATGTTAGTTAATCGATTAGTGTTAAAGTAAAAGGAGTAAATCGATGTTAGTTAATCGATTAGTGTTAAAGTAAAAGGAGTAAATCGATGTTAGTTAATCGATTAGTGATAAGGTTAAAAGGAGATAATCAATGTTAGTTAATCGATTTGAGTTAAAGTTAAAAGGAATTAATCGATGTTAGTTAATCGATTAGAGAATAAAGTAAAAGGAGTTAATTGATGTTAGTTAATCGATTAGTGATAAGGTTAAAAGGAATTAATCGATGTTAGTTAATCGATTAGAGAATAAAGTAAAAGGAGTTAATCGATGTTAGTTAATCGATTAGTGTTAAAGTAAAAGGAGTAAATCGATGTTAGTTTAATCGATTAGAGTTAAAGCAAATGAGTTAATCGAATATAGTTATTCGAATAGAAAGTAAAAGGAGTTAATCGATGTTAGTTTAATTGATTAGTGTTAAAGTAAAATGAGTTAATCGAATATAGTTTATTCGAATAGAAAGTAAAAGGAGTTATCGAATATAGTTTATTCGAAAGGAGTTAAGTGAAATGAGTAAATCAATAGCGTTAGTCAAATAGAGTTAATCAATAGTGTTAGTCCAATAGAGTTAATTGATAAGGGTTAATCGAATAGAGTTAAGTGAAAAGAGTCAATTGAATATAGCTATTCGAGGAAGGTTATAATTGAAGTTAGATATTTCGAAAGCAGGGATTATAACGTTATCATTATAATCAATATTTTCAATAAAGGAGTGGATTCGTAAATTGAATCCGTGAGTTACGTAAAGAAGTTGTTAAAGGTTTAAAATATAAACTGTTACTATTTCGAAGTTATAACGTTGTTCAATTAAGGTCTGAGAGGTAATTATACCCCAACTTGATTGACTTCCTTCTTAACTAAGGAATGGTAAGGTTGATAGTGAATGATGGTTAAGGAAATGGTTTGTGTTGGCATAGCGATGTTTGTTTAAACATCTGTCTAAGTCCAATGAAGAAGCTTTGGAAATGTTTTCCAAATAAGAAACCAGAAATGTTTTCTAATAAAGAAAACAAGAAATGGAAATGTTTTCCATTGTTAATAACGTATATTTTCCAAATTTAGAAAATAGGAAACATTGAATATAGGGAAACATGAGATAAGTAAATTAATGGAATAAAGAGATAAAAGTGGAATGATGTTTGATCGATATAAATTTCCATTTGGAAATAATATCGTTGTTTGCACACTTGTTTTTATTCGATAGTTAAATCACAGACTATCGAAGTTTTTGACCATTTTAACGTTGTTAATATGGAGAGACCGGTTGGATTATTATCCAAAGAACCACTCTGTATTGGCATAAGCATTGCGAATCATATATGCCAAAGCAAATTGAAGACGGAGTTATGCAAGGGCTATCCTGTTTACAGAATAGTGCCTTCGGTTCATCCTGTTCCTGGATGACTTGTATGGACGGATGTCTGATAGAGTATTTCCAGACGATCACGTATATTGACTTCTCCAACCGTACCAAGAGTGGAAGCGGAGAAGGAAACTTCTTTTAGCTAACACATAATGTATTGTTGTAGACGTCAATCGGTGATTTGATGGATTTGACGATGTGGCATTCAAGGTGAATCTGATGTGATGATAAAGCGTAGCTTCTAGCCTCATCATCCGGTAAATGACAGAAATCGGGCAGGCAGCATGGCTAAGTCGGTCTAACCGAAGTAGGGTGTATAATCACCTGATCTAGAGTTTCATTTACTTCTAAAAATCTATTGTTGATGCTGTCCCATTCGGGAAACGGTTGCTGATCCCAACCGTTGGTGATATACATTCGATATGCTCAAGCGAAATGAGTGGTCGGTCATGTGTGGCCGGGTTGCAAGATGTTCTTGTTGAACCCAGTGTATTCCTCTCTAGAGGTACACTAGCAGAAGGTGGTTCCATACCTTGTCATAGTTGGAAATCCATTACCCAATACGTGCTTGCGGTTTTGAGTTGTATACTATATATGTAGAACGTGAGATGAAAGCGTTTCTGCTAGATGATTATCTATACTGTGGTTGATAGACATTATTATAATATCAAAAGGTTTTTGATATAAAGTTATTTTGGATTCTCATAAGGGAAAAACCCATTCCGTTATGCGGCGTGGTCTTATGAGATATCATATACCTGTATAACTATTTTAAACTGTTTTACTCATACCAGTCCCATGACTGACCCGGAGTTTACTTTGTTGTTTTCCCTAAACTCTTGGGTGCCTAAATTTGTATGGGCAGTCAAGTAGTCGGGATTTACATATACATTGAAGAGCTGGAGCAGGAGGCTTCAGAATTATATCGCTATTATTATTCCGCTGTGTTGTAAGTGCTGTACTTTGATAATGATGTGTATATGCAAGTACAGATGTATATTTCAAGTTATGTTATATATATTATATGTTATTCGTTCCGCTATGAGGTTCGTGTTACTCTGATGTTGTGTTCTTCTTCTTCTTCTTCTATTCTAAGTTTCTATCTTATCTTTCCTCACCCTCTAATTTCTTTCACTAATTACCAGGATTTTTCGATGTTTTGGTTATCGACATCGTGTTTATGTCGATAACCAAAGTCGCTAAAAATCCGGGTCATTACAATAATCCCCCTGTAGATTATCGAAGAACACAAATTCAAATCTCATAGACATTTATTTCCTCGTCTATGGTCCGCTTATAATTTCTATGTTCATCACTAATAATGTCATCAGAAGTCTCCACTGATGGCATTGTGGCATTAAATGGTCGCTGCTCCATTTCAATTTCTTCCAGTTCCTCATCTTCATCAGCACCTTGGTAGTTTCTGTTAGGGCATCGTGAAACCACTGACATAGAGGATCCACTGGGTCTTGTAAGTAAAAAAATTGCTACACATGTGCATCCAAGATATAAGAATCATTCAAATGTCCTATCCGATTCAGATTGGCTAAAGTAAACCCCAGTTCATCTATTTTGATGCCCCTAATACTCTCAACCCAATCAAGTTTGATTATAGGTACACTAAAGTTGTAGTAGTCCATCTCCCAAATCTATGTAATCACACCTTAAAAGCACATCTTTTGTTGTGGGGATTTTATCCTTAGAAATAGCTACTAGCATTACATCTACTTCCAGAAATACTACACTGTTCTATACTGATCGAATGCCAACATGCTCCTTGGTATTGAATATTACTCCATCAACCGTGTATGCACCAAAGTAGGCACTTGATGGTTTGAACCTCTTAAAATCCACCTAAATTTTTCTGAAACTTTGTTTCCAGGAATGGAAAGTTCATCTGATACCAGCAAGAACAATTCAAAAAAAAAATTGCATTAGCTTTCAGTTTTAAAAAATCATTAACTTTCAATTCAAAAAATGAAAGAATAAGTTCATTTAATACCTGCATAAACAATGCATTAGCTTTCAATTCAAAAAAAAACAAGTCGGAAGAACTACATTAAGCCATCAATAAATCGACGACTTGCCCTTTTCTTTAACCATGTCGCAAATGTCTTGTTCTGTTTATCCTTTAGTCATTTCTCTGATTTGGTTGATTTGCTATCTTTTTCTAGCCTTAGTATCTCCAAGTGTTCATTGTATTAAAATAAATTCAAACAAGTTAGCTATGTAAAAAAATGTAATACAATCTGCATATTCAATAAACAATACATAGTTAAGTAACATAAGACTTACGCAAAGTAGGGCCTTGCATCCTCCATATTATGCGATACACAGAGATATACTTGATCAAATTTCTTTCCATTAAATGCTAAGTATAACATTCCTGATTTTTTTTTATTTTCATGACGAAGATCTGATCTACAACTCCCTGGAGTTCCAACAGTACTAGGATTGTCAAGCAAGTGTGTGGCACAAAATTCAACAGCCTCTTCAACTATGTAGCGTTCTGCTATGCACCCCTCCGGATGACTGCGACTTTTCACCCATCTTTTAAATACCTTCATATATCGTTCAAAGGGGTGCATCCATTGAAAAAAATAGGGAGACATAGCTCTACTTCTCTCACAAGATGAACAATCAAATGAATCATAACGTCAAAAAATGGAGGGAAGTATTTCTCAAGCAAGAAATTTGTAACAACTAGGTCGACTTGCATTTTATCAATTTGGCACATATTGTCTTGAAGAATAGGCAGAAGTGTATGATTGCAAACCTTACCTGCTTCTTTAGAATAGGACGCAATGCAACAGGTAAAAGAAATTGCAATATGGTGTGACCGTCATGCAACCTAAAACCAATAAGTCTTAAATCATGCATAGAGACAAGATTCCTAATGTTAGATAAAAAAAATTAATGACATTATCATGTTAAGGAAAGAGTTGCAAACAAATTTGTTTTCTTTTGCAAGAAAGTTCCAACTAGCCATAGGCAACTTTGAACTTTTGGTACCATCGTTAACTACCAAATCCTTCATAATGCACATGGCCCACATGTCTAATTGAGCAGAATCCCCATCTTTTTTCTTTCCTGGAACATTCAACAAGGTACCAAGAATCGCCTCAGCAAGGTTTTTACCTACATGCATCATATGAAGCATATGTCGAACCGGAATATATGGCCATTACTCTAGCTGAAAAAAAAACAGACTTCTTCTTCCAAACGATTTTGATACGGTCTTCACAACCTATCACTGAAGGAGGATCTACCTTTTTGCCAAACACATAGTTCATGCCATCCACTTTTTCTAACACTTCTTCACCTGTTAACGGAACAGGATCCATGTCCTTCTCTACTGTATTGTCAAAAGCTTTTTTCTGCTTCCGATAAGGATGATCTCATAGTAAGAACCTCCAATGTCTCATGAATGAAATTTTCCTACCATGCTTCATGTATCTTGGTTTTGTCTTATCGATGCATATTGGACAAGCATTGTAACCCTTCACAGCGCTACCAGACAAGTTCCCGTAAGCGGAAAAGTCGTTAATAGTCCAAAGAAATGTTGCTATCAGCATGAAGTATTCACCTTTTAGTGCATCATATACTCCATCAACACCCTCCCATGATAACTTAAGATCATCTACTAGGGGTTGAAGATAGATGTCGATATCATTACCTGGCTGTTTTGGTCAAGAAATTAATAAAGTCGACATCATAAATTTCCTCATCATGCACAACCATAAAGAAGATTATATGTGACAACCAAAACAGGCCAATAAGAATTCTTGCTACTTTGGTTGCCGAAATGATTAAATCCATCAAATGATAGTGCTAGTCTGAGATTCCTCAGCTCACTGCCAAATTCTGGCCATTTTTTGTCTATTAAATTCCAAGTTAGGGAATCAGTTGGATATCACAGCATTCCATCTTTCTTCCTATTATGGCCATGCCATGAAAGATTCTTTGATGTATTTGCCGATTAATATATCTGTTTCAACTTTGGAATTATTGGAAAGTACCACAAAACCTTAGCAGGAACACCTGTTAATTCTTTTTTCTCCTTCCCCATTTTCCAGCGTGAAACCGACAAATGTGGCAACGAATGTTAGCTGCATGCTTCCCTCTATACAACATGTAGTCACTAGGAAAGCATGAATTTTTTTTGTATTTCATTCCTTATGCATCGAGAATTTTTATAGCTTCATATAAGGAGTGTGGAACCAAATTATCTTCTGGAAGCAAACCTCAAATCAATAATAACATATTTGAAAAATAGCTATCAGTCATGTTATGCCTTTCTTTCAAACTGAAAATCTGAATCAAAACGTTCAACTTAGTTTTCTTCGTACAACCAGGGTACAGTGGTTTATCACCATCATCTACAAACTTTAAAAACTCATCCGAGTCATTTGATATATGTTCATCCTCACATTCTTCACCATCTACCTCATCCTCTCACACATCACCATGACATTTACCATCTTCACTTTCAGATTCTTCTCCACTATTATGCTCAAACCCAACTATATTTGGTTCTCCATGACACTTCCAATGTTGATAACACTCATCAATGCCATTAAAACAAATATGGTCCCTAATTACTGAAATGGAGAATCCATGTGTTGCGCAACATTTCAAACATGGACACATGATATTATTTTTATCCATGGAAATAGTTGATGCAAACTCAAAGAATGATCACTACAACAAAAATACTTTATTACAATTGTAACTTTACAATTGCTTGAAAATGACAGTTGTAATAGACATATATTACAATTACCAACATAAAAAAGTTATTGAAATTATGTTTATTAGCTGTGATAGCGCAGGAAATTTAGGCGGGAATAATGAAAATTTAGGCTCCAAAGTAAGTAACATGTTATATTTTTCACTCCACCGCACAGGCCTCCTCATATTCCCATCCCTAAATCGATCCTCTTTCTCCTTCAAACAAAGTTCCACAACAAAATAGAGCCGCTACTTCAGAAATATCCATATTCTGATATTTTCCTATTGCCGAGATATGGAATTCACAACGCTACAACCATCGAGAGTAGATGAATCTGCGGTTTCTCTGAGTTAGTCGTGCTGCTTGAATCGGAAACGCTTGCCTAAGATGCTTCATTAGGCTATCGATGATTCACATGTTCCCTAAAAGCTCGCCACTGCTTCTTGAAATGAACCGGAGATTTGCTTTCGTGGCTGTCTGTATGAGCTTATCGTTGGCAAGAACAGTAGCGTCGTTGAAGTTCTGTAGTCTAGGAACTGGTAAGCAATATTGCCTGAATTTGCGTTAAATATTGTGACATTAAAATTAAGATAAACGGTGTTCCTCTTGTCCCATAGAAATAATTTTTCCAATATCAAACGTACAACTAGAATTTACATTCCCTGGCTGGTATCCTTAATTGATAGTGAGAAGGAAACAATGTGGAGGCAAAATAATGAAATTAATAACCTAGGGTCGAGTAAAATGGAGAATTAATAGCAGTCGGTGGTTATCTAATTCAATGATTCACATAGGTATCTTAACTTTTATTTTCTGATCAGGAATCGAAGTGGGTTTATTTTCGGGAAATAGCTGGAGAAATGAGATTGAAAACTTGGGAATATATGATTTTGACATAGCAGGATTAGGATGGAAACTGACTAATTTATCATTTTGCGTTTACTTTTCTTATTAGATACTTTCCATATATTCCTATTATATATTGTTATTGCCTAATATTTGTATTATATGTTCACTTTTTTTTACATTCATGGTCAAAAAGATTAAGCTATCACACACATATATGTATATGTATTCTCTTACAGTTACAAACTTACTACAACAATTGCACAGCCTTCAACCCACAGTGCATTCTATAGGCAAAACGTTAGGATCCTCTTAAAATCAGTGCAGTAGTTATAGATAATGTAATTCTTCTGCACCCATCTCATTCTCGCTAATCTCACACCATCAAGTTCTTCGTTCAGCCACGCCTTACGACTCCTACCCGGTCTTCTCGAATCAGCACATCTTGATTTACCATTTGTATACATGCATGCATTCGCGTTGAAGTTCCTATAAGTGGAAACAAATGGCGCCTGAGACCAATTTGTTTTGACTGCTCCGCCTCTAATATCCCATTAATCAGTATTCCATAAACTGGAGTAGTCTAATGGGTTGATTCTTCGGAAATGGTATTCCTCTCCATCCCAGATTCTTGAAGTCTCTTATCGGGTTTCCATCCACTGAATAAATTATGTGTTTTAGATTCCATAGTATTGAATATGTATGGAAATCCATAGTGGGATCAAACCAAAGATGAAACTACTGCTCTCTATCCCCTTTCTCTCCCATGTACACATTTGTGTGTAGAATTGTAATAACCCGGAAATCTGAGCCAATTTAAATTTTTTATTTTGCAATTTTAATGAATTTTTAATATTTAAATTGAATTATTTTAAATAATAATGACGGAAAATATATTTTCGACAAAGTTAAAACAAATAAATTTATTTTAATTATATAACGAGCCTGAAATGGCGTGATAGTTTGAAAATTCGATTTCAAATTTCAAATGAATATACAGAAATCGTTTTGTCGGAATTGAACGAAACCAGAATATGTAGCGATATAATAAAAATATGATTTTTATTATATGTATAGCGATATAAAAATGGGATTTTTATATATGAAGCGAAATAAAAATTCGATCTTTATATAAGAAGTAGAAATATAAAAATATAATTTTTATATAGAAAGAAGCGTTGTAAAATATATGAAGTAGAAATAGAAATATGATTTTTATTTATTGGGATAAAGCGAATTAAAATTTTGATTTTTATATAATAGAGAATATAAAAATGTGATTGTTTATATATGTAGCAAATTGAAAGATATGATTTTTATATAATAGAGAATATAAAAATATGATTTTTATTATGTGATGAAAATGTAAAGATAAAGATGAGATTTTTATCAAAGAAAATATATAATTTTTATATTATAGAAGATATAAAAATATGATTTTTATATTATAGAAATAATAAAAATATGATTTTTATAATATATAGATAATAAAAATTTGATTTTTACAAATGTAGTAGAGATAAAAAAAATACGATCTCTATATATAAAAATGTGATTTTTATATAGAGAATGGCAAGGAAAAAAATATGATTTTTATATACGAAGCAACGATATAAAAATATGATCTTTATATAGGAAGTAGCGTTGTTAAAAATATAATTTTTAACACAAATGGTGTTGAACAGATCTCGTTGGAAGCAAGACGAAGTTTTCCTAAAATGAAGAGTCGTGGAATTTGGTTTAGCTAGTCGGTGAGAACTTCTCACTTTTAATTTATTTTCTAATTGAAATATATACTAGGATGCAGACGGTGCTTAGCAACACCCGACACCCGTTGTCCACAGACCATGGATGACTTGTTTGTTTAATTGATGTGTTGTGAAAATTGATTGTGTGATGTAGATTGAATAAATATTTTATAGTTAAAAATATAATTTTTAACGTGTATATAAAATAAATAATTATAAACAAATCGGACGATTTGTTTATATACACTGGTTTGACTGATATTGATTGAGACGATAAATTTTACACATCACCCAACTGCACAAATAAAAATCTGTGTTTGTTGACTGAAACCCCACACGGGTGTTGGGATGAAATTGGCCATACACTAGTCCCAATAATTAGCTGTATGTCGATCGATTGATTGACAGGCTATTATAAGTGTTAGATATTTATATTTGATGCTTATGCAGTGTAGAATGCACTTTGGGTGATGGTTGTCTGTGTTTGATTGTTGTAGTGTACGTGTGTGTATGAAATCCATATCAATCACATTGTATGGTAATTAACTGGGCCTCATTCCAAGTTGGAAAATAAAAGAAAATTCATGTGTTGAATAAAATATATATTCATGTATTGAATAAAAGAAAATTCTTGTGTTGAATAAAATATATATTCATGTGTTGAATAAAAGAAAATTCATGTGTTGAATAATATATATATTCATGTGTTGAATAAATGAAAATTCATGTGTTGAATAAAATACATATATTCATGTGTTGAATAAAAGAAAATTCAAGTGTTGAATAATATATATATATATATATATTCATGTTTTGAATAAAAGAAAATTCATGTGTTGAATAAAATATATATTCTTGTGTTGAATAAAAGAAAATTCATGTGTTGAGTAGAATAACGCAGTTATTGAAATATATAAAGCCGTGTCGATTAGATATACGCCATTTTGACGTGAACGATATTTATATCGATTTTATTCATTTTTATAATGAATATCGAAAAGTAATAGATTTCAAAATCTAATATTATCATTTATATATCGATGATATGGAATATTCAATTTTGATTTGAAATTGAATATGAAGTTGAAATCGTTTCGAAAATGAATTTAAAATGATTTATAAAATATGTTTTAAAAGGAAATCGACGTAATATATAATATATATATAATATATATATATATATATATATATATATATATATATATATATAATGGCCTGAATAGAACGCGCCGCGCTGCGGTAGTTCGCGAATTTCGACCATTGACTTCGAATGAACGTTACGGGAGATCCGACCGTCGGATTCTCATAAAACCGGAACCTTGGGTTTGTATCGAAAAGAGCTTTCTAACAAATATTAGAGATTTGAAATCTAACGGTTAGATTGGGAATTATGTCCAAATCAAATTTGGAAAAGGTCGCTGAGAGTGCAGTTCGTTGGCCGTTGATGGAAATCGACTGTATGGGCCTTGATAAAATTATTAAAAATTGTAATAATTTGTGTAAAATCATAAGAAATGATTTGGAAAGGATTGGGATAAAAAAATTCCATATTTGAAAAGATAAAAATAGATTTTTATCGAAATGAACTAGTTTTGAACTAGAATTATAATCCATTTATTTTTTAAATAAATAAATTGGATTTGAAATGGTTTTGAAAATAACCAGAATTTCCAATAATTGAATTGGAATGGATGTGAATCGAAATTATCTTTGGAATATTTCGATGTTGGGTTTCGTGATTATACAGATATTGTTATGGAAATTTGAAAGATATATTAATATCGTTATTTCCAATACGATATTTGTTGGTCGTAGAATTTGATATTGAATATAAGCCGATATATTTTCTATTCAAAGCCTTGTATTTAATATCAAATGTGATTTTGGATTTATCGTGAACCGTGTTTTAAATGACATTGGTTCTTTAACGCAGTTAAAGACAGGATATGATTTCCCAAGTTAAATAATCATTGATAGTGATTTTTGGGAAGATTAAAACCAAGTGGAGTTTTAATGAATTTTTAATTAGATTGAAATGATCGAGAATGGAGTATCACCAGTTTTGCTCCAGGCGATAGTCAAATCTTTAATTAGATTTAAACGTGAAATGGTAATTGAATTTACCGATAACACCGTGGTGTTAGATATGAAGTATGACCAGTTTTACTTCATGGGATGAATAGGTTGGGATTGGGAAATAAAATAAGTGATTACTTCGGTGTGGTTCGCTAATCCCGACTAATTTGAATTGATATTCAAAAGAAGATTAAAGAGTAAATTTAAAGAATTTATCTTTGATAAAATTAATGGGAACCTTTCCCAAAGTATAAGAATATTTGAATAAAAGTATATTTTGAATTGGAATGAGGCATATGTTGTGTTTGTGTAACACTTGTTTATTATATACGCGGGTTATTCAGAAAGACCGGGTTTATCCCATTCTGAATAACTGATTCGACGATGTTCGAGGATGAAGATGGTGGTCGAAGACTGGAGGTCTTCACATCGTTTGGGTGATTACTGATGATCTTGATTGGGCTGTACACCAAGAGGAGGGAATCAGTTGATGATCGTCCAGACGTACTTGAAGATTGATGGATATGCGAGGTACAAGGTGCCTCAGGTTTTGTTCAGACCCAGAACGAACTTGTAAATGGACTGTGTGTCTGACATTGGATTTTGGTCTGTGTGATTGATTTCTGTTAAATATATATCTTTTTGGTGGTGGAGAATTTATTCTCTTGCTTAACGCCCTTCTCTGAGATGTACAAGCTCAGAGGTTATATATTGATGGATATCAATCGCATGGAGTGAATTGCCTGTGTGGCATGCCTAAGTGGCAAATGATCAAGGCTTTTGTTGAAAAGCAAAGTCTTGTGGGTGATGATCAAAGCACCGCCTGTGTGGCATAGCTTTGTGTAACGTTAATTCGCGAGCCTCACACCCCGGTTGTGAACCAGAAACGGGAGAGGACCTCAGGGAGGGCATGCGTTTCTTTCTAGCTAGAGTGGTATTAGTGACCTACCAGCCCAGACATTTATATTATTTTCACCTGTGTGGTTATTGCTGTTGCGAGGCGCCTCGGATATATCGGTGACTATGTGGAGCCGATGGAGTCATTTGGCTCACTTACGCCCCAAAGGGCGGGGAAACGCAGTGTTCAGGCATTTTAATCCACATCGGTGGACCGACCCTGACGATCCAAGGGTCACTCGAGCTCTGATCCTGAGGCTCAGGCTAGACAGTCTCGAATTCGGCAGAGGACGATCCCTTGCCTCGGTTTACAGATGTAAATCCAACTTCCAATACGTGACTTTGCGGTTTTGATTGTAGAACCTATATATGGCGACATAATGATATGGGGCACTTATGCCATCTATGATTGATACTTATGATTGAAATTGTTTTGACACTATACACTTATAGTAATAATAAAACATGAAGTTTCATGTACCAAGCATTCTTGGCTATTATAAGGTAAAAACCCTATCCTTCGGCTTGCGTTGCATTGTGTGATGGGGTCTTGGGTCTTATAATAGCTTCATTGTTCTTTATTTAGCATTGCGTGTTGTTTTATGCACTGGTATTCTTGGGAGGAAACTCGTTCCGTGTTATACGGCATGGTCCCTTGATTTACCTAACTTTAAAATAAAGATTAATAACTGGTTTAGTTCTCACACCAGTCACATGACTGACCTGGAGTTTATTGTTTTAACCTAAACTCTGGGTGCCCCTATTTTCCACATGGGCAGCTAGTAGTTTTGGTTTTGCAGATTTATATTCATAGGATCCTGGTTTACAGCTGGAACGATACTCGGAAAGCTCTGTACCAGTGTATTACTTTCAGTTATGTTTTGTATTACTTTTCCGCTGCTATGTAATGTAATTTAAATCCCTGATATTTTCTGTGTAATGTTTATTCATACTCTGTATATTCTTGTATTCTGATGGAATTGTTGTAATATACAATGAAATGTTCTTCTGTTTTCATTCCGATGTGGCTTGTTCTCAAAGAAATCCGGGCTTTCCTTCATGGAGAAGTTACGGGTTCTTACATGTAGTAACTGAGCTTTGGTTTACAGAGTTCGAGAACAAGATACGTTAGAACCAAATGAAAGAATTTATCAGAGATTGGATTAGTAATATCCAATGAGAATGACTCGTTAGAGATAGGATCAGTAGTATCCTAGAACGAGTGTGAAGAGTGTTAACTTTTCAAAATAAAATTGAAAACAAGTTTTGTTTTGAAAATTTAAATCGTATTATATGTATTTGAATATTTATTTGTATTGAATTTGGACAATCCGGTATATAAAGATTTTGCGTATACGTCTGATCCACGTGTATTCGAAGTTTTAATATACTAGATAGATATAGAATCACACTCTAGTCGCTCGTGGATGTTCTGATGGTGGTTCAAAACATCATCAGAATTTATGTTCGAGTGACGAAAGTAGGATTTCTATATGACTCCAATTGACTGGTGTGAGAACCAAAACTAGATAGGGCTTATTGTTGTGATTTGGCATCAAAAATCTGTTTTTTTTTACTATGTATCCAAGTTATGAATTTGAAACGTTAATCAACTAATTGATTGCTGATTGTGTTGTTTGACTATTGTTTTGATTAACTAGAATTTTGAACCATTATGTCAGATTGAACCGAATATGAAACTGTATTGAAAAATGATTACAATTGCTTGCATATACATGTATATACATTGAATAGGTCATAGCAAGGAGGCTAGAGAAGAGGAATAAAATTGTTTGCCCGACAAATAGGTACATGTTTATTGTATTTCTTTGGGTTTGGATGATTTTATGAGCCAATTGGCTAGCTGCTTGGCTTTTTCTTTTGGATTAGTGAGGGCCATTGGAGGCTATTTGAAATATCTCGAAGCTCCTGGTGCAGGGGAGGTTATAGCGAAATTTTTCGAAAATTTAGGGTGTTAGCCAAATTTTTGAAAAATTTGAAAAGTTCTTAGAAACTGAAAAGTTGAAGAACTTAAGCCATAATGAAAGTTGAGTTGGTTTGTAAAACAACTTTCGGCTTCGTTCCTTTTCGGGGACGAAAATTTTTAAGTGGGGGAGATTGTAATAACCCGGAAATTTGAGCCAATTTAAAATTTTTATTTTGGCCATTTTAATGAATTTTGAATATTTAAAATGAATTATTTTAAATAATAACGACGGAAAATATATTTTCGTCAAAGTTAAAACGAATAAATTTATTTTAATTATATAACGAGCATGAAATGGCGCGATAGTTTGAAAACTCGATTTCAAATTTCAAATTTCAAATGAATATACATAATTCATTTTAAGTCGGAATTGAACGAAACCAGAAATATTTGAATCTGTTTAATCATATCTTTCTAACGGATGTAAGAAACTGAGATTTCACTTTATAGAGTGTAAGATATGTCCAGTTTAAAATTCAGAAAAGTCGCTGTGGAATTTATATATATATTAATATATATAAAGGCCTTGAAAATAGCCATTTTGCAAACGACCTCTGTTTTTGACAAGTCCACTTTTGTTGGATCCAGGATGTCAAATTATTGCTAGATTTCAAAATTCATAATTTTTGAAATCAATATGTGAGCGTGGCATAAGAAAACATGTTTGAACAGTTTCAGTCAATTTCGATCGACCATTAAATGGCCATTTTTCAAACAGTCTTAGAATTTGACGAAATTAGTTTTGTTAGGACCGTATCGTCAATACGAATCTAGAAAATATTTTTCGGAAAGTTTTTGAGTTAGTATGTGGTCCCGGTAAATTGAAATGTGCGTTCAAATCCAATATATAGATTTATATTTTGAATTTGACAAAAACTGATCGTATTAGCCGAATTGGGTTACGAAACATATCCCATTGTGTTCGGAATGGGGGTAATTATCTAGGGGTGACAGTCGTTGGGCTCGATATGGAGTATGGATTGAAAAGTAACTTTTTGGATTAAAAAATTAAAATTATATATATATATATATAATATAGCACCCCCACTCCTCTCTTCACTCAGACCATTCAAAATAAAATAAAATAAAAAACCGAGTTGACCCTTTTCCCCCCGAACCCTCGTCGATCCCGTCGTCCGCCCCTTCCCCCACCCACGCTGACGCAACCGCCGACCTTCACCCACCTCTCTGTCGTCGATCTCCTCCCTCCGTCTCTCCCCTTCCTCCATGAGAACCGCGACCCCCCCCCCAACTCTAAATCCCCCCTGAAATCGAACGAGCACCGCCGTCCACCTCTCAGGCCGCCGCATTACCCTTCCGACCTCCCCCCTCCCCCCCCCCCCCCCCACCCCGCGGTGGACCACCTTTCCTCCTCCGATGGAATAACCGTGAGTATTTACTGTATTTTCTTTTGATTTACGGTAATTAGTTTTAAAGTACCAAAAAAATCAGTTTTATTTTATATATATAGCATAGTCTAAAATAGAATTAATTTTATATATTATGATATTAAATCAAAATTAGGTTTTTTATATGTTATAAAAATTAAATTTTATATGCTAGAATAAAAAGGTTTGATTTTTAACTTTGAAAAGGTTTGATTTTTAACTTTGAAAAGGTTTGATTTTTAACTTTGAAATGCTTTGATTTTTAACTTCGAAAAGGTTAGATTTTTAATAATAAAATGATTAGATTTTTTAATTATATATGAAGAGAAATAAAGATTAGATTTTTATTATGAAGCTAGTGAAGTAAAAATATAATAAAAATTTGATCTTTATATATATATCATGGGCACAAAGATGTGACCTTCATATATGTAGCGATATAATAAAAATACGATTTTTATTACATGTATGGCGATATAAAAATGGGATTTTTATATATGAAGCGAAATAAAAATTCGATCTTTATATAAGAAGTAGAAATATAAAAATATAATTTTTATATAGAAAGAAGCGTTGTAAAATATATGAAGTAGAAATAGAAATATGATTTTTATTTATTAGGATAAAGCGAATTAAAAATATGATTTTTTATATAATAGAGAATATAAAAATGTGATTTTTATATATGTAGCGAATTGAAAGATATGATTTTTATATAGTAGAGTATATAAAAATATGGTTTTTATTATGTGATGAAAATGTAAAGATAAAGATGAGATTTTTATCAAAGAAAAGAAATAATTTTTATTTTATAAAAGATATAAAAATATGATTTTTATATTATAGAAATAATAAAAATACGATTTTTATAATATATAGATAATAAAATTTTGATTTTTGCATATGTAGTAGAGATATAAAAATACGATATTTATATATAAAAATGTGATTTTTATATAGAGAATGGAGAGAGGAAAAATATGATTTTTATATATGAAGCAACGATATAAAAATATGATCTTTATATAGGAAGTAGCGTTGTTAAAAATATAATTTTTAACACAAACGGTGTTGAATAGATCTCGTTGGAAACAAGATGAAGTTTTCCTACATATGAAGATTCGTGGTGTTTGGTTTAGCTAATCAGTAAGAACTTCTCACTTTTAATTTATTTTCTAATCGAAATATATGCTAGGATGCATACGATGCTTAGCAGCACCCGACACCCGTTGTCCACAGACCATGGATGACTTGTTTGTTTAATTGATATGTTGTGAAAATTGATTGCGTGATGTAGATTGAATAAATATTTTATAGTTAAAAATATAATTTTTAACGTGTATATAAAATAAATAATTATTAACAAATTGGACGATTTGTTTATATACACTGATTTGACTGATATTGATTGGGACGATAAATTTTACACATCGCCCAACTGCATAAATAAAAATCTGTGTTTGTTGACTGAAACCTCACACGGGTGTTGGGATGAAATTGGCCATACACTAGTCCCAATAATTAGCTGTATCTCGATCGATTGATTGGCAGGCTGTTATGAGCGTTAGATATTTATATTTGATGCTTATGCAATGTAGAATGCACTTTGGGTGATGGTTGACTGTGTTTGATTGTTGTAGTGTACGTGTGTGTATGAAATCCATATCAATCACATTGTATGGTAATTGATTGGGCCTCATTCCAAGTTGGAAAATAAAAGAAAATTAATGTGTTGAATAAAATATATATTCATGTGTTGAATAAAAGAAAATTCATGTATTGAATAAAATATATATTCATGTGTTGAATAAAAGAAAATTCATGTGTTGAATAAAATATATATTCATGTGTTGAATAAAAGAAAATTCATGTGTTGAATAATATATATATATATATATATATTCATGTGTTGAATAAAAGAAAATTCATGTGTTGAATAAAATATATATTCATGTGTTAAATAAAAGAAAATTCATGTGTTGAAAAATATATATATATATTCATGTGTTGAATAAAAGAAAATTCATATGTTGAATAAAATATATATTCATGTGTTGAATAAAAGAAAATTCATGTGTTGAAGAAAATATTCATGTGTTGAGTAGAATAACGCAGTTATTGAAATATATAAAGCCGTGTTGATTAGATATGCGCCATTTTGACGTGAACGATATTTATATCGATTTTATTCATTTTTATAATGAACATCGAAAAGTAATTGATTTCAAAATCTAGTATTATCATTTATATATCGATGATATGGAATATTCAATTTTGATTTGAAATGGAATATGAAGTTGAAATCGTTTCGAAAACGAATTTAAAACGATTTATAAAATACGTTTCAAAAGGAAATCGACATAATATATATAATGGCCTGAATAGAACGCGCCGCGCTGCGGCAGTTCGCGAATTTCGACCATTGACTTCGAATGGGCGTTACGGGAGATCTGACCGTCGGATTCTCCGAAAACCGAAACCTCGGGTTCGTATCAAAAAGAGCTTTCTAACCAATATTAGAGATTTGAAATCTAACGGTTAGATTTGGAATTATGTCCAAATCAAATTTGGAAAGGGTCGCTGTAAGTGCAGTTCGATGGCCGTTGATGGAAATCGACTGTACGGGCCTTGATAAAATTATTAAAAATAGTAATAATTTGTGTAAAATCATAAGAAATGATTTGGAAATGATTGGGATGAAAAAATTCCATATTTGAAAAGATAAAAATAGATTTTTATCGAAATGAACTAGTTTTGAACTCGAATTATAATCCATTTATTTTTTAAATAAATAAATTGGATTTGAAATGGTTTTGAAAATAACCAGAATTTCCAATAACTGAATTGGAATGGATGTGAATCGAAATTGTCTTTGGAATATTTCGATGTTGGATTTCGTGATTATACAGATATTGTTATGGAAATTTGAAAGATATATTAATATCGTTATTTCCAATACGATATTTGTTGGTCGTAGAATTTGATATGGAATATTAGCCGATATATTTTCTATTCAGAGCCTTGTATTTAATATCAAATGTGATTTTGGGTTTATCGTGAACCGTGTTTTAAATGACATTGCTTCTTTAACCCAGTTAAAGACAGGATATGATTTCCCAAGTTAAATAATCATTGATAGTGATTTTTGGGTAGATTAAAACCAAGTGGAGTTTTAATGAATCTTTAATTAGATTGAAATGATCAAGAATGGAGTATCACCAGTTTTGCTCCAGGCGATAGTTAAATCTTTAATTAGATTTAAAAGTGAAATGCTAATTGAATTTACCGATAACACCGTGGTGTTAAATATGAAGTATGACCAGTTTTACTTCATGGGATAAATAGGTTGGGATTGGGAAATAAAATAAGTGATTACTTCGGTGTGGTTCGCTAATCCCGACTAATTTGAATTGATATTCAAAAGAAGATTAAAGAATAAATTTAAAGAATTTATCTTTGATAAAATTAATGGGAATCTTTCCCAAAGTATAAGAATATTCTGAATTGGAATGAGGAGTATGTTGTGTTTGTGTAACACTTGTTTATTATATACGCGGGTTATTCAGAAAGACCGGGTTTATCCCATTCTGAATAACTGATTCGACGATGTGTCGAGGATGAATATGGTGGTCGAAGACCGGAGGTCTTCACATCATTTGGGTGATTACTGATGATCTTGATTGGGTTGTACACCCAATAGGAGGGAATCAGTTGGTGATCGTCCAGACGTACTTGGAGATCGATGGATATGTGAGGTACAAGGTGCCTCAGGTTTCGTTCAGACCCAGAACGAACTTGTAAATGGAATGTGTGTCTGACATTGGATTTTGGTCTGTGTGATTGATTTCTATTAAATATTTATCTGTTTGGCGGCGGAGAATTTATTCTCTTGCTTAACGCCCTTCTCTGAGATGTACGAGCTCAGAGGTTATATATTGATGGATATCAATCGCATGGAGTGAATTACCTGTATAGCATGCCTAAGTGGCAAATGATCAAGGCTTTTGTTGAAAAGCAAAGTACTGTGGGTGATGATCAAAGCACCACCTGTGTGGCATAGCTTTGTGTAACGTTAATTCGCGAGCCTCACACCCCAGTTGTGAACCAGAAACGGGAGAGGACCTCAGGGAGGGCATGCGTTTCTTTCTAGCTAGGGTGGTGTCAGTGACTTACTAGCCCTGACATATATATTATTTTCACCTGTGTGGTTGTTGCTGTTGCGAGGCGCCTCGGATATATCGGTGACTATGTGGAGCCGATGGAGTCATTTGGCTCACTTACGCCCCAAAGGGCGGGGAAACGCAGTGTTCAGGCATTTTAATCCACATCGGTGGACCGACCCTCACGATCCAAGAGTCACTCGAGCTTTGATCCTGAGGCTCAGGCTAGACAGTCTCGAATTCGACAAAGGACGATCCCTTGCCTCGGTTTACAGATGTAAATCCAACTTCCAATACGTGACTTTGCGGTTTTGATTGTAGAACCTATATATGGCGACATAATGATATGGGGCACTTATGCCATCTATGATTGATACTTATGATTGAAATTGTTTTAACACTATACACTTATAGTAATAATAAAACATGAAATTTCACGTACCAAGCATTCTTGGCTATTATAAGGTAAAAACCCTATCCTCCGGCTTGCGTTGCATTGTGTGATGGGACCTGGGTCTTATAATAGCTTCATTGTTCTTTATTTAGCATTGCGCTGTTATTTTATGCACTGGTATTCTTGGGAGGAAACCCGTTCGTATTATACGGCGTGGTCCCTTGATTTACCTAACTTTAAAATAAAGATTAATAATTGTTTTAGTTCTCACACCAGTCACATGACTGACTTGGAGTTTATTGTTTTAACCTAAACTCTGGGTGCCCCTATTTTCCACACGGGCAGCTAGTAGTTTCGGTTTTGCAGATTTATATTCATAGGATCCTGGTTTACAGCTGGAATGATACTTGGAAAGCTCTGTATCCGTGTATTACTTTCAGTTGTGTTTTGTATTATTTTTCCGCTGCTATGTAATGTAATTTAAATCTCTGATATTTTCTGTGTAATGTTTATTCATACTCTGTATATTCTTGTATTCTGATGGAATTGTTGTAATATACAATGAAATGTTCTTCTGTTTGCATCCCGATGTGGCTTGTTCTCAAAGCAATCCGGGCTTTCCTTCACGGGGAAGTTATTGGTTCTTACAAGAGTATACCGATCACTGCTCAAATTTCCAAGGAATTCGAAGTCTATTTCATCATGCGACGGTCCTTGCGATGAAAGGTAATGGGCTATAATAGTGCCTGGAGAATTTCCAAGAACAAGCTTCATTTGCATATCGATATTCCCGAAAAATATTGGTGCTTGGATTGGAAGCCATATCCGGATATGTTATCCCAAGATAATGTGAGTATTACATGTTTATCCATAAAAACATTCCTTCCAGATATACTAAGTAAAGTTCAAAATTTATAATGCTCTGAATCTTAATTGTGTCATTATATGTTTTGTTTATTATAATGCTATATATGTATATGGGTTAATATATTCATACTGAATATACTTCCTAATATGCACCATTATCTCCCAATATTTTGATGAGTTGTAGGAATAAAGAAGAGCTGGAGAATCAAAGGATGACTCATATCATGGTGGAAAGATACAGAAGAAAACATATGAATGATCATCTTGTTGTGCTTCACTCTCTCATGCCACCAGGATATGTGCCAAGGGTATTCACATCCATTTACAGCTCTTTTTTCTTTTTCAAATAAGTAACTAACTACTACTTGACGGTTTCACATGAAGAAGGCACAAGTAAACAAAATTCAGAATGGTAACTAAAGGATTGTTTAATTAAAAAGAAGGTTAAATGATTTCATTTAATAACAATTTATATTCTCACCATTGCTATCTTTAGTGCTTGATCTGGTTTTCCATTTTTCATATTTTCATGTTTTCCATAGGTAGATCTTAATTTTTGCGGTCATGCATACATAGAAAAAATACCTCTTGTTCTTTTTTCTAACAACAGACGTATTCTTATGCAACAAGTTTCATATCAATGCAGTGAACTTGCACCAAAAAGATAAATGGTGTAAAAATTTCAATGTTTTCGACTAGTGTACTCCTGTAGGATATGCAACTTTTTGTGGATAACTGGTGCTTGTACTAATTTGCTTTGTAACGATCAAGTATGTAATAATGTGCGAAATGTTTTCTAAAACTTATTGTTTGTAATATCGAAAATTTGAGTATTTTCATAAATCAGTTTGCAAATAATAGTATTATCTGTTTTGCTTATGGAATATTGCTATATAGTGTATTGTTCATTTCTGTTGCAAACGATGTCTATTTTTTTTTAAATGCAACTGTCAGTCACAACAGTGCATAACAATTGTACTAGATTTTATTACAATAGTGCAAAACTGTTGTAATAAAGTTTATTACAACAGTGGAAAATGGTTGTAAAATATACATATTACAATGGTGTGCAATGGTGCAAAACAGTTGTAAAAAATTTCAGTTTATTACAACTTCTTAATATACGACGGTTACTCCAACGTTGTAAAATGTATTTTACAACTTTTTTCCACCGTTCTAATATGGTCAATTTGTTGTAGTGGATGTTAATCCCTTTTCAAATTTATGTGAACGTCTATCTGCCTTCATCCATGACTTATCCATAAACAAATAAAACGAAATGAACTAAGTTTATTGTTATCCGATAACTGAGATTATACAGCTATAACTAAACAAACTGAACAAATTTATCATTTTTTCAGAGAAATTGAAAACCATATGATAATTACATACAATAAATAGAAACTAATCAAACTGTTATATTTCAGTACAAACCGTTTTTTATTCAATACTTAGACAGTAGAGTTGAAATCACTGAATAAAAATTAAAATCAGTGAGTAGCCTAACCAATAACAAGAATAAGAACAATAGAGTACAATTGCAGTAAGCACAATAGCCAAATTTCCCAACAGTAGAACAACCAATAACAACCGATAACAATTACCAAATTCTCATCATAATTTCATAAACAAAACACAAAAGAATTGGGCCTTACCTTATATTGCATTGATTAGGGTTTTGTTATCGAATCGTCGAGATTAGGGTTCGATTATGGTTTGATTGGGTTTTGAGATAGAGAGATTATCTGGAGAGAGAAAGAGAAAATTAATAAGAAGAAGAAGAGAGAAAATAAAACGGTGAGTGGGAAAGTAAAGCATAATAAGGATCTGAACACATAATATTTTCATAATCCCAACAAACAACGGAAATGATAAAACATAGATGTGGAAACGGATAGAAAAGTACTTTTTTGTTTACTATTTCTTCAAACAACAGATAAATATGGTATGGATACAAAATTAAAATATGAAAAAGAAAAGTCAAACTATTGACCAGTTTTTGGAGGGAGGGCAAATTTCTTTGGATTCAAATCTGAATTTTTTATAACTCTAATCAAACAACATAAAAGTATGGTCTAAAATTATATCTAAAAAATGAGAGGGAAATAAAACGTTGACCAACATTTTGGAGGGAATAATATCTATGTGAAGCCAAATCTTTTTTTTTATAACTGCAATCAAACAACATATAAACTATTGTTTGAATGTCATGCATGAAATCTTCATAACATAATAATTTCATGGGCTTTGCTAGACAATAGATGATTTCTCCTTATGTTGTGTGAAAAAAGTTGGATAATAAAGAATCTATCTTATGTTGTATGATCGTTGTTGTTTGATTTAATTTGTGGCATAGTGGCATGTCATCATAGGAAATGCAATGTCTTCAAGGGTTTCTAATGCATAAGCTTTGGCTTAGAAAACATAGTTCTATCATATTTCCCATTAAGCGATCCCTTCGCCAAAAGGACTGAAGGAACAGAGGCAGCAACCTCAAAAGATAATTCAAGATAAACAAGCCGATTCTGATTCCATCGAAAGGTGCGGAGGCGAAGGCCTCTATTCTTTTCAATTATAGTGTAGGAATCCTTCTTATAAGATAATTCTAAAATAAAAGCACCCCTTTGGCCTAATGGAAGGAGTTGAGGCGAAAGCCTCTGTGGAGCGACAATCTTTCAAAACCAAAACATTTAAGTATCAGGACCAATCCAAAACCGAAAGGATATATGCGACAACGCAGATACTTCTTATACCATACTTATGATATTTCACGCATTCAATGCTATAAAAGAGTGGTACCAACATTGTTGGAAGGGTGCTTCTCGTTGTGGAAATGGTATTGGTAAGAATTTTAGGCAAAACTGCTTTATTTATTTATAAAATATATCTTTTTATTGCTAACTTTGCTATATTTTTCGAGACCTTATTGGTTTAAAAATATTTTGACCAAAGTATACATACTTTTCCGCTGCTTTAAACTACAAAAAAATACAAAATACATGGATACATTATCATAAACGTTAATATCATGATTAACGTCGAATCATTCATAAAGTAAACACCCTTAGGAAATTCATAGCAAATTCACTCCAGCATAGAAAATTATGATATTCGAAACTCATCTCCACAATCATTAAACACATTCATGTCAAAGTTTCACGTTGTTTGAAGATATCTAACTACAGGTGTCGACCTATGAATTTATTCATGTTTAAGCATATAAATCATACACAACGAGACCAAACATGGGCATTTCAAACCAGGCATATAAAGAACAACATGAAATTAATCATCAACAAACACATAACTTTCTAATATAGATAGATAACCGAAACTACATGGGTAGAGAGTACTATTCACCTTGATTGGATAGAGGTGATGAGATTTGTTGATGTGAATATCCAAGCTATAAGTTTCTTAGCTTTTCTTTCTTCTTCTCCTTGTTGTAATGGATGTCCTCTTCAGTAGTTTCCCTTTAGGGTTTAAAAATGAACTTTACCATAAAAATGTTATAGAGAATATGATATGGGAAAGTCTATTGTAACACAAAATTTAGACACAATTGGTGACACAATGAATTTACACCATTGGATCACCCCATGAATTCCACTCTTCCATGTAAAGACAAAATAATCTAACGGTTAAGATTATGTGTCCACTAATTTGTGTTTAATTTTGTGTCTAAATAGCCTCTCCCAAATTATATATATATATATATATATATATAAGAGCGTCTATATGAACAAAAAAGTTTAACACAAATCACGAGACACAAAATCTCAGCTATACGATTAATTTGTCTTTATGTGAGGGGTGCAATTCATGGGTTAATTCTACAGTTCAAATTTTGTGTCTCTCAATTTGTGCCAAACTTTTATGTCTAAATAGACTTTCCCTATATATGTATGTGTGTGTGTGTGTATATATATATACATATAGGGGGCTGAAAGTTCTAACTTTGTCTTTCTCGTATCTTCCTTCCTTATGCATACATAATTTATTTGTTTCAAAGATCAACCTTCTAATTAATTTATTATGCAGAAATCATGTTCCCTCATCCATCACATTATTCCTATTTAATCCTCTAATTAAATTCTTGAATAATTTTTTAATAAATTTAGGGTTATTACACTAGGTGATGAAAAATATAAATAAAGACCTGTTTAAACCTGGTCCAAACTGACCGTACTTGAAAGACACAAACCAAAAACGTTAAAATATATGTATTTTAGTGCTACAACCTAACCTAACTTTATCCGACCCGAACCTTGGATGTGGTCCAGATGTTTGAAGTGTATCGTTCGGACTCGACAAAACCCGATATGTCTAGAATGAAGATGCATCAATGGGTCCATCAGGCTGGTCTAATTGCTACCCTTGATTTCTAGTTTGTAGTGTTGCAGATCACAAGCTCATTACTCTTGTTGCTACAATATATTCATACGATAGTTCGAATCAATTTCGATAGTTGTATCACAGGTAACTGAATAAATTAACAGGAAAATATTTACAAGGACAAAAGCCAAGGCCTTTTTATCCATAAGGACAGCCCACTAAAATTTTACTCAGAAGGACAATACACTATTTCTCTTCTCCCTCACGTGCGCTCTATTTTCTCCCTTCGCAATTGATTCTCGTCCGCTCCATCTTCTTCCTCTGTCGCTCTTATCTCAAATCGTAAATCATAAATCCCGAAAAATAGAAGAACATCAGAATCGAAATTAACGTTTGAACCCAAAAATTCGAAACCCTAAATCGCTCGAAACAGGAAAAAGTCGACAACAGAAAAAGGATGAACAGCAAAAATCGATTTGTAGATCCTAATTGAATGGAATAATAATGTTTTACAGACGACGTATATCACATTTGGAGAACACGAATTTGTTGAAACAAATTTTTCTGGTTGGAAATGTTTTTTTTTTAAACTGTACAACAGTTCGTAGGTATCATTTTTCTATTTTTTTAGGTATCATTTTTCCTATTTTAACTTTAAAACATAGCAGCAGTTTTTAGATATCATTTTTCTATTTTTCTAGGTATCATTTTTACTGCAGTTTATGTGTTGTGTTAAACATCACAGCAGTTTTAAGTTATCTTTTTTATATTTTTTAAGGTATCATTTTTAATGTAATTTCTTTGTTATGTTGCACATCACTGCAGTTTGAAGGTATCATTTTTATATTTTTTAAGTTATCATTTTTACTGTAATTTATGTGTTATGTTAAACATCACAGCAGTTTTAACGTATTATTTTTATATTTTTATGGTATCATTTTTACCGCAGTTTATGTGTTATGTTAAACATCATAAGAGTTTGAATGTATTATTTTTATATTTTTTAAGTTATCATTTTTTACTGTAATTTATGTGTTATGTTCATATACGACTTTTTTTTATGTGATAAATTTTGTGATGGTGTACTGTTGCTAAATTAACACAAGAATAAAATCACATGGAAAAAACACATAACACAGTTAAAACATGAAAACTGATAATTGAAAAAATAGAAAACTGATACTTACAAACTCCATCAATGTTTTAAACAAAAACCAATGCAAAAAATTTTTACATCACTGTTTGATTGAATATAATGAAATAAATTCGACTGAGTTAAAAAGTTGATGCAACAATATAACTTCAAAATTAATACAGCAATAAAATTGCATGGAAAAAAAGCATAACACAATTAATAATGTAAAACTGATATCTAAAAAATTACAAAATGATACCTATAAACTGCAGCAATGTTTTGAAGGAAAACTAATGGAAAAAAATTATATAACTGAAACATAAAATGATAACTAAAATATATAGAAATGAAACATAAAATGAAATAAGTTGGACTGAGTGACGAAGTTGATGCAAAAATATAGTTTCAAAATTAACACAGCAATAAAATCACAACAAAACAACACATAACAATGTTAAAACAGAAAAAATGATACCTAAAAAATTAGAAAAATGATACCTAAATACTGATGCAATGTTTTAAAGATAAAATAATGGGAAAAAAATTTATATCACAGATTTATTGATTAAAATGAAAAAAGTTCGACTTAGTTTCAAAGCTGATACAACAATATAACTTCAAAATTAACACAGCAACAAAATCTCATGAAAAAAAACATATAACACAGTTAAAACGGTAAAAATGATAACTAAAAAAATAGCAAACTGATACCTAAAAAATGCTGCTACGTTTTAAAGTTAAAAACAAGAAAAATGGTACCTAGAAAAATAGAAAAATGATAACTAAAAATTGCTGCTATGTTTTAAAGTTAAAAACAGGAAAAATGATAACTACAAAAATACAAAAATGATACCTACGAACTGCTGAACTGGTAAAATGAAAAGAAAAAAACATTTCCAACCTAAAAAAATTATTTCAACAATTTCGATTTCTTCAATTGTGCTTTTCATCGTTTGTAAAATATTTTTATTCCATTCAATTGTGATTTCCACTTGGATTTTGTTGATCGACTTTTTTTTTAATTTTTTAGGGTTTCGAATGATTTTCTTCTCGATTTTGATTTCGTGATGTTTTTCTTATATTTCGAATTTCGATTTTAGTATTTTCTGAAATTCGTGATTTCTCGTTTTCTGATTTTGCGATTTCATGATTTCGTGATTTAAGATGAAATCGGGAATGACGTGAGAGAGGGAGAAGTTGAAAGCAGCGGCCCAATTTTTTTTCAATGTAATGTCCTTTAGGATAAAATATTAGACGGCTGTCCTTATGGATAAATTTTAGTGGGCTTTTGTCCTTTAAAATTTTTTTCCCAAAAATTAATTATATCAGCATCATCATATCTTAAAAAACAATTTTTTTAACTCATAGCACCCATTGTTTTCTTACTATAAACAAGGAGCAAAAATAATATGTTAAGTGTAGTGTTACCAATCTATGAAATAATAGTAAAACAAAACATTTTTAAGCTCTCTCCTTAATTTCAAGAGTTTCCTCTATTCTCCTTAATTCTCTCGGGATATTCTTTTTTCAAATTAGTTTATCACTTTGCACTTATTTACTATTTTCTTACATTCGTTTACTTATTATGTCATTTCATATTTTGATATGAATATTTCAAAGTTTACAAAATTATTTATTAACAGTTAGCGCCAAACATTTTATATTTATGTCCACATTTTTAAATTAATTACAAAACCCAAAATACAAGTAATTTAAATAAACTTAATTAACTAATGTTTATTTTAAATACTAAAAATGACAAAATTATGATTCTTTTGCTCCAGACACTTACACTTTAAATTTTCTATAATCTTCTAAGTCTCTCTCAGTTCTTTTTCTTATATTTAACATTTAACAACGTATTTTACAATTAATTACATAATATTAAAACTATTTAAATAACTTCAGGAAACTATTATTCAATTGATTTCCTAATAAATCACATTCAGATTAACCATATTTATATTAACAAAAATGAAAAAACAATCAAATATAAAACACATCGATCATATAACAAAAATTATACGCATAAACAGCTATCAGAAGTTCAAAGTTGAACTCATTTACATCAATATACTTACTGTGTATTGCATTGTAATATTAACGTCAATTGCCTATATTTTAAATTTTATTTAGTTATTTATAAAACACTGCACAGTATCACTTAACATTATACGTTTAAGTCAATATGTTGAAATTAATTATATAATTTTGAATTTAACAAATGAATTCGATCAATAAATTATTGTTAATTCATTTAATTAACGCTAAGAGTGATGTTTTAAAATGTACACCATGTTCATATCAACAAAAATGGCAAAATCGGTTTTTCATCCAAATATAAAGTTAAATAAGTCACACGATGTAAATAAAATATGTAAATAATTTTTTTTAATATATTATACATTTATCTCAATTAATTTATCGTAAATTGAGCATAACATTTTCTACGTTAAATACTTGCGTTTTAACATTTCTATAATTATTTGCCGAACACTCTAAATTTCTTTGGGATATTTATATTTAAGTCCATATGTTTAAATTATTAATGATATCTTAAACAGGAAACTTGTGTAAAGGGCAAAAAAAGCAAAAAGTTTGCCCAAAAGGACAAAAATCAAAAAATTTGCTCAAAAGGCCAACTTTTAGTGTAAAGTGAAAAACAAGGGGCCCTCTGAATTCCACAATTTCCACTACAAAAATGTCATTTTGAGCAAATTTTTTGGGTCTTGTCCTTTTGAGCAAACTTTTTGTTCTTTTTGTCCTTGTGGCAAAAATCCCGTCTTAAATTCTAAGTATTTAAATAAACCTTCGAGAGTATTTTGTCCATTTTTCGAATAACTCTTAAAAATATACGCTAATTTTACTATGTAATTCATATTTAAAAATGTATATTTTTCATGTAAGTATAAAGATGTATAAATCACATAACATCAACTATGTAAATTAACAATAATGTCAAAGTTAATTCGTAATTTAGTTATGATTCATTTATATTAAGAATTTATTATATATTATATCATAGAATTCTTTTTAAACAGTAATAGCTCCACAACAAATTTATACATTTTTTTGCAAATTTCTTTTCAATTTTTTCTGCTATGCTACGTCGTTAAACTAACTTTATAATTTTACATTTAACTTATTTAAATAAATTATATTAAATAATAGGGGTTTTTAAGCATAAAGACAAACTTAAACAAAAATTTAGCCATAAAGACAAAAAGCTAAAAATTTATCCATATAGACACTTTTAGTGTAAAGGGAGAAACTTGGGGGTTCACTATTATTTCATACTTTACGTTAAAAAGTGTCCTTATGTATAATTTTTTTATTTCTTTTTCTTGTGGTTTAATTTTTCTTTAATTTTGTTCCTCACACTATTTTCATGTTAATAGTTTATGTATTTCACATCAAAATTCATTTTATATTTCATAACAAAGTTCTTATTTTAATGTTAAAATAATAAATGCTACTTTTAATAATATTGTCGTGTGCAACGCAAGTTACACACTACTATGTCTTAGAGCATCTCCAACAAAGGGCAATATTCATGTTACGGGGCGTAATACGGGTTGTTTTTGCACCCAACAGTTATCCTCTCGTGTAATATTCAGCGGAATATTACAGCTTCGATTCAGGATCCGGAATGAGTCCGGCGAGCTGATTTTATCAGCTTGCCATGTGGCGAGCCGATTTTATCAGCTCGCGCTGATAAAATCAGCTCGCAACATGGCGAGCTGATAAAATCAGCTCGCCGTCTCCCTCCACAATTCCCCAACGGCTATCTCAATCCAATGGCTTCCAACGGCCATTTCCGCCTCGATTTTGATTACCAACGGCCATAAAACGGTGAAAACTTTTCTAACGGCCATATTTTCAGTTATAAAAGCATTCCATCGCATTCTTTCTTCATCACAACATATTCATATCTTCTTTCTACATCTCTCTACTCCACACCAAGTCTTGCTATATAATGTCTTCCCCATTCGGAGAATTTTCGCATCCGACGATAGATGGAACTCAGTTCTCACAAGGCAACACGAGCAATATATTTGAAACTCCATCGAGCAGGCAAGGAACCACTCTGTGGACTGACGAAGAAGACATTTCTCTATGCAACATATATTGTCATTTCACACAAGATTCTGCAACGGGGAACGACCAAACAGGCGCTGCGTTTTGGAAAAAAGTGGAAAAATCCTTCGTTGAGAGGCATCCGGGATGCCAAAGGACGTTATCGGCGATCCAGGGACGTTTTGGGAAAATAAGCCGCCAAACCCAATATTATGAGTCACAAGTGTACAAACTAAAGATAGCGAATCCAAGCGGCATGGGAGGAGAACATAATCTGGTATGTATGTATTTGTACGTACTTTATTTATGGGTGTTAGCATTTTAATTGATACATTTTATTTTGGTAAGTAGAAACGACTAGCGAATGAGGAGTTCAAGAAGTTTTTTCCTAGAGAAAATGGAACGAAAAGGGCACACTATTACCAGTTTATGCATTGTTATGATCTGCTTACTAGTCAACCAAAGTGGAACTCAGAACTTGCCAAGAGAAAATAATAAGTACTTGAACCAGTAGAAAAAATAATAAGTGGTTTCTCACCTTACTGCCTTGGTTGATTTAGAAAGCACAAATAATGGTCATGGTTGAGAGACGGGGAATGAAATGTTTAAATAAGTGTAGGTGAATATTGATAAAGCACTGTCATCATTACTCGAGCTGTAACATCGAGACTCTGCCCAACAACAGTGTCTGTTCACATCAAGACAGTAAAAAAAAGAGATTCCCTACAGTATTACGTCAGGCGAAACAGTGACCGGTACCATCATGATTTTTGTTATTGATTTGTACACTCCTTGCCTATATATCTCAATGCAATTTACTCACATAAAAACTCACTCAAACAACTTCGTTCTCATTCTACTACTTACTCACTCGAAAATGCCTTCTTGGCCATCCGAAACTGACTCTGATGAACAAGCGTACGAACAGATGAGACTTCAAGCGCTCGAAGACGAATTCGAGTTTCTAATCCAAATTACACCCCATGATGAACCATCACATGAACAGGGGAACCTCCAACATCTACAACAAGTTCAAGTGCCACATGTTCAACTAGCAAACGAACAGACTCTCGCTCAACCACAACAACAAGTAGAGTTCTACCGAGTACCACCACATGAACATGAAGGTGAATCTTATCCTGTACTTTGCTACTGCGGTCATGTGGTCGAAGTTATGGTTCGTGCAGAAGGCGACAATATAGGTCGGCGCATGCAGCAATGTCGATTCTATCCAAATGGATGCAGCTACACGGAATGGATTGACGAGCCGTTGTGCCCACGGGGAATAGTATATGCAAACCAACTCGAACGAGAGATTATGCGTCTCGAAAATCTTGTTCAAGAGTTGCGACTGAACGCAATGCGACTCCCTTGAAATTGAATGTGTACTTTTAATGTTTGCGATGATGTAGTAGGCATGTACTATTATTCGGTGTTGTATCTGTAACGGTCGGTTGTATCTGTAACGGTCGGTTGTATCTGTAAGGTTATTGTTATGCGAAAACCCCCTAGTTGAATCATTGTAATCTTTCCTATATAAAAATTTCACGTTCTATATATTTAAAATATAATCTTTCGTATATAATCTTCTAAACTATAATCTTTCGTATATAATCTACTAATAAAAATTAATAAGTAGATAAAAATAAGAACTAAATATTTAATCAAATGAACACACATTCCACATAACAACCCCCCCCCCCCCCCCCCCCCCACAAACTTCCTGAGCCATGGATGGGCTCGGAAGATCGCGAGCTGATAAAATCAGCTCGCAGGCTGCGAGCTGATAAAATCAGCTCGCGCCTGTTGGGAGATATCAAAGATATCTCCCGTAATGTTACGGGCCGTAACGTTACGGCCCGTAACACTGTTGGAGATGCTCTTAGAGCAATCTCTGCAATTTGGTATTATCAACAAACTCAAAAGTCTGATGCAACGCTCTTCTCCATATACATTACAATGAATCTTCTATATACCTATTTATCGAAGCATTAATTTATCACATTAATCGACACAAACAGATTTACAGTTGAAACTCCAAAACATTGGGGAAAGGAAAAATTATCTATCCAAATTCCACCTAAACTGCTTCAGAAAAAAGCAACTTGAGTGGAATGTTCCATTCGACTAGGACTAGAGTCGCTTTGAGCCGATTGGCAACCAGTGGTCATGCTACGTGCTTTTGGTTCTTTCCTTCTTTTCCTTTTACGCTTGTCTTAGAGCAACCTCTACAAATGTGTATACCTTGTGCATGCTTGGTGAATCTTGTGGCCATTTTTTGCATCATACATGATACCATGTGCATGCTGTACATCCACTGATAAACGGTGTGCATGTACATATCGTACACATTTTCATACTCTCCTTTCCATGCAACAAATAGAAGCTAAAAACAGTTCATATACTTACAACTGCACTGCATGCAGTATTTTTCATTGAACCTCTTTCCTTCATCAAACCTTTCAACTTCTCCACCTTCTTCCACCTTCCATCAGAAGCATACATGTTCGACAGCAAATTACAGTAACCAGCATGGTCAGGTTTTTCATTGACTAACTTTTCACCCACCAACTCCCCTATTTTAGTATTCTGATGCTTTCTGCATCCAGCAAGCAACGCACACAGCATATGTGGGTCAACTGATCCAGATACACCTTCAGCGAGTTTCATTGCATCATTTAGTTTCCCATTCCGTGCAAAGCTATCAACCATAATAGCGTAATGCTCTAAATCAGGGGTTACTCCATAAATTTCACTCATACTATCGAACAATCTTTTTCCTTGTTCAACTAAACCAGCATGACTACACGCCGACAAAACTGACACGAAGGTTATGTTGTTGGGTTTTATCGACAACTCAATCATTCGCTCGAACATTTTGACAGCTTCTCTACCTAAACCATGGGTTCCATAACCAGCAATCATAGAGCTCCAAACTACAACATCTTTGTCTCTTATTATTTCGAACGTTTTAACTGCTTCGTATAAGCTACCACTCTTACTATACATATCTATAAGTGCCGCACCTACAAATGATTTATGATCTAAGCCACTTTTCACCAAGTAAGCATGCAAACAATGAGTTTGATTCAGTGAACATGCAGATATAACTTTAACCACTGTCACTGCATCAGGTTTTTCTCTTGAAGATAACATGTGGACGAAAAGTTTGAAAGACCCCTTCAACAACCCATTTTGAGAACATCCTCCTATGACGGCAGCCCAGGTAACAGCATCTTTTTTTGGCATACGTAAAAATAGATCCATTGCTTCGTTGCAACTACTGCACTTCATGTACATATCAATCAAAGAAGTAGAAACCGCCACATCCAATTCAAAACCTTTTCTAATTGCAAATTCATGCATTCTTTTTCCTTCCTCTAAATTGCAAGCAAGTGCACAAGCTTGGATAACACTTACAACCGTAACTGCATTCAGTTTTAATCCCAGCCCACTCATTCTTTTATAAATTTCCAAGGCACCATTTGGTTTGCCGTTATGAACGTAAGAAGCAATCATACAACTCCATGTGATCACATCTTTCTCCTCCATCATCTCAAACAATCTAACCATGTATTGCACCAATCCCAACTTCGAATACAAGTTCAAAATCGAATTCATCAAGGCCAAATTTGAACTCAGCACTGCTCTGATTACATACCCATGACAACATTTTGCAGCATGAGTATTGCCCAAATGCCCAATAGATCCAACCAAACTTATCAAAGTTATATGATTTGGAAGTATACAATGTTCATTCACCATTCTCGAGAAAAAAGACACTGCCTTTTCTGCACAGCCATTTTGTTCATATGCAGTAACCACTGAAGTCCAAAGTACCAAATCCGGTTCTTTAAACCCTTCAAAAACCCGAACTGCATCCTCCATCATATTACATTTTGCATAGAACTCGACAAGAGAAGAACCCAAAAACATATCATCAACAGCACATGGGCATTTATATATAGCTCCATGAATGGCTTTGCCGTGTTTGAACTCGAAGAGATGTGCCGAGGCTTTGAGTGCCAATGGGAATGTGTAAGAGTCGGGACGGTTGACTTGTTTGAATAAAAGAAGAGACTGATGCCATTGGCCGGAGCTTGAGTGAGCGCGGAGTATCGCATTGAAAAGAAAAGTATTTGGTTTGGGAATTTCGTCGAACAGTTTGAATGCGTCTGAAGAAGAGGCGAGTTTACCATAGCAAGATACTAACTTTGTGGCGAAGAAGCAGTCTGCGGAGATGAGCAGACCATTCTTAAGGAGCAGGGAATGGACTAGGGATAAATGTTTGGACCCGGGACAAAATTGTATGTAGTGGGATAAGAACTGCCTACCGTACATTATTCTTCACTCTGTATCATGACCTTCATCGCGAATATCATACACAGCAAAACAACTCAGTTCCTCATTTCAAATCATCCGCGAGATCTGTTCAAACGCAAAAGGATCGATGACCAAAATCGCAGCAGAGTTTTTTTTTCAAACACAGTTCAGCTTTGAGTCACGAACAGCGCCGGCTTAGTCTTCTTTGTTGCCCTAGGCGATGTTATAGGGAGCATTGCAAAAGGCAAATTCTATTTAAGCCGCTGTAATCGCTCAGTTGCCCCCCTTAATTTTTAAAAAAATAGTCTTCTCACAGTTTTGCTGAGTTTTCCCCAAATTTTTTTAAAAAAAGTCAAAAATGCCCTCTCTCGCATTCCTACTACGTGGTTTATTCACATACCACGCAGTATGACTACGTGGTGTCCTAACTAACCTCGTAGTGTCTCTATGAGGTTAGTTAGTGTACCACGTAGTCACACTGCGTGGTTCGTGGAGAAACCACGCAGTTGGACTACGAGATAAGCTGAGAACATGAAGAAAAAAAATACTGCTAGAAGGGTAATTTCGTCAGCGAAATTTTGGATTGAAAGGGGGGGGGGGGCAACTCAGCAATTTTGTGAGTTTAAATAGAATTTGCCATTGCAAAATGCAAAACAAAATTAAATAAGTTAGGCTGCACACAACCCATATCCAATCCACCAACCAGGCCCAACCCACATAAACTCAACCCAACCAGAAACGTACGCAAAAACTCCATACAGTGGAGGTAGGGGTGTAAACGGATCGGATCGGACCGGACCGGACGGAGGTGTGTCCAAGCTTTGTCCTATAAGAATTCGGACGGATATGGACCGAACATCATATAGTCTCGGACCGAGCCGGACACCAGACTGTCATGTCCGATATAACCTAGGATAATAGAAAAACATCGAACATTTAAGATCGGACCGAACACTGGGTGTCCAAGCTCTGTTCTATAAGAGAATCGGACGGACACGGACCAGACACCTTATAGCTTCGTACTGAGCGGGACAACAGACTGTCTTGTCCGATATACAGTCCTAAGTGGAGGCGGAATTTTCGTTTTTCTCAATTTTGACGTATCATATTCTACATTAAAATCAGATGAATTTAAATCCGTAGCACATTTGTATTACATTTGAATAAAGCATACAAATTATCATCATAAAATATAATTTAAAAAACATCACAAAATATATCATATGTTTTTTCTTCTTAAAATATCATCTCTACAAATGATTTTTCACAAGCAAACTCTTCGAGACTTCATATTTCGGAAATGCTGAATGATTTCTTCAACTCCAATGGTATATATTATGTCTCTTTCCACATATGACACCAAACAGTCACTCATAACATCATCTCCTAATCGATTACGTAGAGACGACTTGATAATTTTCATTGCAGAAAAGACTCTTTCGATCGTCGTAGTCGCAACAGGTAGTAATAATGCTAACTTTAAAAGCAAATATACTAAAGGATATAAATGATGGTTCTTTCTTTGAGCCATCCTTTTAGCAAGAGCACTAATTCCTTCGACTTCAAAAATTTGACTATCAGATTTCAAATTCAAAATATAATCATCAAGTTGATGATTAAGTTGCATTAAACCATTTGAAGAAAAATCCGAAGGGTAAAATTCAGCAAAACGAATAAGCTTCCCTTTATCATATGAAGAAAAAACATTGCTTGGACTAAGACAAGTCATGCACAATAATAGTTCCGTATTCACTTCATTAAAGCGATTATTTAACTCTTGAAGTTGCATATCTATCACTTCCTACAATAGTCCAACATGATAATAATGAAGGTTTGTCTTTCCCTCAAGCATACGACGTGATCTTCCTTGAATTACAAACAAGCTATCCATATCAGGAATGATTATCTCATTTTTAATGTAAAATGAAGAAACTTCTTCAAACAATTGCTCCCATCCATTATCCCTCATAGTTTGTAGTCGTTGCTTAGTTATTCTCACAAGTGTCATGACATGTACCATATCTTGATCATTCCTTTGCAATGCTTGAGACAAGTCGTTTGTTATTTCCAATATATTTTTCATCAAATGTAATTGAAATACAAGCTCAAAGCATTGTATACCTCGCAACAAGTTATCCGTTTGACCTCTATGCTTTTGGTTCTTTGCATCCTCTTCAACAACCATTATAACTTCAATCACCGAAGGAAATAAAGTAAGTATACTCATAAGTGTATCATAGTGGGATCCCCATCGTGTGGATCCTACACGTTTTAGCATCATTTCTTGATTCAGACCTTGTCCAATTAAAATTTCACTATTACAAACTCCTATAACGACCTTCTCTAATTGTTTATCACGAAGAATGTCTCTACGTTTGCAAGAGGCTCCTACGATATTGGATAATTGAGAGACAATGTCAAAAAAAAAGTTGAAATAAACATGTGATTCTCTGCAACACTACAAGTGTTAACTGAAGTTGATGAGCAAAACAATAAAAATAATACACAGATCTATTCTCCTCTAAGATCAAACTCTTTAAACCATTAAATTCCCCTCTCATATTACTAGCTCCATCATATCATTGCCCACACAAGCTTGATATACATAGCCCATGTGCACAAAAAAGCGACTCTATAACATCTTTTAATGATAATGCACTAGTATCTTTGACATGTACAATATCAAGAAAATGTTCAACAACAAACCCTTTGTCATCCACCTAACGAAAAACAACTGCCGTTTGTTCTTTCACAGATATGTCGCGAGCTTCATCAACTAAGAAAACAATTCATTTCCAAGCTCTCCAACGATAGAGTTTGTAGTTAGATTTTAATAGAACTAATAACATCCTGTTGAATTCTTGGTAATATCAATTTTAAATTTTCAGAAGCATTTGTTAATGAAGCTCGATTGACATCCTTATTATGATTTGCAAGGAATTGTAATAATTCGAGAAAGTTGCCTTTATTTGAGAAATCTTCAAATTCATCGCGACCGCGTAAAGGTAGGCCTTGACGCAAGAGAAATTTAATACAATCAATTGAAGCAGTTAAGCCAGCATGATAATCATTTTTCATTTTAGTAGAATAATCAGACAATGACACTTCAATATGTTGTTTTTACTTCATTAAATAATCACCTTCTCTCACACAATTGTTGTGAATGCTAGAATGTGGTCCAACATGCACATTAAATCTTTCTTTCTTTTTCCAATTTCTAAAACCATCACCAACAAAATAATCATCTCCACTTTGACCTCCATGTTCGGGTTTAAAAGGATAACAATACAAACAAAACGTCGCATCTTTTGTAATGTTATATTACAACCATGTAGAATAGTCATTGAACCATGAAGGGACGAACCTCCGTTTCTCATTTTGCCCAATTACATGCCATGGAAATGTGTAGTTTCTCAGTTGACATGGACCTTTTTGGAAATAAAACCGACCTACTATTTCTCTTTTATTGGCATGGTAAAGATTTATGTTTCTCCTTAAACCGGGATCCGATTGATAATCGTCCTCACTATCCTCTACAATAAGTAAAGATGCGGTAGGAAGGCAAATTGATGAAGGATGAGGAGCATCACTAGAATGAGAACTAGAAGTCCTTTTGTTTAATTTGTTGAAATAGCTCAACAAATTATTATTCATGTCTTTTGGTAACTATTTGACTTTTCCTATAAATAAATAAAATCATCTTATATACATAAACATTAGCATCTACATAAATACCCAAGCCAAACTTCAAAATCACCAAGCATACCATTTTATGTTTAACTAATTGCTTCACTATTAGCATTTATTAGATTCCAAATCAATCCTTTTTAATTGGTACTCTATGAAAAATATATTCCATTTGCTTAACTATTTTTTCTGCCTTAATCAAACATTGGTTCAGCATAATTTATTGATTCAACTATTGTCTACAAATCAAAGCCGTGGAAACAAGAAGAACAAAGGTTCAGCATAGTTGATAGATTCAACCATTGTCTATAAATCAAAGCCATGGGAACAACAAGAACAAATAAAAAATAGTTATACCTTATGAGAGAATGGCGGGAAATAATAAAAATAAATCAATTGCAATCCACTTGAAAGTTTGATTTTTCTAATCAATGGTTGTTTAATTTATAATAATTGGAGAAATGTTGAAATTGGATATGTTGAAGGATTAAGGAAAGCAAAAAACTGAATTTTGGTCTCTAGAAATAATGAAACAGCCGAATCCTAAAGTTGTGTGCTGCTGTTGGCCAATTGTAATGCTTTATGTCCTCTTTTTCTAAAATACAGTGGGGTCGGCCGACCCCACTGGGCCCATGTTGGGTATGTCCTTGAACCCAACCCATGCTAGTTCGGATCGGATATGGATTACAATTTGTAACCTATACTATATACGGGTCGGGTTTCATATTTGTTCAACCCAACTTATTTTAACCTAACCCAACCTTATATTAAATAACTAATTTAATATCAGCTCACTTAAAATTAGAACAATATAATCCTAGAATAAGCTTTATGTATTCTATAGTAAATATAGAAAAAGATATACTTCATGTCAATCCAAACTAGATAGAATTTGACAAAATATACTTTAAAGAGCATTTTAATGTATTTTAAAATGAAACACTTGTTCTACTATGTAGTAAACTAATTTCATATGAAGTGTTTTACAATGAAATTTTTAATAAGATATGTCTTATAATGAATCAATTAGTTTAAATGTAATATGCTATCTAAAATCTGTTTTAATATTAATTTTAGAAAAATTCCCTCATATTCTCATTTTGTATCATATTCAAGTAACCCAACCCAACCCTACTAAACCCGGCCAAACTCATACTTCAACCCAACTCATATTCAACCTCATATTGGATCCGATACGAGTTGAACTACCTTAAACCCATACCTATGCGGGTTGGATGAAGTATTTTGTCTAACCCGACCCAACCCATACTTTGTGCATATGCACGATAGGGATCGAACCTACGTCATCAAACAGGCAGCCATGCACCATTCCACTTTATCACTTACGATTTCAGTAATTTGATGCCTTACAAACTTATAAATCGATATTTTCCAAAAGCAAGTTGACCAACCCACTGCCTCCTCCGCCACCTCCGGTGGCATTGTCCGCCTACTCATTGGGCCGGGTCTGGTCACGAAACATCCCCGGTCGTTTGTTTGTTGATATGATATCAACAAATCAAATAAATAGAAACTTTGCTAAGGGTTAGACTTCGACAATCGATAGGCGATTATCCATGGACCAATTGGCGTTCGGCAGATAACCTTCAATTATATAGTGCTTGATAACTTGGTGCATTTAGCATTACACTAAAAATAGAAGAATAACCCATTAAGTTATGTATATTAGTTCAATTCGTCAATTCAACGTCTAATGTTATTAAAGGTTTGCTCGGGAGTTTTGCAATATACGAGTAACTTTGAGAGTGGTTTGGTCGTCAAGACATCTCCAAATGATTTAAAGCCGAATATTCTACATGATATTACGATGGCGGCCCAATAGCAGGACACTTATTCACTAGACACCGAGGTCTAGAGCTCATTAAATAGTTGTTCATCTCTTGGAACTTCTAAGAGTTTAACATTGTCACGTCAATACAACACAACAATCGAATTGGAGCAATGAGATAAATTAATTAAAAATGAAATAGATAATTAAAGCCAAAAGAGAAAGAGAAAACATAAGATTTTTTAAGTGTTCGTTCTTAATACGACAGTCTTTGTCCACCATCAACTCTATCACTAATTGCTTTTGCTAGTACAATTAAAGTACACCTCGATTCAGACTGTTCGGGAATAAATTTAAATAGGCTATCCATGCAAAAATCAGTGAACAATCAAGGGTCTTCCATTCGTTTTAAGGTATTTATAGGTGAAATTGATCCTAGTAAAAATCGACTTTCAAATTAATTGCGATCGATTTGAACAAGTTTACGCCTATGACCTGAAGATTTGATAGGAAGAATCGCTCAGAAGATAAAATTTATGAAGAAAAATAGTCCAGCACTAATAGTTGTGGATCCATACCGATCCATTTTATTGTCTTTTTTTATAATTTTCATCAACTTGGTATTGACTTCAATAATACGTAGATGGGCCCATGACATGAAATGTGATGGTTGATTGTTGATCCTTATAGGTCGGCACTAGACCATTCTCTTGATCTGTAGTGAGAGCTTCCCATATCTTCATGTTTTTGGCTCCTGAAATGACTAGGCAAAACGTAACACTACAAAATTTTAATGGTTGAATGTTTAATTAATTCAAAATATTAAAGTGTTGATGTTAGAAAATAAATATCCTGAATTCAAATATAGCGATTAACTTCAAGTTAATAATCAGAGTTCAAATGCTGAGATTATTGAAAATAATTAATTTTATAAATTTAATACTTAAATACTAATTTATAACTGAATCTAAATTGAATATTAGTTTTTGATTATAATTCCATCTAAACTAAATAATAATGAAACACCTACATGTTTTGATCAAAGTTCAGTAGTTCGTCTCTGTGTGCTGCTATGGGTAAGCCAAAGTACTTAAAATCATGTACGTAACCGAGAACGTGGGTGTAACTGCTTGAAAATATATGAAATTGTCTTGAGTTATTCAAGCTATTTACAAGGCAATTTCTACATGATATGGCCAGTTACGACAGAGTGGGTTGCGACTGTGAAAACAACGTGGAGTACGTGCGTTGAAGTGCAGGTCGAGCACTTGTAGCCAGGGGGATTCTCTGACCTCATCATGGGTGTATGTTTTATAGATGTAGTTCAGGTTAGCACCCTAACCATGCTATTATGTACTTTTCTTTGAAGTTAATAAAGGTACCAATTTTCAGAAGAAAAAAAAACGAAGAAATCAGTTGTAATAATAATCAGTTAGAAATTGAAGATCAGAAGTTTGTTGTTAATATTTCAACTGGATTTCTTTTGTCGTATTTTTAATTTATTTTAATCATTTTTTTCCTTTTCACAAATTTTAATTTGGAAATTACTGAGATTTAATTGAACGAATTTTCTGCAAAATAACAGTGTTTTATGATTTTTCAAAAATGAATAACTAGTGTATATTTTCATTTCTTTAAAGTTGCATTGATGTACTGAACATATTGTATATTTGTTGCTCGTTCGAAGTCCGAATGTGAACAAAAGTGTGTGCGGCACGATACCCAAAATCAGAACATCATCTGGACAAAACGTATATACGATACTCAACTTTGTTTCATGGTCCTCTCTCAAAGATCTAAATAGAGAAGAAAAAAAAGTTGTTGTTTTCAAAATGAAACATTTAGTAACAACGGAAAAAAGGGGAAACAATTTTCTTTATGTAAATCGAAGTGAACTAGTAGCTGTATTTTTTTTCTTTCGTTCCATTTACTATCATCTCTTCTCTATATTTTTGCCTACAACAAATAGAAAAGGAAAAAATTTCAGTCTTAAGATTTAATCAATGATTTTTTCTAAAACCTTGATCTTTGAATGTATCAAGTTGCATTCACAAAATCTAAGCAGATGAGTTTGGATACAAGATAATTTTGGTAATGACTCGTAAATTCGTGCGACTTAAATTAATCTAATTATTTAAATCTAAGTTAAACTTGACATTTGAATTTAAAATAATGAATCTGGGATGCTGAATATCATATCTGACCAAAATTATTAAAGTAAGAGAATTTCTAAAAGATCGATTTTTGGTCAAACTTGGTTAAAATTTTAATTCAACTTGAAATTTAATGGTTTTAAATTTGACTTTTTTTTTTTAAATTTTCTACTGATATTCTCGGATGGTTTCCACTTTTAGACTTGTAAAAACTAATTTTGTTTGTCATAATTTGCATTTTTCTCTATTGAAACTTGCAAATGGACAACGAATTCTATGTGTATTTTCTACCTATAGCTCATCTGTAATATTCTTTGCATTTATATTGGTATTTGTACTAGTATAACTTAAATTGTTACTTGGGTTTATGATTTTTTTAATTGGGCCCAACTTGACATTTAAAATTCAAAGGAGGGATGTTACGTGGCTTTGAAATCTAAGAGTCTCAAACTAAGTAGAAAAGGCACGTATTTCTTATTTCCTTCCCATTCTTCTTGATTTTTTTTAATTTTATGAAATCATATTCTCCTCTTTTTCTAAGGGAAATTCCAATCCTATAATACAAAGAAAAGCTACTACCATCATCAAATCCTACCACCTACCCTCATCAACCCATCTTCGACCAACACCTGGGCGCCACACCACCTCCACCAGCCATCCTCGATCATCAGCCTATCCAGCCCCACCAAAATCTTGCCAAAATCCCTAACCATTTCTCCATAAAATCCCTGGTTACAAAATCCCTAACCTTTTCCCCCTTTATACCATCGCCTCCCCCTCTACCACCGCCGCCGCCACCTACAACCTAATAGCCCATCTGACGCTCTACACATCCCACTCCCCTTTAATCGAAGCTCCAGCCACAAAACCCTTCATATTCTCAAGTTCACCCTTAAAACATCTCCTCCTTGCAACTATCACCTAACCACCTATTCAAAAACCACCAACCACCATACCGAGCCTGACTAGACTTAAAACCGATCTGGTGCACCTAGACAAGATTTGGCCAAGCCCAGTCAGCCTAAGGCCAAAACCCCTTTATGCCTTCTTCACCTTCTTCTTATAAAAAAAAGAATATCTTCCAGTTCAAGAGTTTGGATTTGTGTTGGAGCTCGTTTATCTTGCGGTTTGATTTGATTATCATGGCTTCGTGTTGTTGTGTTCGAGTTGTATCTGTGTTGTGCCTCGTAGGTTGTAGTATCTCCATTCATTGCCATGAAAGGTGAGTACAACTCACACATGACTCTTGCATGCTCATGAAAGTGAATAAATCGCAATTGAACAGTTATTGAAATGTTTAGAATTGTCTAGTTAACATATTTGATTATGCTAAGTTTGATAGTGCTTTTGTGAGACGAAATTAGGTTATATTATAGAATATATATTCACCAGTGACACATTGATACTGTATACGACATGTATGGCACGCTATGTCACTATGTGACATGGTTTATTATGTTAGTTTATTTATTGAATCTCACATTACAAATTCCTCATAGATTTAGAAAAACCGCTATGTGTTAAAATGATGCATACCCAAATGACTAAATAGATTTATAAAAAATTAAAATTGACTTGAAATTTGGGTTAAAATAATTTAAACTCGAAATTTCAATTAACGTTGACTAAAATGATACACATCCATATTACTTGACAGTAGGATAGAGAACTGCATATGGACACCATTGGTTGATTTCGAAGTATTCCGATAAATTAAAAAATTATATTTGATTTGATTTAAATAAAAAATTTAAGTTTTTAATATTAATTCTGTATCTTAAGTTTTATTTATATATATAGATTTACAATTTAAACTTTAAGATTTACTTAAAATATTTTAGTTAGTTTTAAAATTAATCTACAATAATTTAATATACTATATACACTTAATTAATAAAATAATTTAAATTTTAAATTTTAATTTAATATAAAATTTTAATTTAAATAATTTAATAAAATAATTTACTTAAGTTTTTAAATTGTATGTTTTAAATTTCTTTACAAACATATTTTAAAATTTTATTTTAATATAATGGTATTTTAATAACTTTAATAAATATAAAATAAGAAAGATAAGTTTCAGGTTTAATATTTTATTAGGTTTATTGTTATTTTATTCCAAATACAATTATGAGTTGAATAGTTTTTATATAGCAACGTATACTTATTCTTATAAAAAAAATTACCATGCTTACAGGAGGTTGACAGATTATCAACCTACTATTACAGTTTTTAAGGTGGACCGTCCAGCACAGACGGTTTTTATAGTGGACCGTCCACTTCAACTACACAAGTTTAAAGCACTGAAGCTAGACCTAATTAATCTAGACTACAATCTCATACAGGAAATTTTGTATAAGCACACCACATAGCGAAGCTTAACAAATTACACAGCTGGAACATATAACATGCTGAAAAAATAGCTAACTTACTTACAGACCTAAAACTAGGTACATGGCACATTTCATTGAGCCACACAAAGAAAACATGGAAACATCTTATCACAAGGCAGTCCTTGCATAACACAACAACAGAAGGGTGGCAAGCCATCACCAACCCAACAGTAAAGTGGCAATGCCATGTGAGTGCTTCCAGACTCAGTAACAAGGATCATTTACATAGCTAGCTAGCATCAGGCAAGAACCAAAAACCCATTCCTTTTTATCACCAACTACAGCACTTGCCAAAACCCAAAGAAACAAGTTCATGATACTCCTACATTGCATACAAGCATTTGGTAAGGACCAATTCCAAAGCAAAAAGTCTGACATATACCATATTGATTTCAAACTAAACTGACATTGAAAATAATTTAAGCACAACCATTGCAAGATAAAGTTACATATGCGGAGACGGATGCGTAGACGAAGGGACCTCCACCAACAGACCAGCATAAATTAGTGCATAAGCATCTCATATAATGTTGAAAACAAGGTGGAAGAACAAGAGAAAAACTAGGTAAGACATTTCCAAAAGCTAGAAGAACCACACAAAAAACAAATCCAGGAAAAAACCCAACCCTGACAAGACCCATATTCACGGAGATGCAAGCCATCAAACATCAGTCCTCACAGTCAATTCAAAGATATACCTTAAATCTAACGCTAAATTAAATCATACCCTTGTTGGCTAAAGATCAGTATCAAGTGAGGGGCTGAAGACATTAGAGTGGCCTCTCGGATTTGAGAAGGATTTGTGCCATCGCGCAGAGACAGACACCTATGGATCATCAGTCGAAATAGGGCATTGAGAACTGCGATATTCGAAAGACCTTAGAAGAAGAATAAGTGGTTCGTGTTGAAAGCTTCTTCAAATGTCCAAGCAAGGCGAAAACAAGTTCAAGATGAGGAGGTGAAAAGGTGAAGAGGGAAATGCGAAGGAAACATGATGAATTAGAAGGAACAAACGGAATAGGGTTGAACTTGTCGCCATTTCCAAACAAAGCAAAAAAGCTTCGTGAAAACAAAAAGTTTGTATTTTGAATTGAATAGTTGATTTGATAATAAACTTAATAATTTGAATTTAATTCAGAATAATAAATATGAATTATTTTAAGTTAAATGATTTCAAAGTATACTTGAAGTTAATATTTGAAATTGATTTAAATGATAATTTGAGATTTATACTAAGTATGTTTTATAAAAATTACCACGGTATGAAATAAGCGATCGGTTATTAAAGAGACCAAAGTCGTTATTATCAACAATTGCGTACACAGTGAAGAATCTAGAACGAAGTAGGATTGATTTGCCAAACACTACTGGAATGAAGTAAGTGAACGATGATGGATAGCCTTGACATTTGAATCATAATTGAAATGACTAAAACAGGGCTATACCATGACCAAGTGAGTTAGTTACTCCTATCGGATACACTTCTTCGATACCATATCGATACTTTGTGACTTGATTACTAGCCACCCTTGATTATAGGAGTAACGTCTCGAGGTGCGTGCTATCTACGTGCTATGCGTTACCAACAGTCCGGAACGGCAATTGGTAGAATTCTACTCGGGGTATTGCCTCACATGCTTTATCATATTATCCTGATCGAGCCCACTACAAGTTTGATTTGACTTTGTCATATTGGAACACATCCCTATTCACCGATGGTTTACTGTTATATTATATGCAAATCGTACGATAGTGTTTAAAATTGTGTTAAGGGTAAAAATGTAATCCCATTAATGCTATTTTCAATAGTATGTTTATTGCAGACATTGTTATAATAACGTATTGTACTATATATAGCTTGGCAAGTCCTTAAAGGATGAATTCCAAGTATTCTTTTAAGTTATTGTTGCATTTCTTTAAACATTTAACTTGAGTTAATTCACTTGCATGAGAATTTAGTCTCGACTCGAGTGTTTTATTTTTACTTTATACTCGAGTCAGCCAGAATATTACAACCATGGAGATTTATTTGGAACTAGAGATCTATAGCAGCTTTAGTTATCTATCTTCTATTTCTGTTCCAGTTATTTCCATTTTTGTCATTTTCTTTCTGTCAATTGCCTATGTATTAGTGGACCATCTATGTATTTGGGACTTCTGATGTATTTACTTTATGACTATGTTGTTATGTATTTGTTTTGAGACTATGTATTATATAGTAGTTTTATGAACTACTGTGTTTTATTTATTCCTCCGCGAGATATTATGTATTCTGTACATGTGATTTGTTTTACGATTTGATTATATTTACCTAATTTGATTAACAATCTACTATTTTGAACGATTCAAGTCCAACATGTGTGGTTTTATTGTCGATTTGGATGGTTTGAAATAATGGGTTATTACAATTGTTATCAGAGCTTTGGTTCTAGGAAAACCAAAGCCTATGTAATAAAAACTCATTCGATACAGGGTAGAAATATCCTAGAATGATTTAAAAGTTATCTCAAAATCATTCTTGAGAAAGTGTATTTTGAAAAGATTCAAAAGTGGTTTTAAAAGGGTTTTATGATATTAAAATTGTTTTAAACTAAATCCTCTTTCTAAGAATTTCTTTCTTTCAAATCCGTCCTCTTAATTAGGAATTTTTATATTAATATTTTTCTACAGTATAAATCGATCATTATGTATGTTCTAAATTCTATCCTTGAATCTTCCAGATGACCAGCAAAAGGAGAGCTAGAGGAAGAGGACAATGAAATGCCCCAGTTGCATTAGGTGCACTAGTTTCTCCAGCCCATCCCGTCAGGTACACATAGCTTTGTAAGGAGTACACTTAGCTTGGAGGTACTAAGTTCACAGGAGCAAAGTATGTTATTGAGGCCTGGCAGTGGTTAAATAACCTCAAGAGAGTCTTTACCGATCTTGAAATCACCAGTCTTCAAATGCGCCAGTTAGCTACCTGGCAGTTGCAAGATGCTACCCAGGATTGGTGGGAGTTTGCCACTGCCAAGACGATCGAGGCCAATATTACTTGGCAATAGCTTAGGTATAATTATTTTAGTAAATCCTTTTTCATTAGGATATCATTCCTTTGAATCTATCCTAAATTTTGAATTCAATTTCAAAGCTGCTTTTACAACAAAGTGGATGCCAAAAGCTGGGAGGTCTAAACTATATAAAGAGTTTATGGACCTTCAGCATGGAGATATGTCTTTTGCAAGGTATGCGAGGAAGTTTAATGAGCTATTTAAATTAAGACCCAGTTTGATCGACACTTCTCCCAAGAAGAATGAGACATTCATATTTGGAGCTTATCTAGATTACTCTAATAGTATGATTAACCATATTGATAAGCCCTTCACGACCCTTATGAGAATGACCACTAGATTCGAGAACCCACCTAATGCCAAAGAAAAGGAGGCCATGAAAGCACTGCAGTCCAACACCAAAAGACGAACTGTCAAAATTCAAAGGGCATTGGATATTCATCTCAAAGGCAACTTATTGACTTATCTCATGTTACCTACTTTTAGTGCGACCAGAAGGGCCACTACACCAATGGTTGTCCTAATTTAGCTGGAGCTTCTATTCCTCCTGCCCAGATGACCAAGAATAATCTATGGCATATTTATCTTCAGCCTGATCACTGCAAAGAAAGACTTTCCTACTGAGGAAAGGGAGAGACACCTGTAGTCTTTGTCGTTACTCTTCTACTTCTACCGGTGACGATACTCAGAGTATGCTTTAAGATACCTTTATTTTGCATTCTTATCCATTTCTTGCTCTATTTGATACTACAGCGTCTCATAGTATTATATTGGTTGATCTCTGTCATAAGATAGAACACATTTTAAACCCCGTTTATGCATCTGTATCCCTTTTTGTGTCTAATCCTATTGATGGTCTAGCCAACCTTAGTTAGATTTGCAAAGGGGTGAAATTCCTTTACAATAATCGTTGTTTCACTGGCAATTTCTATATTCTTGGATTTGATGATTTTGACATTTTGCTTGGCAGTGATTGGTTGAAGAAGTATGATGTAGTTATCTCTTGTAAAGCGCAAATGGTTTTTTAGTGGATGATCAGAGAAATCCTTTATTGATTGAGTGTAACGTGCCTTAGGATTTCACAAGCAGTTTTACCTTCTCTCTTGGTTCTAAGCTTAGTGATCTTAGCTCAAACCCAATTGTCAAACATCTTCTCAATGTATATATTGAAGTTTCTTCTCTGCCACCTTAGCGAGAAATTGAGTTTCGTATTGTTCTTGTTCGTAGAGCCCAATCGGTAGTCCTTCCTCCCTGAAGGATGGAAACCAAGGAGAAAGCCTAATTGAAGAAGCATATTGAACACTTATCCTCTAAGAGAGTGATTAGGCAGAGTTATTCAGAATGGGAAGAAGCCGTAGTTTTTGACTAGGTCCGATGGTTCTTTGCGGATGTGCATTTGATTATAGGGAGCCAAATATGCTCAATCTGAAGAATAGATATCCTATGCCTCAAAATAACACGTTTGATCATCTTCATGGATCTAAAATATTCTCCCAACTCGAACTTGCTACCAGTTTCTACCAGCTCAGAGTGGTCGAGGAAAACATCCCCAAGACAACTTTTCAAACGAAGAATGGTTTATGTGAGTGGTAAGTAATGGGTTTTGGCTTAACTAATGCTATATATTTCTTTATCAATCCTATGAACCGTGTCTTCCATGATTTCCTCGATAAAACCATCTTAGTCTTTGTCGATGATATTCTCGTATTTTCCATATTTGAGAAGGAGCACGAATCACACTTGAGATTTATTCCTGAAACCCTTAGAATCCATTAGCTGAAGGATAAATTCTCTAAATGCCATTTTTGGAAAGACAAAATTAGAATTTTAGGCCATATTGTTTCGTAGAATGGGATTTCGGTGGATCATGTAAAGGTAGTTGCGATCAATATGATTTCTATCCATCTTTTTCTTTCCGAATCTTAGTTATCCTATCCTTCGTTGAACTAAATTTTCCTATTATATTTTCAAGATTAGGAGAAACCCAAGACTCCATTTGATTTCGATAGATTCTTAGGCCTTTCATGGTATTATCAGAGGTTTGTAGATAATTTTGCTCGTATTGCTGCAATGCTCACTACTTTGACTCGCAAGAATACCAAGTTTATGTAAGGTGATAAGTATGAAGATGTATTTAATGAATTAAAGGAAAAATTGATTTATCCCTTGTTCTCATCATCTTAAATGGAACTGAGGTATTGACGATGTATATTGATGCATATCGCAAAGGTTTAGGAGTTGTTTTAATGTAGAATGGGAAAGTTATTGCTTATGCCAGTCGCCAGCTAAAAACCCATGAAGCTAATTGTACATCTTACAGTTTTGAATTGCTCGTTGTAGTTTTTGCTTTGAAGTTATGGAGACATCACCTTTTAGGAACTAAGTTCGAACTCATTACCCCAGTCGTTGATGCGTACACACGCGCGAGCACACACACACGTGTGTGTGTGTGTGTATATATATATGTGTGTGTGTGTGTGTATGTATATATACATATATATATATATACACCCAAAGACTTATCCCATAAGCAGGTTAGATCGATTTAATTTCTAAACTGCCTACGACTTGGATATTAACTACACGCCTGGGAAAGCTAATCGATAGACGGTGCTTTAAGTCGAAAGAAGGTGATGTTGCATCATTTAGTTGCTTCCCCATTTCTTTTGGATGGTATCGCTGCCAGCGAAGATGAAGAAAGGATGCTCATGCTTATTTAGGAGAATGTTTGCAACAAGGAAGGGAATAATCAAGTTGAAATGGATGAATAAATTGATGATAAAGGAATTCTAAGGATTAAGAACAGGTTTTATGTTTCAAATGTCGTTGTATCGAGGCAGGATACACTTCAGGAGAATCATTGGTCTAGACTTTCTATGCATCCTGGAGTCATAAAGATGTACCAGAATATGAAGAGATTGTATTGAAGGAGTGGCATGGACCGCAATATTTCAGTTTATGTTAGTATTTGCGCCACATATCCCTAGATTAAGTTTGATCACTAGAAGACTACAGGATTATTACACCCCCTTAGGATTCCTAATTGGATGTAAGAACACGTTTGTATGGATTTCATTGATGGTCTCCTAAGGATGAGGAGACGAGATCATTTGGGTGATAGTTGATAGACTGACCATGGCGACTCATTTCATTCTGGTCAGGTTTAATAATACTGCATCAAGTTTAGCGAAGATCTATGTAAAGGAGAATGTTCGACTGCATAGAGTTCCATTTAATATTGTATGTGACCAAGACCACATCTTTACCAATAACTTTTGGAGGGAATTTGAGGAAGCTTGAGGGACTTGGTATTTACAAGCTGATCTGCAAGCAGTAATATTCAGTCTACCTTGTGTTACTTACGGTGAATCACGGTGAATAACACAAGTACTCTAGACTCAAATAAATGTATATACATATCAGATTAAATATAGAAATATGATGAGAAACACGCCAAAATTCCATAGTAAATAAAATTTAAAATTAATTTATACTTGCCTACAAATAATTTTATTTTTGTTCTATTTTATTATCTGTGTTTTTGTGATAGGTATACAGGTGATGGGACTGAATCTGAGGCAAACTGAAGACAAAGTGTGTGTCAGTATGTGAGTAAGAGTCTATATGTGATATTGGGTGAGTGTAACTAAGTGAATATGTAACAGAGTGGAATGAGTGTTGTAGTGAGGAATGAATGTAATGAATGAAAATGTGAATTGAATGCATTGTACCATAGTGAAATGTACAATAGTGGAGTTGAAAATATGTACCTATTGTTGAAATAAAATATTTATACTGAATAAAAATACTGTTTGAACTATAAATTATATGCAATAGCATTTATTCAAAATAAATATACATATTTCCATATGAGATGAAATATAGTAATAGTACAATTACGAACACATTTTATAATATATATGTTTGTTATCATTAAATAAAAATCATATTGTTATACTCAACAATCTCCCCCTTCTGATGATGACAAACATATATAAAGATTTTGAATGTGACAAATGTGTTTGGCAATGAAGAGTAGTACTCCCCTATATGTATGCTCCTCCTACAACTAAACTCCCCCCATATATATGCATATGGGTGATACTGAAAAACAATTGAATTTCCAATATTAAAATATTCTTGAATTTTTCACTTATCAATCAAAATCTTAACCATTATTCCCCTTTTGTTACCGTCAAAAGGATAATTGAAATAGTGATGAATATAGACTAGAAATATAGATTCAAATCAAGGAAGAGACTGTATATCGTAAACCTCATTTAATCAAACAAAAATCATAGTATTCTTCAAACTAGAAGCAAATTTCACTTCTTAGAATGATGGGTTTACGATGGATTTTATATATAAAAATGGAAGAGTTATAAAACATATGTATTCCAATAATTATTTAAATAAATTTTAAAAATTAAGCACAACATAGCGATGGATTTGGACTATAATTATAAACTCAAATTAAAAGGAAAAAAAAAATCAAATTATTGCAAATCCCAAAACTATCAACCAAAAAATCATATTATATCATAGAATAGTAACACATTTAACAAATCAGAAAATGGATTGATCGATCGGCTTTTATATAACAAGGAGGGTTTCATATATATATATATATATATGATATTTCTTTGTATTTCCTTTTTTATTTTCTTCTCTTTTTTTATATTTTCTTTTCTTATAAGAGCACACTAACTAAACATAACCATAAGGACTTTTAAATGAGGTCAGTTGCCACTTAAATTATAAGTGTGCTCTAACCATGCATAATCATACCTAGGTTTTTTTATGAGACTAGAGTAAAATCTATTATATAAAAATCCCCTTGGTATATAAAACCATAATAACTGATAGAAATACGGTAGGAATAAAGATGGCAGCGAAATAAATCTCTAAATTAATTATATTATGAAATAAGCTTAACCATACCAGGATTTTTGAAAATTTTCAACTCTCTTACCCTAAAAAAAATAGTATAATCATTTAAATCACAAATTTTGAAGTTGTACTTTCTGTAGGATCTAAATTAACCCTAAAGGGGGGTGAATAGGGTTTATTGCAGTTTTTGCTGAGTAATTAACTTATATCAACATAGATAATAATGAGAGTAAATGCAGGAAATAAATAATGCACAGATATACCCAGCTTCGGCAAAACCCTGCCTACTACTGCATTCCCCAAGGTTTCTACTAGGAATTAAAACAATCTCTATGCTTACAATACCCTGTAAACTTGCAATACTCGCTCCCAATCGTTCTACCCCTACGCTCAAAACCCTGCACTGATTTCTATCCCCGACCCCGTAATTCATCTCTCTAGTTTTACAGACAAACTAGGAAACAATAAACTCGATTACAAATTAAAAACACTAAAATTAAAACATTAAAAAAATTAAAACCCTAGTTTTAAAATAAAATACTCTAATCCCCTTTTAATAATTTAGTCGGCCCTTTATCTTGCTTTAACACTCTTCATTTTTTGGCCCAATATCTTTTTGTATCTGGAAATAAAAAATGGTGATGGCGATCTAGGGTTTCTTCCTCCTTGAATTTGAAGCCGCCGCTTTCTCTCAAGTGATGTTCTTCAATTTGCAGTTGCACTCGATTCGGATCCAAGTAATTTTGGTTATCTGGTAGGGATTTTTTTTAATTCGAATTTCTCTTTATTTGTGCTCGAACTTGGATGGATTGTCAATGATGAATTGTGTGTGAATTTATAGACTCCCGATCCAAAAAATTCTCTGATTTCAGTATATGATTTGGTCAATGATATATGCATGAATTTTGGGCTTGAAATCTTCACATGTTCTGGAGGTTTCTTCGAATTTAAACTTGAGTGTATATTGTGTATATCTTGGGCTTTTGCAATCGACTTTGAATTGGTCTTGTATCTATGGAAAATTCCTTTCAGCGAGATTGTTGTTTTGAAGTCTTTGGCCTTGCATTTGACTTTGTATTTCTGGTTGAATTCGACACATCGACTTTTGAACTGGAACTTCGATTCCTTATTTTTGGCTTGACTTTTCCAATACTGCTCCTTAAAAAAATGATAAAAACTCGTATAATTTCTGAAATATTTGAGATTGCCTTGCTTAAGAACAGATGCTACACTTCTGCTTGCCATTGAACAGATTTAATCCTTGATAAATTTTTGAATTGGTAAGGGCAGATGCCACCCAGTAGTTAGTGTATTATGGAACCTTGATTCTTGCTCGCACACACACACACACACACACACACACACACACACACACACATATATATATATATATATATATATGTGTTGGAAATGAATGAGCAAAGAAAAGGGAAAGTAGGAAGAAGAAGAGATAAGGAAGAAGAAGAGATAGCAACATTTAAAGTCCCACATCATAGAAATATTAGCACAATCTCTCCTAATATATTAGAAGCCAAATAGGCTTATGTAAAATAGAAAGGAGAGGGATGATATGAGGATGTGGGCTTGGCCATGACATAATAATACATTAAAATGTCAAAGATAAGGCTCTTGGGGTCTCTTGATTGGATATGGCAGACGGTTGCTGATTGGGCTAGTGCGCTGACATGGGAATATTTTTTCTCAGAATTTTAAAGGTGTGTCCGTTCAGTCCAGAATTCGAAAGGAATGTCTGTTAGCTGAATAAAGACAACCATTTGAATTCTCAACAGATGCATATTAATAACCGGGCAGTTAAAGGGCCGCAACCTTTCCTATTCTGACAGTTACTAATGCATGCGAACAGGCACTCCTCCTTGCCTATATATACACTGCCCAAAACAAGACAGAATTCACCTTTTTTCTGCTTGCATTACTTCTTCTTCTTCAAAGTAATGATCTGATCTGGTTTCTATAATCAACTTCAGTTCGTCAGAGCTCCGTTTGCTGGCACTACGCAATGGAGTTGGTCCGCTTTATCCTGGGAAACAAATTGCAACAACGTCGATTGGTGCATACGACGGCAATATTGTTTCAAGGAAACAGAAAACTTCTGGACTCGGACATTACTGAAATAGAATATTTTCTGTTTATCTTCAGTCTTGTGCACAAATCGGTTATGCTTTCTGTGATTATTGTACACACAGTTTGACGTGGCAATTGTGGCATAATTGATTAACGTTGATTGTTGTTGTTGTTGTCTGTTTGTAATAAAATTGTGTAATTACAAAGGTACTAACAATCTTGAAACAATATTTTTGTTGCAGATGACGAAAAATAGCAGCACTGATTCTGCACCGATTCAGACGGTGAAAACTGCCCAGCCAGCACCTGCGCTACCAACAATGGCTCTGTCTCATGGCGAAAGGCCAGAAAAGTTCAATGGAATCAATTTCAAGCGCTGGCAACAGAAAATGTTGTTTTATTTAACAACATTAAGCCTTGCCAAGTTTTTAACTGAAGAGGCTCCTGTGGTAGACGAACTCGAACCTGACGCTACTAACGTAGAGGCACTCAATATCTGGACAAACTCAGATTTCATGTGCAAAAATTATATTCTGAATGGTCTGGATGATAGCCTCTACAATGTCTACTGTACTTTTGCAACGTCCAAACAACTCTGGTTGGCTCTAGAGAAAAAGTACAAAACTGAATATGCAGGCATGAAGAAATTCATTGCCGGAAAATTTCTAGACTTCAAAATGGTTGACTCAAAGACGGTGATAAGTCAAGCTCAAGAACTACAACTTATCATCCGTCAATTAGAAGATGAAAAGATGACTCTTAGCGAGACTTTTCAAGTTGCTGCAACTATTGAGAAATTGCCTCCTTCTTGGAAGGACTTCAAAAATTACCTTAAGCATAAACGTAAGGAAATGACAATGGAAGATCTCATAGTTCAGCTACGCATTGAGGAAGATAACATAAATTCTAAGAAAAAGATTTCTCAGAATATTGCTGCCAAAGCAAATGTTGTTGAGTCAGGCAAGACTAACAAAAGAAAAAGGGAGAATGCTCCTAAGAAGTCAAAGAAATTTCTGGGTTCTTGCCACAACTGTGGAAAGAAGGGGCACAAAGCAGCCGAATGTCGTGCACCTAAAAAGAAGAAGTTAGAAGCAAATATGACTGATGTTTCAAAAGGCATTTCTGATGTTGATTTATGTGCAGTAATATCGGAATGCAACCTTGTTGGTAAATCAAAGGAATGGTTTGCAGACACTGGAGCCACTCGACACATATGTGCTAATAAGTGGATGTTTACAACCTATAAAACTACAACTGATGCTGAACAACTTTTTATGGGTAATTCTTCTACTTCAAAGTTCGAAGGCAAAGGAAAAGTTGTGTTGAAACTGACTTCTGGAAAGAAACTAACTTTAAATGATGTTCTCCATGTTCCAGAAATTCACAAGAACTTGATTTCAGGATCATTACTGAGCAAACATGGCTTCAAATTGACCTTTGAAGCTAATAAATTTGTGCTTTCCAAGAATGGAGTGTATGTTGGAAGAGGATATGTGTGTGATGGTTTGTTTAAAGAAAATGTAACCACTATTGTACCACGCACTGAAATGAATGAAAGTGAATCTTCTGCTTATATTGTTGAATCTTCTAACATATGGCATTCTAGATTAAGGCATGTAATTTTGATACATTGCGAAAATTGATTAATCTAGAATTTATACCAAAATGCAATATAGATTCAAACTATAAATGTCAAGTTTGTGTAGAAGCAAAATTGATAAGAACCTCGTTTCATCATGTTGAACGAGATACTGAACCTCTAGACTTAATACATACCGATGTATGCGATTTGAAAATGTGTCAAACTAGATGTGGAAAAGGGTACTTTATTACATTCATTGATGATTGTACCAGATACTATAATATATATCTCTTCAGATGTAAGGACGAAGCATTTGAAATGTTTAAACAGTATAAGGCAGAAGTTGAGAATCAACTCAACAAGAAAATAAAATCTTTAAGAAGTGACAAAGGAGGAGAATATGAGTCTCCATTTGAGGAACTCTGTGCTGAGCATGGAATTATACATCAAACTACAGCTCCGTATTCACCTCAATCCAACGGTATAGCCGAACGGAAAAATAGAACTCTTAAAGAAATGATGAATGCCTTACTGATTAGCTCTGGCTTGCCAGATAATTTTTGGGGAGAAGCTATTCTTTCGGCAAATCATATTTTAAATAAAATACCCCAAAAGAAAACATCTAAAACTCCTCATGAACTTTGGAAAAACAGACCACCAACCTATAAATACCTAAAAGTGTGGGGGTGTCTTGCCAAAGTAGAGGTACCAAAACCAAAAAAGGTCAAAATTGGACCAAAAACTATTGATTGTGTACTTATTGGATATGCACAAAACAGTGCTGCATATCGATTTTTGGTACACAAATCTGAAATTGATGATATTCATGAAAATACCATCATTGAGTCGAGAAATGCTAGATTTTTCGAACATGTATTTCCCTTGAAACATGGTACTGAAAATCATGCACCTAAGAGACCAAGGGAAGATGAAGTTCCTTATTCTATTGAGGATGTTGAACAAAATAACACTCAGCAAAGTAGTGTTGAGCAACAAATGAAGGAACCAAGAAAAAGTAAAAGGTCAAGGACTTTAAAAACCTTTGGACCGGATTTCTATATATTTATGTTAGAAGATGATCCATTGACATATAAACAAGCTATGTCTTCCAGCGATGCCCCTTATTGGAAGGAGGCAATTAACAATGAGATTGAATCCATTATGTCCAATCATACATGGGAATTGGTTGATTTACCTCAAGGATGTAAGGCCTTAGGTAATAAATGGATATTTAAAAGGAAATTGAAACCTGATGGTTCAATAGACAAGTACAAAGCTCGTCTGGTAGTCCAAGGATTTAGACAAAAAGAAGACCTGAACTATTTCGATACATATTCACCTGTAACGAGGATCACGTCAATTAGAATGCTCATTGCAATTGCATCCGTACATGACTTGGAAATACATCAAACGGATGTTAAAACTGCATTCTTGAATGGTGAACTAAAGGAGGAAATCTATATTAAACAACCTGAAGGATTTCTAAGCTCAGAAAATGAGCATAAAGTTTGCAAACTGGTAAAATCACTTTACGGCCTTAAGCAAGCTCCAAAACAGTGGCATGAGAAGTTTGATAATACTATGTTATCAAATGGATTCACGATAAATGAATCAGATAAATGTGTTTACATAAAACATACACATATTGGATATGTCATTGTTTGTCTTTATGTTGATGACCTATTGATCCTAGGAAATAACAAGGCCATAATAACATCTACAAAGGATATGTTATCCTCTAGATTTGATATGAAAGACCTAGGACTGGCTGATGTGATATTGGGTGTAAAAAATCTGAGAACACAGGGATATGCATTATCCCAATCGCATTACATCACCAAAATACTTGAGAAATTGAAGCAATATAATGTAACTATTGCAAAATCACCAGTAGATATGAACCAAAATTGGGTAAAGAACACTGGTGATGGTATTTACCAATTGTAGTACTCTCGTATACTAGGAAGTATCATGTATGTTATGAACTGTACTAGGCCTGATATCGCTTATGCTGTAAGCAAACTAAGTAGATTTACCAGCAATCCTGGTAAACATCAATGGAAAGCGATAATCGGAGTTCTAGGATATCTAAAGTATACACAGAGTTATGGTCTATACTATACAAACTATCCTTCAATAGTGGAAGGATACAGTGATGCAAATTGGATCACTGGATCTAATGATACAAAGTTTACAAGTGGATACGTGTTCACATTAGGAAATAGAGCAATTTCATGGAAATCATCCAAACAGACTTGTATCGCTAGATCTACGATGGAATCAGAGTTTATTGCACTAGATAACACTGCAGAAGAAGCAGAATGGATTCGTAGCTTCCTGGAAGACATTCCTAATTGGAGCAAACCTATGCCCCCAATATGTATACATTGTGATAGTCAATCAGGTATTGGAAGGACTAATAGTACATTATACAATGGTAAATCTAGGCATATTCGTCATAGACATAAAACGATAAGACAACTTCTCTCTAATGGTGTTATCACAATAGATTACATTCGATCTAAAGATAACTTAGCGGATCCACTTACAAAAGGCTTGCCAAGAGAGAAAGTTCAAACCTTATCGAAGGGAATGGGGCTAAGGTCTACAGACTAAAGGTTTTTTAAAATGGAAACCCCACCTAGTTGACTGGAGATCCCAAGATCTAGGTTCAAAGGGACAACGAAGTTTAAGAGAAACTTGATGGCACTGTTACACACAAACCGTTCCTATGATAAGTCAGTGCATTATATGTTGAATAAGGATAAGTATGAGTACTTTTAATGATGTCTGTATTTGAGGAACTAGAGAATGCCCTTTACAGAATCACCTACGTAAATGCGAAGGCGCCGTTTCAAAGAGAATTATGAGGCCAAGTTCTCTAAGCACTTATGAGACCAGGCAGGTGTTCAAGGCAAAAACGAACACATACAGAGAACGAAGGGTTATAAGAAACATTTATCGTGTGTTATCTACTTTGGAATTACACAAAAGGCTTACAGTTCAAGGACAGTCTATGTCTACTGATTCGCCTGTGATTCAAATAGGTAATCACTGGGAAAGTTCAAGGCCCATATGCTACTTTAACCGATGCGATAAATGATTCGTGAAACTAAGATCAATTGCTCATTCATGTGGGGGATTATTGGAAATGAATGAGCAAAGAAAGGGGAAAGTCGGAAGAAGAAGAGATAAGGAAGAAGAAGAAATAACAACATTTAAAGTCCCACATCATAGAAATATTAGCACAATCTCTCCTAATATATTAGAAGCCAAATAGGCTTATGTAAAATAGAAAGGAGAGGGATGATATGAGGATGTGGGCTTGGCCATGACATAATAATACATTAAAATGTCAAAGATAAGGGCCTTGGTCTTTGGGGCTCTTGGGGTCTCTTGATTGGATACGGCCGACGGTTGCTGATTGGGCTAGTGCACTGACATGAGAATATTTTTTCTCAGAATTTTAAAGGTGTGTCCGTTCAGTCCAGAATTCGAAAGGAATGTCTATTAGCTAAATAAAGACAACCATTTGAATTCTCAACAGACGCATATTAATAACTGGGCGGTTAAAGGGTCGCAACCTTTCCTATTCTGATGGTTACTAATGCATGCGAACAGGCACTCCTCCTTGCTTATATATACACTGCCCAAAACAAGATAGAATTCACCTTTTTCTGCTTGCATTACTTCTTCTTCTTCAAAGTAATCCTCTGATCTGGTTTCTATAATCGACTTCAGTTCGTCAGAGCTCCGTTTGTTGGCACTACGCAACGAAGTTGGTCCGTTTTATCCTGGGAAACAAATTGCAACAACGTCGATTGGTGCATACGACGGCAATATTGTTTCAAGGAAACGAAAAACTTCTGGACTCGGACATTACTGAAACAGAATATTTTCTGTTTATCTTCAGTCTTGTGCACAAATCGGTTACGCTTTCTATGATTATCGTACATACAGTTTGACGTGACAATTGTGGCATAATTGATTAACGTTGATTGTTGTTGCTGTCTGTTTGTAATACAATTGTGTAATTACAAAGGTACTAACAATATATATATATATATATATATATATATATATTTAATAAACTGCTGCCTATATTTTATATATGCTGTGTATGGCTTATGTATATGCTATATGGTTGTTTCTGAAACTCCTTATTCACGATGGTTTTGCTTCCATGCAGTATGTAAATGTACTTGCTTCGTACATGCTTTTTGCATGTTTGACCATATCAAATCATATTGTTGTACATCATTGGCTAGCCACTATTACTTGATGACATTGTATACATGTGCTATTCAGTTTGTTCTTCACATGCATCATACATGTCCACGCCATCTCCATTAGTCTGCATTTGTTCATATTTACCCTGTTTTGAACCATTTTGTTATTTAGGTTGCAACATTTCATGTTGGTTTCATGCTCCCATTTAGCTGGACCTAGATTATGCATGTAACACCCGTTGTAATTTTGATGATGTGTTTTGACATGTTGTTCTAATGTTTTACTTGCTGAATTATAGTTTCCATGCATATTCTCATGTGAATCTTTGCTTTTGAATCCATGTTGTTTTACTTGTTTTGCTTATATCTATTCGAGCACTTTTAGCTTTATTGGATTTGTGCATTCTGCCACGTGCCTGAGCTTTGTGTCTTTTGCTTACGTGCTTGTCATCACTTTATTTTTCTCGTCCACATATGCATGTTGATCATATATATGCACTGTGTCGAGTTGATCCACGTGGCTACTCCTCAGTTGTTATACTGCATTTTGATTGATGAGGAAGTGCACGCGTGTATATTTATACACGTGTGTACATGTAGTCATTTAGAATAATTTTCTTGTCCCTGAAAAATACTGATAAGAACATATACTATTCTTGGTTTAGTTTGAATGTATTCGATTTTGGTATAGTATTGTGTCATACTTGCATATCAGACCAAGTTAGAAAAATAATGAGAAACATACCGAAATTCTACGGCAAATAAAATTTAAAATAAATTTAGATTTGTATGCACTTAAGTTTATTTCTATTGCAGTCTACTGTGTGTGTTTTTGAATATGACAGGAGTGGATGACTGGACTGATAGCTGGACAAAATCTGGAGCACATGAAGACAAATATGTGTGGCAGTGTCTGTGTATTCACAAATGAGTGAACGAGTGAAATGTAGTGAGGAAATGAATGTATGCTAGAGTGACGAGAGTTGTAGTGAGGAACAAATGTACAGAATGAGAAAAATGTACTGATATTTGTAATAAACAAATTTGATTGAAATAAAATATTATTTTGTTGTGTTCAAACAAATTTGCCTATCGTATTCAATTTATTTACGAGTACAATATCATGTGAAGTATTATCTGTGAATATACAATAGTGGAATCTGAATGTTGTACTATTTCAGATGTTGAAATAAAATATTTGATTGAATAAATATACTGCGAATATATTCAGTTGTGTACAATAATATATTATTCAACTAATATTTATTTCTATGAAACGATGTAATATAAAATAGTACAATTACAAACACATTTAAATAATATCATATGTTTTTTATCATCAAACAAAAATCATATAACACATTGTTGTACCCAACAATCTCCTCCTTTTGATGATGACAAACATATACAATATTTTGAATGTGTTAAATGTGTTTGAACATGAAATATATTACTCGCCCTATTTGTGTGGTCCCCCTAGAACTAAACTCCCCCTATATATGTGGAAAATATAGACAATGAAATTCAATCGACCATTCTCCCCCTAGATATTTAATTTTCAATCTTAAAATATTCTTGAATTAAATACTCATCAATCAAAATCTTGACCATTCTCCCCCTTTTGTTATCATCAAAAGAATAATAGAAATCGAAATAGTGACGAACATAGACCATAAATATAAATTCAAATTAAGAAAGAGAATATATATCGTAAATCACATTATCAAACAAAAATCATAATAGTTTTTAAATCAGAAGCAAATTTCACTTTCAGAATGAATGGATTTATGATGGATTTTATAGAATGAGGAGAGTTCAATAAAATTGAATATTTGAATATGAATTTCAAAGATTTTAAATAAGCTCAAAATGTGATAAGCACTTGCTAACCATGCATAGCCCAAAAGTCTTTTAAATGGGGTTAGTAATAACTTAACTTTATCCTCTCTAATGAGTTCCATTCATGCACAGCCCAAAGATCTTTTAAGTGAGAATGGAAGCACATAGAGATTAAGGTAATTCACCCACACATAACCGCGAGGACTTTTAAATGGGAGTGAATACCAAGGATAAATAATACAATATATATTTTCTTTTTTCTCTTTTTATTTTTTATTTCCAAGGTATTTTTCTTTCCAAAAATAATTTGAACTCTCCTAAATAAATAAAACCATGATGAATGACAAAAATATGGTCGTGAAATATGCTCTAATTCGAAGATATTATAAAATCTATCTAGTCATCATGAGATTTTAAAATAAGATCTCCCCTAGTTATGAATTATACCATAGTCACACCTCATCATGTTTTCATAAATCTAGAATAATTTCGATGAGTTCCAAATATGTCTTAAATTAATTAATAATCTCAATTTCTGAATAAATAATCAAGAATAATTTAAAACTGAGAATATCAATTTCAATAGAGATAAACGTGCAAGTTGAAAATCAGTTCAAAAAGAAATCAATCAGTAGAATGTGGAAATATTTAATACTTCTAAGACTGGTTGCTCCTAGAAAATTTAAAAAAAACTGATATCACTTGAGGTTCTAAATTTCCCATAGATTTTAAAGAAATCTAGTTACTGATTTTTAACTCATCGTCCAATCACCAAGATACTTAAATGTATCAAATCAAATTTTTTTATCAGAGCAGCAAAAAATCAGTTTCGAAGCATGATTCACAAGAGAATTTTTTAGAGTATTTTAACAATTGCAAGAACCAGTCAATAATTCAAATCAAAGGCAAATTATTTTAAACTACTTGAGAAAAAATTATTTTTAGAATTCAAATCCAAAAATTATAATCCATGAGATTCAACAATCAATCACAAATGATTTCTAAATCAAAATAATCAAGCCAATCCAAAAACTATGAAATTATTACAACTTGTCAATTATAGCTTTCAGGTAGTGCACTATATTGAGTGTAGTTTTTAAATATTTTCCAAGATGAATTATAAGAAACTCAAAACAACAAAGATGTGTGAAATTTCATTAGCTTTCTAGAATATCATTAATTTTAAGTTTCCGATTAACAGTGTTCAAGATATGCTCAAAATGCTATAGCACGGTCAGAAATTCAGCTACCAATCTAAAAGCTAAACTTCAAATGAATTGCGGGTTTTCATCACTTTAGGTTCTGAATCTGGAAATAATCAAAACAGAAAGTTGTAGACAACTGAATTTAATTTCCAGAAAATCAAGAATTTTGCAATTTGAAGTTAAAAAATTCAAAATAAGTCAAAAATATTATGACAGTGTCAATAAAAATCAGCATTAACAAGAAAATAAAAAACACGAGTTCAGAAATCATACCTAACTTACCATAATCGATGTGAACGAACGAATCTCCAACTCAGAAACTATGGCTAAGGAACACTTGAATAATTCAATAATATGAAAAAATTGAATTTTATCTCTCTTAAGCACGGTTGTTCCTTAGCCTCTCTTCGGTACCTAAATGTTTATAGGATCGATTGGTCTAACAAAAGTTGTTTTACCACTCGTAACTTCATTTATATTTTTTGGTACTTTGGAAAATAAAAAACACGTGTCTAGATATCACACCTAACTTACCATAATCGATGTGAACGAATGAATCTCCGACTTAGAAATCTATGGCTAAGTAACACTTGAATAATTCAATAATAAGAAACAATTTGAATTTTATCTCTCTTAAGCACAGTTGTTCCTTAGCCTCTCCTCGGTACCTAAATATTTATAGGATCGAGTGGTCTAACAAAATTTGTTTTACCACACGTAGCTTCATTTATATAACAATCCATTACTATCCACTAAAGTATCCTTTGGAACCCAAACTCATTTAATCTTATTTGAATTCATCTTATTATCTTTTGAGATTCAGATTCGTTTAATTGAATTTTTTATAAATGGGTTTTTGTTTTGTTTATGATTTAAAAACCCTTTGAAATTATTAAAGTTCAAAATTTCAAATCGATCTTTTCAAAGCCATTTAAAGGATTTTTAAATCACTAGAATTTTGTTTTTCAACTTGATCAAATCCAAAACCAAGTCCTTTTTTATTCTCAACATAAAATTGGTTTTTTAACAACATATTCAACGATTTCTCTCCTTTATAAAATTTAGTGAAAGTTGATTCAAGCCGTTGAATTTTGGATTTAAGATCATTATTTTCATTCATTAAATTGAACAACGATTAATAGCGATTTTCCTCTTTTCAGCATCATTTTATTTTGAAAACAAATTTTCGTTTTCAAGCGCTTTGATTTTAGCATTGGACTTAGAAATTTCAATTTCAAACAGTTTTCGCTTTTCAAAATCAAGTTTTTCAAATTCTCTAAGCTTTTCAATCTCCTTTTCAAAATCACGATTATCATTTTTCAAATTCACGTTTTCAATTTCAATCAACTCAAAACTAGTTTTCAAATTCAAGAAATCAACACTCAAAATCTGACATTTTGTATATTCTACAATCTGTGAATTTTTTATTTTTTCAAGTTTATTATCTAATATGTTATTTTCTTGTAATAGTTTTGACCTATCAGATTTTAGTTTCTTAACTCTTAGCTCAAGAGAATTGACATTTTTTGTGAGATCGTGGCACATTAAAATCAAATCTTTATTAGTGAAATTCGGTACCTCGCTTGAATCCTCTTCACTACTTCCCGAATTAGATTATGCCACAAGACACAGATTAACTTCCTCTTCATCACTGTCTGAAACTACTTCTCCTTCCTCGTCATTCCATGCAGCAACAAAAGCTTTCTTCTTCTTTCTGTTATTCTTCTTCTTTTCATTCTTAAGTCGTGGACAATCTGGTTTGATATGTCTAGGTTTCTTGCAATTGTAGCAAAACACTTCATCATCTGAGCTATGTGAACTGTCGGACTTGTTATTTTTTGAATTCTTCTTTTGCGGCTTGTAAATTCTTTTAGCCCACTTTCTAAAAACCATGGCTAGCTCTTCAACAGGATCTTCATCGTCACTTTCAATAGTATTATTTAGAGCAATCGTCTTTTTCTTTGATTCGGAATTCTTTCGTTCTTCCATTGCTTTTAGTTCCATCTCGTAAGTAATCAGATTTCCAATCAACTCTTCCATTCTTATTTCTTTAGATCTTTTGATTCTTGAATCGCCGTCACTTTAGCTTCAAAATTCATTGGTAGTACTCTCAATATTTTTCTGATCAATTCCACTTCGGTATAAGCTTTGCCAAGAGCCTTTGCATTGTAAACCAATGATGAGAAGCGTCTAAACATCTCTTTTATATCTTTGTCTTTTTGCATAGAAAAATTTCCATATTCATTGCTGAGTAGAGCAAGACGAGATTCCTTAACTTGAGATGTTCCTTCGTGTATGACCTCCAACGTATGCCATATTTCTTCCACAGTTTCACAACGAGAGATTTGTTTAAATTCAGTTTTATCAAGAGCACATATTAAAGCATTCATTGCTTTGGCATTAATTGAAAATATTTTTTTTATCATAAGCATCCCACCTGTCTTTTGATATAGGAACTTCAATGTAACGACCCGCATTCTACGCATCATAGGATCATAGAATATTTATTTCTTTCGCATACGGTGTCGTATGGTCATGTAACTTTGGGAGACGACTATTGGGGTCATCTCCCATGTTCATGATTTTTGCCGATTTTTAAATGATCGTTTTGCCCCTAGCTGATCTTGTTTTGGCCATAACTTTTGATTGGGAAGGAGTTTTGACCTGAAACCATTCCATTGGCTTCGGATGATGGTTTACCTTTCCGTAGAGTGGTCACATGTTAAAAACGGACTTACCTTTTGGGAGATATGGCTGAAATAAGGTTTGGAGGGTGAAAAACTGCTTAACCGGGCCAAATAGGGTGATTAGTGAATGGGCCCATAACCCATTTCGGGATTAGGGTTATGGGGAGGCTGAAATGAGTTAGGTTTTCATTCTATTTCAGTTTTCTAGCTGCAACTTACCTCTTAGAAACCCTAACAATGGCCTCCAACCTCTAAAACACCTCCAAATCACTTTCTAATCAAGGATTAAGCTTAGCAACATCAAATCAAGGCGGATTAGCACAAGAATAGAGGTAGAGCGGCTGTACTGCATTGGTATTCACGCCCAAATAGTAGAGTTTCAGTTCTAAAGGTTTTATTTGTGGCTAAGGTAAGTGATTTGCATAGTTCCTCACTAATTATGGTTAATTAAGGGTAATCAGTGTTGATTAGCGAATTTATACACTAATAAATTCTGGAAAAATATTTATAAATTCTTAAATAATGTTTTAGACTTCTATTAGAAATTTGGTTTGATTTGGTTAAGTTTTGTAAATCCTACAATTAGTTTTGCTTAAACATGCTTAAGGGAAAATATGGGGTTTTGGGTATGTTTGATCCATTTTACATGCTATGATTGTTGTTCTGCTATTTGTGGATGATTATACATGTTGCTATGACTGTATGGTATGATTTGTGATTGTCTAGAAGTGTTAGATTGGTCGAAAACGCCGTCGAATGGTGTAAACAGCTTGCTGGACAAAGTGCAGAAAGACACCCGAATCGGATCGGATCGGTTAGGAAGACCCGAACTGAACCGTGTAAAGCCCTTCCCTACGATCCGCCTGTAGCTCCCCGACCCGATCCGCTTATGGAGATGGAGACCGATCCAAAGTGGGGAAAAAGACTAAGGTGAAGCCAGTGCTCCGACCCGACCCGGTATGCCACCCGAACCCCTCCCACGATCTGAACCACGTCACCCGATCCGAACCGATATATCATGGAGGGAGTTGAGGAGTTCGATCCGACCCGACGTGATGACCACAGCCGATCCGAACCGTTACGAGATGGGGGAGAGGATCCGAACCGAATGACCTTGGAGAGCACGATCTGGAGTAAAGAGAAGGGGAAGCCGAACCGATCTGGAGAAGAAGACCAATAACCCGAGACGCAAAGGTAGTCCAAATGGGAGGTTTGTACTCAGGATCTAGTTGGGAACCAACGAGCGAACTTCATGATTGGACTTTGTTGTGGGACGTGTGCTAAGGGGTTGTCGATGTCTATAACTTTGGATCACTATGTGTATGGGGTACGTGAATGGATTCAGGGCCACAGTGGCCTAGGTACGACTAAAGAGCTATAGACCAATGAAGTGGGGTCATTTGTAAAGGATTGGTCATGACTCCATGTGGTAAGCTTGGTAGTAGCAGTAGTTGTACAAGTCGAACTCTATCACTACTTCGATGGGTCTAGTGATTGACAGTGGTGGACATCGTATGTTTTACGCACTGAGTGAGAGATGTGAGGATGGTTGTTATGTTTGATTTGTTTGCCATCACTATGACATGCACACCCCACCCCCGTTATCTTTACACCATCTGTTCAGTGGCACCTTAGAGTATTGTACGGTATGTAGTGCTAACTCTTTGGTTGCAGGTCCAGGTTCAGGTATGGTTTAGTATACCTGTTATTGTTCTGTTTAGCTGTTTATCGCTCATACCAGACTTTTTGTCTTACCCAGAGTTTTATGTCTCTTCTTATTACTCTGGGTGCTCTCACAGGCAGACTAGAGACAGGTTAGCTGGTGATGCACGAGTAGCTGTACCGGAGACGAGCAGGAGGCTTCCACGTATGATATATAAAGATATTCCCCCTATGTCGCTGCTGGTCACTACTTTGGGCATTAGTAGCGCACCCTTCCTTTATTTCTTTTGTTTAGAGACAGTAATTTGGAAAGTTGTAATAAGCTGTATTTGGATTTCCGCTGCTCTGATGTTGATGTTGGTTTTACTTATCAGCTTATGCACTGTCCCACCTGTTTTATGTCAAGTATATTATTATTATATTGTGTTCTGTGCGCTGTGAGACATTCTACAGGTTCTTTATTAGTTCATTCTCTTCTTTCCTTTCTTTGGTGACCATTTCGTGCTAGTCGGGCATGTGTACAACGCACTTTCGGAGGAAATGCCAGCTGGTGCGGGGCGGGCCGTTACACTTGGTATCAGAGCTCTAGGTTGCGTAGTTTACCTAGGGAAAGACACCAGGGAGAGATAATACGTATATGAGAGCGCGTATTTGTGATTATATTGGTTTTCGAAAGCTATATATATACTATTAGTATATCTAAGGATGAAGTCGCACTGCACTGACACCACAAAGAGGATGGTTAATCGTTTTCTCTTTATAGATTGAACGATAAGCCGATACGCAAGAGGTGTCGGTAGAGGAGTCAATAATGGGAATGTTGCTGACATGAGGACGATGTTTACTGACCTCATGAGGGATGATGCTTAGGGATGTGCAGAGGGCAACTCCCAATGGTGGTAATGGTGGTGGTCCAATAGTGCAGGCACTTAGGGCCGATTTCGCCAAGTTGAATAAGGATTACACTAGTCTTGGTGGGAAGCCGTTCCACGGAACGGAGTCGGCTACGGATGTTTAGGATTGGTTGAATAGCTGCGAAAGTATCTTCGAAGATTTGGGTATTGAGGATGCGATGAAAAGAAGGTTAGCATCCCGTCAGCTGCAAGGACGGGCAATGAATTGGTGGAATGCTATAAAGGCAGCTACTCCCGAGGATCAGATTACTTGGGAGTAGTTTAAGGTTCGCTTTAGCGATAAGTTCATTCCAACTGCCCAGAAGTCAGTGCTGTTTAAGAAATTCTTGGAGCTCAAGCAGAATGGCAGAGCTGTCTTGAGTATACTGCAAAATTCGATACTTTATCAAAGTATGGGCTATCCCTCATTGGCACTCCCGAGAAGAAGAATGAGAAGTTCATAACTGGCTTGGATCATTACTTGGGGGAAAGGCTTATCAACCACATCGATGAGACGTTTGAATCGATTGTGGGGAATGCATTGAGGTTCGAGAGTCTTTACCCTAAGTCGAAGACTGAGGTTGCATCTGCAGAGGAACCAAAACCACAAGCAAGTGGTGGAGGCAAGAGTGGTCCTCGGAATAAGAGGAAGCAGAACTAGAATAAGGATGGCCAGAAAAAGAATAAGAAAGATGTTGAGTGCTTCAGCTGTGGTAAGAAGGGCCATTATGCTAGTAATTGTCGGGCCAAGCCAGCGGATAGGAAATGCTTCAACTGTGGCCAGGTGGGACATCACAAGGACAAGTGTCCGCAACCCCCTAAAGAAAAGCAGATGGTGAAAGCATATGCTCTTAATGCTATTCCTTCTTCGTCGAATGCCCCAACTGCGGCGGAGAAGGGAAAGAATGTCGTTATTCAAGGTATGCTTTCTGTTTATGATGTTCCTGTTGGAGTTTTGTTTGATACCGGGGCTTCCAGTTCTTTCATATCTAGTGACCTGGTAGATAGGTTAGGATTGGAGCCCGAGATTGTCGATAGACCTTTAATAGTGGCGAACCCGATTGGTGGTTCGACTAACCTTAACATGATTTGTCGCAATGTGGTCTTATCGAGTCATGGATGCATGTTTGGTTGTGATTGCTTTGTTTTGGGCTTTACTGGGTTTGGCATTATTTTGGGAGTCGACTGGCTCCAAAGATACGGGGTGGTGGTAGACTGTAAGGGCTTTTTGGTGACTGCTAGAGCGGATGATGGGCGGAGGGTAGTGTTTGGTGGTCTACCCGGTGATGAGGTAATGGCTAGTTTTCTAAATTTCCTCGACATCCCGCATAGTGAGTTGTCGGGGTTGCCCGTAGTTGCCCAGTATCCGGACGTCTTCGAGGAAGTGACCGCGCTTCCACCACACCGAGAGATTGAGTTCCGTATTGATTTAGTGAAAGATGCCAGACCTATAGTGATGCCACTTCGTCGTATGGCACCAAGGGAGCAGCGAGAGCTCGGGGTGCAAGTCAGCAATCTTTTGAAGAAGGGATTTATCAGAAGGAGTGTTTCTGAATGGGGAGCACCAGTTTTGTTTGCTACCAAGGCGGATGGTTCTCTTCGTTTGTGTGTAGACTATCGCAAGTTGAATAAAGTGATGAGGAAGAATAAGTATCCTCTACCGCGGATAGATGATTTGTTTGACCATTTGAGTGACGAGAGAGTATTCTCTCAGTTGGATCTCGCGACAGGTTTCCATCAGCTTAGAGTGGAAGCTGAGAGTATAGCTAAAACGACATTTCGGACGCCGTCTGGATTTTATGAGTGGTTGGTCATGCCATTCGGGCTGACCAATGCCCCAGCATACTTTGTGGATCTTATGAATAGGGTATTCAGAAATCAGTTGAATAAGTTTGTCCTTGTGTTCGTGGATGATATTTTGGTCTATTCGAGGACAGAGGAAGAACACAAGGAACATTTGAGGATAGTGATGGAGGTGTTGAGAAAACACCAGTTAAAAGCAAAATTCTCTAAGTGTCACTTCTGGAGGTGGGAAGTGAGATTCTTGGGCCATGTTGTTTCAGAGAATGGTATTGCCGTGGATCCTGCGAAGGTGGCTACGGTACAAGATTGGTCTACGCCCAAGAATGCAATGGACATAAGAAGTTTCTTTGGGTTAGCTGGATACTATCTTAAGTTTATCGAAGACTTTTCCAAGATAGCAGCACCGTTGACTCAGTTGACCAAGAAGAATCAAGCTTTTGTCTGGGACGAAAAGTGCGAGAATGCATTCAAGAGATTAAAGGAAAAGTTGACATGTGCACCAGTGTTAGTCATTCCTAATGGGAATGAAGAAATGACGGTATATACGGATGCATGTGGTACCGGACTAGGTGCTGTATTGATGCAAGGAGGTAGGGTTGTAGCTTATGCAAGTCGGCAACTGAAACCGCATGAGAAAAGATACCATACCCATGATTTGGAATTGGCAGTGATCATGTTTGCACTGGAGATGTGGAGACATTATCTCTTGAGAGAAAGATTCGAGTTGTTTACCGATCATAAATCGTTAAAGTATCTCTTCTCTCAGAAAGATCTAAATCTCTGGCAGCAAAGGTGGTTAGAATTCTTGGCTTCCTATGATTTCGAAATCGCATATACACCAGGAAAGGGCAATGCGGTGGCTGATGCATTGAGTAGAAGACATGCCAGTTTAGGGGCTATGTCTCTAGAATTGAAGCAACTGGAGTACATCGTTGGGTATGATTTCAGACCAAAGTGCGAATTGGATACAGAAATGTTAGCAAGTTTGACGATCAGACCCACTTTGATTGAGCGGATTGGTTCCAGTCAGAGGAACGATCCTAACCTATTGGAAATCATCTCAAAGTTAGAGATGGGAATCGAAGGAGAGATGAACAAGTATGGGCTTGATCGAGATGGATGGCTTAGAAAGAATGGAAGACTAGTTGTACCCAATGTCAATGGATTGAGAGATGAAGTGCTTAGAGAATGTCATCACTCAAAACTGATTATACACCCCTGTGGTAACAAGATGTACCGAGACATGAAGCAGACCTACTACTGGGAAGGGATGAAAAGAGACATTGGGAAGTTTATATCCAAATGCATGAACTGCCAGCTAGTTAAAGCTGAGCAGAAGAAGCCTAGTGGTTTTCTACAACCATTAGAAATTCCAGAATGGAAATGGGAACAAGTGTCAATGGAATTCATTGAGGGGTTACCAAGGACTAGATCGAGCCATGATAGCATTTGGGTGATCGTGGACCGATTGGCCAAAAGAGCAAGATTTATACCCGTCAAGTCGAATAGAACGGCAGCTAAGTTAGCGAAACTGTATATAAAGTAGGTAGTGAGATTTCATGGAATACCCAAAGGCATTGTGAGTGACCGATATCCGTTGCTCACTAGTGGATTTTGGAGGAGCTTACAAGAGGCGTTAAGATCAGAACTACATCTCAGTACCGCGTATCATCGTCAAACCGACGGACTGACAGAGAGGGTGAATCGAGTGTTAGAAGATCTCTTGAGAGCTTGCATATTGGATTTTGGTGGATCATGGGATGACCATTTGCATCTAGTAGAGTTTGCATATAATAATAGTTATCAATTCAGTACTGGTATGGCTCCGTTTGAAGTTTTGTATGGAAGACCGTGCAACTCACCGTCATGTTGGGTAGAAACTGGTGAGAAGTTTGTGCTTAGACTCGATGTAATAAGAGAAACTTCAGACAAGATTAAGGTTATCCAACAGCGAATGAAGGCTGCCCAAGATAGGTAGAAGAGTTATGCTGATAAAAGGAGAAGAGAATTAAAGTTCTCCATTGGCGACTTGGTGTTTATCAAGATTTCTCCGTTGAAGAGCGTAATACGATTTGGCAGGAGAGGCAAGTTAGCACCAAGATTTGTTGGCCCATTCCCAGTTCATGAGCAAATTGGGAATTTGGCATACAAAGTTGAATTACCAGAGAAGATGGCAGGAGTTCAAAACGTATTTCATGTTTCCTAGTTAAGAAAGTTCGTACACAACCCAAATGTGACTATTTCACCTGATCAATTGGATGATATCGAAGTTGAACCCGAGGCGGTTGGGAACCGCAAGCCTATGCGTATTGTTGGGAATGATACGAAGCAACTTCGAAGAAAAGCGGTGAAGTTAGTCAAAGTTCAGTGGGGCGAGAATGAGAATGACTGTACTTAGGAGACAGAGGAGAGCATTAGGGAGACGTATCCAGAACTCTTCGCCTGGTAAGATTTCAACTTCGATTTAGTTTTTCCGCATGCTAGGATAGGCTTGTTTTGTTTGTTTTGCATGATTGATTGTTGTATATGGTTGGTAGGCATGCGGGATCCTTTGTATGTTTTGGATTAAGGAATTTCGGGAACGAAATTTCTTAAGGGGGGAAGAGTGTAACGACCTGCATTCTACGCATCATAGAATCGTAGAATATTTATTTCTTTCGCATACGGAGTCGTATGGTCATGTAACTTTGGGAGACGACTATTGGGGTCATTTCCCATGTTCATGATTTTTGCCGATTTTTAAATGATCGTTTTGCCCCTAGTTGATCTTGTTTTGGCCATAACTATTGATTGGGAAGGAGTTTTGACCTGAAACCACTTCCATTGGCTTCGGATGATGGTTTACCTTTCCGTAGAGTGGTCACATGTGAAAAATGAACTTACCGTTTGGGAGATATGGCTGAAATAAGGTTTGGAGGGTGAAAAACTGCTTAACCGGGCCAAATAGGGTGATTAGTGAATGGGTCCATAACCCATTTCGGGATTAGGGTTATGGGGAGGCTGAAATGAGTTAGGTTTTCATTCTATTTCAGTTTTCTAGCCGCCACTTACCTCTTAGAAACCCTAACAATGGTCTCCAACCTCTAAAACATCTCCAAATCACTTTCTGATCAAGGATTAAGCTTAGCAACATCAAATCAAGGCGGATTAGCACAAGAATCGAGGTAGAGCTGCTGTGTTTCATCGGTATTCACGCCCAAACAGTAGTTTCAGTTCTAAAGGTTTTATTTGTGGCTAAGGTGAGTGATTTGCATAGTTCCTCACTAATTATGGTTAATTAAGGGTAATTAGTGTTGATTAGCGAATTTATACACTAATAAATTCTGGAAAAATATTTATAAATTTTTAAATAATGTTTTAGACTTCTGTTAGAAATTTGGTTTGATTTGGTTAAGTTTTGTAAATCCTACGATTAGTTTTGCTTAAACATGCTAAAGGGAAAATATGGGGTTTTGGGTATGTTTGATCCATTTTACATGTTATGATTGTTGTTTTGCTGTTTGTGGATGATTATACATGTTGCTATGACTGTATGGTATGATTTGTGATTGTCTAGAAGTGTTATATTGGTCAAAAACGCCGTCGAATGGCGTAAACAGCTTGCTGGACAAAGTGCAGAAAGACACCCGAACCGAATCAGATCGGTTAGGAAGACCCGAACCGAACCGTGTAAAGCCCTTCCCTACGATCCGCCTGTAGCTCCCCGACACGATCCGCTTGTGGAGATGGAGACCGTTCCAAAGTGGGGGAAAAGACTAAGGTGAAGCCAGTGCTCCGACCCGACCCGGTGTGCCACCCGAGCCCCTCCCACGATTTGAACCACGTCACCCGATCCGAACCGATACACCATGAAGGGAGTTGAGGAGTTCGATCCGACTCGACGTGATAACCACAGCCGATCAGAACCGTTACGAGATGGGGGCGTGGATCCAAACCGAATGACCTTGGAAAGCACGATCCGGAGTAAAGAGAAGGGGAAGCCGAACCGATCTGGAGAAGAAGACCAATAACCCGAGACGCAAAGGTAGTCCAAATGGGAGGTTTGTACTCAGGATCTAGTTGGGAACCAACGAGCGAACTTCATGATTGGACTTTGCTGCGGGACGTGTGCTAAGGGGTTGTCGATGTCTATAACTTTGGATCACTATGTGTAGGGTACGTGAACGGATTCAGGGCCGCAGTGGCCTAGGTACGACTAAAGAGCTATAAACCAATGAAGTGGGGTCATTTGTAAAGGATTGGTCATGACTTCATGTGGTAAGCATGGTAGTAGCAGTAGTTGTACAAGTCGAACTCTGTCACTACTTCGATGGGTCTAGTGATTGACAGCGGTGGACATCGTATGCTTTACGCACTGAGTGAGGGATGTGAGGATGGTTGTTATGTTTGATTTGTTTTCCATCACTATGACATGCACACCCCCACCCCCGTTATCTTTACACCATCTGTTCAGTGACACCTTAGAGTATTGTACGGTATGTAGTGCTAACTCTTTGGTTGCAGGTCTAGGTTCAGGTATGGTTTAGTATACCTGTTATTGTTCTGTTTAGCTGCTTATCGCTCATACCAGACTTTTTGTCTGACCCAGAGTTTTATGTCTCTTCTTATTACTCTGGGTGCTCTCACGAGCAGACTAGAGACAGGTTAGCTGGTGATGCACGAGTAGCTGTACCGGAGACGAGCAGGAGGCTTCCACATATGATATATATATAGATATTCTCCCTGTGTCGCTGCTGGTCAGTACTTTGGCCATTAGTAGTGCACCCTTCCTTTATTTCTTTTGTTTAGAGACAGTAATTTGGAAAGTTGTAATAAGCTGTATTTGGATTTCCGCTGCTCTGATGTTGATGTTGGTTTTACTTATTAGCTTATGCACTGTCTCACCTGTTTTATGTCAAGTATATTATTATTATTATATTTTGTTCCATGTGCTGTGAGACATTCTACAAGTTCTTTATTAGTTCATTCTCTTCTTTCCTTTCTTTGGTGACCGTTCTGTGCTAGTCGGGCATGTGTACAGCGCACTTTCGGAGGAAATGTCGGCTGGTGCGGGGCGGGGCGTCACATTCAACACCGTTAACAATAACAGTGGGAGACTATAACCCGTTTCAATAATATCCCAAGCATCATAATCGACTGAACTCAAATAAATTTTCAACCTAGCTTTCCAATAAGCGTAACCAGATCCATTAAACATTAGTGGCCGAGCTATGGACTGACCCTCAGAAAAGGTGTTATTAGACAGATTCATGAATCTAGAGGTAAAAAAATCTGCTTTGATACCACTTGTAGGATCTAAATTAACCCTAGACCGGGGTGAATAGGGTTTATTGTTGTTTTTGCTGAGTAATTAAATTATATCAACACAGATAATAATCAGAGTAAATGCGAAAAATAAATAACACATAGATATACCAAGTTTCGGCAGAACCCTACTTACTGCTGCATTCCCCAAGGTTTCTACTAGGAATTAAAACAATCTCTATGCTTACAATTCCTTGTAAACTCGCGGCACTCACTCCTAACTGTTCTAACCCTACGCTTAAAACCCTGCACTGATTTCTATCCCCAAAACTAAATTTCCCCGAATTACAACCCCGTAATTCGTCTCCCTAGTTTTACAACAAACTAGAAAACTATAAACTCGATTATAAATTAAAAACACTAAAATAAAAACACTTAAAAATTAAAACCCTAGTTTTAAAATAAAATACTCAGCCCCTTTTAATAATTTAGCCGTCCCTTTATCTTGCTTTAACACTCTTCATTTTTCGGCCCGGGCTCTTTTTGTCTCTGGAAATAAAAAATGGTGATGGCGATCGAGGGTTTCTTCCTCCTTGAATTTGAAGTCGCTGCTTTCTCTCAAGTGATGTTCTTCAATTTGCAGTTGTACTCGATTCGGATCCAGGTAATTTTGGTTATCTGCTAGGATTTTTTTAATTCAAATTTATCTTTATTTGTGTTCGAACTTGGATGGATTGTCAATGATGAATTGTGTGTGAACTTAAAGACTCCCAATCCATAAAATTCTTTGATTTCAGTATATGATTTGGTCAATGATATATGTGTGAATTTTGGGCTTGAAATCTTCACATGTTCTGGAGGCTTCTTCGAATTTAATCTTGAGTGTATATTGCGTATATCTTGGACTTTTAAAATAAACTTTGAATTGGTCTTATATCTTTGGAAAATTCCTTTCAGCGTGATTGTTGTTTTTGAAGTCTTTGGCCTTGCATTTGACTTTGTGTTTCTGGTTGAATTCGACACTTTGGCTTTTGAACTGGAATTTCGATTCCTTATTTTTGGCTTGACTTTTCCAAGACTGCTCCTTAAAAAAACTAATAAAAACTCGTATTATTTCTAAAATATTTGACATTGCCTTGCTTAAGAACAGATGCTACACTTCTGCTTTCCATTGAATAGATTTAATCCTTGATAAATTTTTGAACTAATAAGAGCAGATGCCACCCAGTAGCTAGTGTATTCTGGAACCTTGATTCTTGCTCACACACACACACACTCACGCACACACACACACACACATACACACATATATAATAAACTGCAGCCTATATTTTATATATGTTGTGTATATGCCATATGGTTGTTTCTGCAACTCCTTATTCACCGTTGTTTTGCTTCCATGTAGTATATAAATGTACTTGCTTTGTACATGCTTTTTTGCTTGTCTGACCATCTCAAATCATGTTGTTGTACATCCTTGGTTAACTATTGTTACTTGATGACGTCGTACACATGTGTTATTCAGTTTGTTCTTCACATGTACCATACATGTCCATGCCATCTCCATTAGTCTTCATTTGTTCATAATTACCCTGTTTTGAACCATTTTGTTATTTGGGTTGCACCATTTCATGTTGGTTTCATGCTCCCATTTAGCTGCACCTAGCTTATGCATCTAGCACCCCATTTCATTTTGATGATGTGTTTTGACATGCTGTTCCGTTGTTTTACTTGATGAACTATAGTTTCCATGCATATTCTCATACGAATGTTTGCTTTTGAATCCATGTTGTTTTACCTGTTTTGCTTATATCTATTCGATCACTTTTAACTTTGTTAGATTTGTGCATTCTGCCTTGTGCCTGAGCCTTGTGTCTTTTGCTTACATGTTTGCCATCACTTTATTTTGCTCGTCCACATATGCATGTTGATCACATATATGCACCGAGTCGAGTTGGTCCACGTGGCTGCTCCTCATTTGCTATACTGCGTATTGATTGGCGAGGCAGTGCACGCCTGTATATTTATACACGTGTGTACATGTAGTCATTCAGAATAATTTTCTTTGTCCTTGAAAAAAATATGATAAGAACATAAACTATTCTTGGCTAGTTTGAATGTATTCGATTTTGGTTTAGTATTTTGTCAATCTTGCATATCAGACCAAGTCAGAAAAATGATGAGAAACACACTGAAACACCGAGGCAAATAAAATTTAAAATAAATTTAGATTTATATGCGCTCAAGTTTATTTTTATTGCAGTCTACCATGTGTGTTTCTCAATGTGATAGTAGTGGATGACTGGATTTATAGCTGGACATGATCAGGAGCACATGAAGACAAATATGTGTGGCTGTGTCTGTGTATACACAAATGAGTGAACGAGTGAAATGTAGTGAGGCAATGACTATATACTTGAGTGATGAGAGTTGTAGTGAGGAACAAATGTACAGAATGAGAAAAATGTATTGATATTTGTAATAAACAAATTTGATTTTATTGTGTTCAAACAAATTTGTCTATCGTATTCAACTTATTTACGAGGACAATATCATGTGAAGTATTATCTGTGAATATACAATAGTGGAGTCTGAATGTTGCACTATTTCAGGTGTTGAAACAAAATATTTGATTGAATAAATATACTGTGAATATATTCAATTGTGTACAATAGTATATTATTCAACCAATATTTATTTCTGTGAAATGATGTAATATAAAATATTACAATTACAAACACATTTAAATAATACCATATGTTTGTTATCATCAAACATAAATCATACAACACATTGATGTACCCAACACTTTCTTTAATGATGTAAAAAAACTCACCGTATTTTATTAAACCATGATGGATGACAGAAAGATGTTGGAAAAAGAAGATGGTCGTGAAATAAGCATCAATTCAAAGATAATATAAAATCTGTCCAATCATCACGAAAATTTAAATAAAATCTCCTCTTGTTATGGGATATACTATAGCCACAACTCATCACAATTTCATAAGCCTAATAATTATTTTAATGAGCTCCGAAATAGCTCAATTTGGTCAATAATTTCGAATTTTGAATAAATAACCAAAAATGATTTTAAATTTGAAATTATCAAGTTCAAGAGGAATTCTGAAAGAACTATGCAAGTTGAAAATCATTTTCAAAAATCAATCAGATGAATGAGAAAAAAAATTAAATCTTCTAAAACTAATATCACTTGTAGGTCTGGAATGCCCATAGAAGTCAATGAAGTCTATACACTAATTTTACAGCAAATTATCCAATCACCAAGTCTAAGCAACAAATTTCAAATTTCATTTTTTTATCAGAGCAGTAGAAAAATCTGTTTCAGAATAAGATTACAGATGGATTTTTCACAATATTTACGACAAGTCTAAGAGACAATCAACGATTTAAATCAAAAGCAAGTTATTTGAAATCACTTGATGGAATTTATTTCCAAAAAACAAATCCAAATACGGTATCCATGAAATTCAATATATAATCAATCATAAATGATTTCAAAATGAAAATAGTCAATGTTACTGTGGCAATGTCAAAATAAGTCAGCATTATCAAAGAGGAGTAATAAAAGAAAGAATAGAAGGAGGAATAAAAAAGAAGAATAGAAACAAAGAATGTGAGTTTGGTGATCACACCTGATTTACCATTTATAGCTCATGGATCTCCAACTCACCACTAGTGACCAAGGAACACTGAAAATTGGAACAATTTGAATATTATTTCTCTTTTGAAAAGTTGTTCCTTAGCCTTCCTCAGCACCTGAATGTTTATGGGATCGAGTGGTCTAACAATCGTTGTTTTACCACTCATACCTTCGTTTACATGTTTTGGCACCCGAACCTGTCTAAATACAATCCATTTGACTTTACCATTGTGCCCTTAAGAACCCAAATTTACCTAATTTAGTCACAATTGAATTTGTAAACTTCGGAAACCTCATTCGTTCAAACAAATTGTTATAAAACAAATGTTTACTTTGATTAGATTTTCCACATATCAAACAATTTGAAGAATTTGATAATTTCTGAGTATTTTTTTTCGATTGAATTTTCAAACCCAGATCCTTTCTTGTTTTCAAATATGGAATTATTTTTTAATGTGAGTTCAAAGACTTTTGACTATTTGAAAATTTCTTAAATTTCAACTCAAAATAAGTAACTTTGGATTTCAACAAGTTATTCTCATTTACAAGCTTCAAATATCGATTCATGGAAAATTCTCCTTTCTTGGCATCTTTTTGTTTTAAGACAAAATTTTCTTTTTCAAGCTTTTCAATTTTGGCCTTAGACTTAGAAATCTCAATTTAAAATGGTTGCTTTTTAGACTCAAGTTTTTTCAAATTTCTTGAATATCTCAATTTCTTTTTCATTCTCATTCAAAATTGATTCATTTTTCAGCAACTTTTGTTTCTTAACATTTCATGTTTGGAATTTTTATTTGTCTTAAAAATTTCCAACTCCTTTTGCAAAACATTATTTTTACGAACTTGCTCATCCCCTTTTTCTTTTGAATTCATAATTTCTTCTTCAAGCTTATGAAAATTTTCATTGAGATGAGCTAAATCATTTTTCAAATTGAAACAATTTTTGCAATCGGAGTTTTCTAATTTTTTAATGTTTACAAGTTTTAATTCCAAAACATTATTTTTGCAAATCAGCTCAAAATTTTCATATTTCGATATTTTTCCGTTGCAGATTGTCAACAGTTTTAGTTATTTATCACAATAAGAACTAAATCTTTGAAAGAAATTTCACCAAACTCATCATCTATTGAGTCTCCAACACAATCATCATCCGATTCATCATTCGTAAATCATGTTAAGCATTAATCTGAATTTGAGTTGATATTTGAGGGTTTTGAGCAGTTCTTTTTTCTTTTATACTTCGCATCGAGAGTTTTTCAGATTTCCTAAGTTAAACAATGGGAGATAAGTTTAAACTAATCAATAGTAGGATAAGAATAAATAATATGCATAGCACAAGCCTTGATAACTTTATTCCTTTTATCTAACATATCTCCCACATTTTCAATAAAATTCCAATATTCAGAATTAACAGATTTTAAATAGAATTCAATTTTTGATTTTCAACGTAAAAATTTTGTTCCATTGAAAATAGTTGGAATATTACTGGACTGAATCTCGCTAGAATGACAACTATAAAATTCTCCGTTAGGGAAATTCATCGCTATAGAGTTAAAAACACTTGCTCTGATACCACTTGTAGGATCTAAATTAACCCTAGAAGCGGGGTGAATAGGGTTTATTGTAGTTTTGAGGAATATAAAAATATCTCAGCATAGATCACAACAGAATAAATAAATGCAGAAAATAAATGACACAATTTACCCAACTTCAGCAAATCCCTGCCTACTGCTGCAATCCCTAAGGTTTCTTGCTAAGAATTAAAACAATCTCTACGCTTACGATTCTTTGTAAACTCGCAGCACATGCTCCCCGTTGTTCTAATCCTACGCTCAAACCCCTGCACTGATCTTCAAACCCTGAGATCATATTTTTCCTAACTATAATTCCATGTAGCTAAAAACCTAGTTTACAGAAAACTAGAAAACAATGGGTCGATTACAAAATTGAACAACTTAAAACAAATATAACCAAAACCCTAATAGACTTAATTAAATAAAGAGTCGGCCACTCCCTTTATCCTTTGTCACTTGAAAATAAAAATGTCGGCTTAACTTCAACGGGCACCGATTGAAAATTTGCGATTTTCTCTCCCTCCAAATCATGACACTAAAATATGGAATAAATATTCTTTGATGGCTTCTAATGCTTGTCCTTTGCTCATCGATTTGGTGTTGCTTTGAGATCGAAACTCTGATACGGTGTGAGTACACTGAATTTTGTTTCTCAAATAATTTCTTGAGTGGAAGTTTGTTTCGACACAATGCCTATGATGTAAATGGTGTAATTTATAGGGTTATGAAACCTTAATTATCTCTTATTTCACTGTTGTCTTGGCTTTGATATTGTGTGATTACTCAATCGGTTCTGGAAATGTTTGAATAATTTTCTTTGAGTACGTTGCTATATTCTTGCATGCTACATGCTTGATGAAGTGAGCTGAGTTTTAGCTCATTGTGATTTTGGGAATAAAAAGTTTAAAAAAAATTGGTTGTGACCATATTGATTCCTGAAAAAGAATTTTATTCATGCTATATATGCAGATTGCATATTAAGATAAAATTTTCCAATTTTATATCTACTAGGAATACATATTAAAATCTTTCTAATTTTCAAACCAGTCAATTTTGAAAAGAATTTCCTTTTCTTCTTGTAGCCATTCAAACATGCAAATAAATCTTTGATGCTCCAATGTGTTTATATCCCTATAGCTATGCATGTTTATCAAGGTAGTTCACTAGAGCTTAGCAAGTTTATGCATGTTGTACATTGTTTCTTATGTCACTGTTTTTGCACTTGTGTCTTTTGCTTCACTATGCCGTACTTGTATGTGTTTATCCTGACTTGTCCCAAATGCTTGCTCATGAATTTATGCTGGAAGCATATATATATATATATATATATTGTGTGTACATGTATATCTGTTTGTGTGTGTGTATATATACGTATATATATGTATGTGTGTGTGTTTGTGGCTATGCCCCAACATGCTTGTGTGAACAAATTATTGTAGTTGTCACATGCTAATACATTATTAATGTACCATATTGTACTTGTCCATTTTGATTCATGTTGTTGTGTCCACATGTGCAAGGATGCCCATTGAAACTTGCTTGTGTACTGATGCTTCCTGTTCACTTTGCATGCTATATAAAAGTCTTGATTGATGCTTGTGCTTCGACCTGTTTCATGTCCATACTTTCCCAGTTTTTGATTCGAACCTATACATGTATATGTTGTCTCTATGCATTGTTCATGTTGTGATTATGTATGTTTCCACTGTATTGTTGGTTTGGGGTGTGTGTGTGTATCTTGAATTAGCTTTGATGGGCTCGAGCTAAAAATACTACATAATTGGGATTGACCCTCTTTGACTATGCATATGTGTTATGATATGTCACTTTGCATTGTTATGACTTCTGTTACATCTACGCTTGTGTTATACCCATCTATGTTCACTTGCCATGTTGTTCACACTATACTACTATGTTTCATTTGCACTGATTTGGTTTGTGCACACGTATTTGTTGCACTGCTGCAGTACTGGCCCTTAGGCACTGTGTTGCTTCTTTCTAGGAACTGCTGCACTTTGCATTCATGTCGCTTAAGTTTGTCTTGTTGTGTGCATTTGCATATGCACCATTCATATGTGAGATGCGCTTGTATCTCCTTCCCATGTGCATGTTTTTTCTGAAACTACATGTATTTATTTGCATACTGGCTTGCTTTGTGTATGAGTACACCTGCTATATCATTTGAGTATTAGTCCTGCATGTCTCTTGCCTGAACTTGGAGCATTGTGCTTTGATCCATGAGCTTGGTCCATTTATGTACACTTTTTCTCTGGTCATGTACACATACATGCATATATACACAATGATGTGTATATATGTGTGTTTATGTTACTGTGTGAATGCCATGTCCTTGCTTGTTCACTTGAGTTGCTGACTTATGTCATGATTTGACCTTGTTTGTTTCAGCTTGAACCTGGCTTGTTGATTCATGTTGCATGCACCATGTATTATTGCTAAATTGCACTGACCATGTTACCCGTATATGTATACGCACAAAACACACACGTGTGCACGCACACACACACACACACACACACACACACATATATATATATATACACACATATATACACATACACATATTTATGTGTGTACATGTATGTCATGTTGCTTATGTATTTGCAGTTGTATTAGTCCATGCTCTATTGTGTATGCTTGAGTTTTGTACCTGTCCACCTGAAAAATAACTGTATACATGTGCAAAAATATTTTTCTACTTATAGGAGCAGACCACTATATGATGTGTCATGGCTGGTCAAGAACAGCAGACCACAAATGTGAGTTGTGGCTGGTTTTAATCAGAAGAGGCTGGTTTTAATCAGCAAACCACTATAGCTATGTTGAGGCTGATCTGCATGCACTAATATTCAGTCTATCTTGTGGTATTTACAATGAATCACTATGAATATCACAAGCAATCTAGACTCAAATAAATGTGTATACATATCAAACCAAGTTTATAAATGTGATGTGAAACACACCAAAATTATGAGGTAAATAAAATTTAAAATAAATTTATGCTTGTCTACAGATAATTCTATTTTTGATCCATTTTACTATGTGTGTTTATGTGACAAGTATACAAGTGACTGGACTGAATCTGAAGCAAACTGAAGACAAAGTGTGTGTCAGTATGTGAGTAAGAGTATGTACATGAAATTGAGTGAATGTAACTAAGTAAATATGTAACAGAGTGGAATGAGTTTTGTAGCGAGGAATGAATGTAATAAATGAAAATGTGAATTGAATGTATCATATCATAGTGAAATGTACAATAGTGGAGTTAGAAATATGTACCAATTCAGATGTTGAAATAAAATATTTATATTGAATAAAAATATTGTTTGTATTATAAATTTTGTGTAACAGTATTTTATTCAATATATATATATATATATATATTTCTGTATGAGATGAAATACAGAATAGTACAATTATAAATACATTTATATAATAATATATGTCTGTTATCATCAAACAAAAATCATATTGTTATACTTAGCGGAACTGTTGCCATCCTTGCAGAGTTATATGTAAAGGAAATTGTCTAGTTATATGGAGTATCGAGTAATATAGTAAGTGATAGAGTTCCAGTCTTTACTAGTCAGTTTTGGGAAGCATTACAGATAACTTTGGGAAAGAAGCCGAGTATAAGCACTTCCTATCAATCTCAGACCGATGGACAAACTAAGAGAGTCAACCGTGTTCTAAATTTGCTAAGCGTATGCATTAAATACTTTGGAGTATCATGGGAAAATCATTTGCATTTAGTAGAGTTCTCATATAACAATAGTTATCAAGCCAGCATTGAAATGGTACCATACAAAGCTTTATATGGTCGTCCATGCAAATCACCAGTCTATTGGACAGAAACTGGAAATCAATTAGTACTTGGACCAGACATGATAGAGAAGCTTTAGAGAAAGTTGATTTAATTAGAAAGAGAATGAAAGAAGCACAAAGTCGAAAAATAGAGTTATGCAGACCAATTATGTAGAAATCTGGAATTTTTAGTTAGAGATTTTGTCTTTCTAACGATCTCTTCGGTGAGAGGAGTAATAAGGATTGGGAGAGCAGGGGAATTGGCAACTCGATATATTGGACTTTTCCCTATTCTTGAACGATCGTCCTATTAGTTTATCAAGTACAACTACCTGAAAGACTGTCCGGAGTACACAATGTTTTTCGTATATCCCATTTACGGAAATATATCCATGACCCCAAGAAAATTGTAAAAGAAGATGCTCAAGAAGATTTGGAGATAGAGCCTAATTGGGTAGTCCTTTGACAGCCGATTAAAATCATTGATGGTGATGAAAAATGCTTAAGGAGGAAAATAGTAAGATTAATCAAAATCCAGTAGAGTGGAGACCTAGACGATTGCACTTGGGAACCGAGGATAGGATGAAGAAGGCATATTGTAGATTTAGGAATGATGTATAAGTTCGTGGACAGTATGGTAAGACGTCTCGCCCCGTATTTATATGGTATATTTCCTTTCATCTACTTCTCTTCTTAACAATTTCGAGGACGAATTTTTTTTAGTAGGGTAGGATGTAATAACCCAGAAATCCCGATATGTTTGAAATTCGAGTTTTTGAAAATTTGGGATAGTCGCGCACGGTTCTGAATACATGAGCTCATTTTTAAATACGATTTTAAAAAGTATAACGATTAGATAAGATATTTATATCAGTTTTATCAACTCACCGTTCCAAACAATTTATCGTATAAGGCCATAAAAGGGAATTTTTCCAGATAGAGAAATTTATGGCTATTTAATATCATTTGAAAACGTATTTTAAAAATAAAGAAACATGTTTTAATGAATATAATAATTTAATAAATTCATAGTAAAATTTGTTTGCATTAACAGGATCATTAAATAAAACGTTAAAATATGGTCGTTAAACATTTTGTCAAAAATTGGTGTTTCAAAAAAAATTGTATAAATATTCTTCAACTTAAGTATAATATGATAATTGTTTAAACTTAGTTATGAAATTGCTTAAATTAATAAAGTGGATCTACTAAACTAATGAAGAGATTTATCCTAAGCTAATCCATGATTTAACACTAAACAAAAGATTAACAAAAACCATCATTACTTTCACAACTTTCCATGTGATATGACAAGTTTACATGGAAAATAAGAAAACTAAAACATCATCATTACTAATGTTCTAATCATAATTAATGACGTACCTAAGCCATCAAATTTTGACCTAGAGATTAACAACACATCACCATCACCTTAGGCTACATCATCACTAACCTATTCGAGCCATCCTACAATATCACCTCATCCATTGCTTCTTTGTTCCCTTATTACTTCCTTAACCCCTAAGTATCCTCACCTATAAATAAGCACCAAACCCTCCTCCTTCCCTTACAAACCATTCTTGAAAAATCTCCAAACTCTACACAATTTCCATCAATGTCTTCACAAAACCAACCCACCACCTTCTCCACCATTTCCTAAACTTCACTACCTCCACTACCACTTACCTACACCATGACACTATCCTCCTCCTTCCTGTTTCCCTCATGCCTCATCCTCTCGGCATCCCCCCTCCATCCTCACGCCATCACCCTCCCCCTTCACCACTTGGCCTCTCCTCCTCCAAGCCATAGCCCACAAGCACCAAACCTCCTCCTCTAGCCCCCCAGGCTGAATCCCTCTTATAAAAAAAGGTTTTCAAGATAAGAGGAAAAAGAAAGTATGGAAAAGCGAAGCATAAAAAACTAATCCAAAGCATCACGACATTTAAAGATAGATGTATTGGAAACCAAGGCGAGAAATTACTAATATATTAATAGTTAATATCATGGTTAAGTGGTATATAGGTCATATGCAAGTACACCCCTTCAATTGTGATTAATGATTAATTATGTTGTTATAATATGTTTGGTTGAATGATTGAAATAATTAGTAGAAATTATGTTGTGGTATTAATTATCCACTTGGATATGAGCACGTATGAAAGTTAGAATTGATATTGAAGTATACAGAAGTTGAAATATTGTTAGAAATGGTAATAACACATATCTAAGCAATTCGGAAAATTTTGGTATGAAAATCCAAAATTTACATGAAACGCGCTTATCGTGTTGCTGTAGTTCAAGTTTTACGACCCATATGTTCAAGTCGTTATGTGGGATGCAATTTAAATTGAAATCCATCGAAACAAAAAACCTTTGTTTTAAAATGGAAATAGTTTTAAATTGAAGGAAGAAAAAAATCAAGATTTCATCTTGTAAATTTTGAGTTATGTCCAAATCACTTCTCAGTAGAAATCGCGCTTGTGCAGTAAAATGACCATAAGGGAAAGGTTAATAAATGGATATTTTATGTAACACCCCATAATTTTAAATATTAAAATTAACAATTTTAAGAACATTTAATTTTTAGGAGAAGAATTAAGGGAAATAGGTTACGCCATTGCGTTCGTCTCGAAATTCTGCTTGAAATAGAGTCCAAGTTTTCGTAAATCGGACTTCGTATGAGGAAGTTATGGCCCTCAGAAGTTTCAGGAATTTAAATAAATTAAAACAGCTCAGATTTAAATTCAAAATTCGAATTCAAACAAAGAAGCGGGTTGGGCGGGATTTTTCCCGCCCTAGGCCAGGTTGACCAAGGGGTCGACCAGGGGGTCGACCTCCCCTATACAGGTCGACCTGGGGGTCGACCTACCCCTCGGGCAGATCTGAACTGTGACGATTACTGACTTGTGGCTGAGTCACTAGGGCTAAGATGGCGGTTTCCGGATGGCTCTAATTAGTATGAATGGTTCTGATTGCTCCTATGGTATTCTAACGACTTATATTGATCTAAACTTCTATATAAGCACGCATAGACTCAAGCTCTAAACCTAAACTAAATTAATCTCTTGGCCTCCATGCTGATGCTGAAATAGTTCTTCTTCTACTTAAAGCTTAATAATTGTAAGTCAGGATTCTAATACAAACGACGAACGAAATATTCTCTTCTCTAATATGTCTTTGTGAGTACAATTTCTTTCACAAAATAATTAATAAACTAATTATGATGAGTTATAAATTTGGATTATGAGAACATGCCTGTTGAATCATGTGACATTACTTTATTCTTTTATCGTCTATTTGTGAACATATGACAGTTTTGTTAACATATGCTAGTAGATCTAATCCATATGTCCAATCACATACGTTTAACTTGTTTCATTTTATGACATCAGTTTATATGGAAGTTTGGATGTAAATCATATGCTAGTTTGTATGTGAATCTTATGCAAGTCTGTATGTGAATTATACACAAGTTTATATGTGAATGAAGTGTGTATGTGTGTGTGTATGTATATATATATATATATGCGAGATTATATGTGTGAAACCATATTCACATATGCAAGTTTAGGTGAAAACCATATTCACATATGCAAGTTTAGGTGAAAACCATATTCATACATGCAAGTTCACAATTTCATGTTTAGATCCATGGCAGTACATAGTTTATGCACATTTATGTTCTATATGTCCATTGCCTATGCAAGTTATTGGCTATGCAAACTTATGTTATAATTCTTATTCGCAAGTTAAATATATTTTATGTGTTATGCAAGTTGTGATGTCTCTTTTCCTTTTATGAGTTAGACTATTTGCGAGTCTAACATATTTCATATTAAACGTACGAAGGGCGTGGGGACAATGGGAAAACATTAAATATACATAATGTGAATTGGTATAAAATGGCTTTAAAGGCATATAATTAATTTGAGACACTAATTGGTATAATTTATATAACTGAAAACTATGGACATAATTTAGGTGACAATTATGGACATAGATTAATTTGGAAATTATTGACAATTTGAATAGGGATAATTAATTCATATTGGGGTGAAATAATTATGTGTAATAATAAACGCTTAAGACACGAGGTTAGACTCGTTTGTGGTATAAGACTGCCCGGACCCGCCCGGCAAATCCAGCAACCACAAACGATAGTCTAATGTGAGAGGTCGAAGACATAAATTAAATGTGTAACGATTGTAAAGACACGAGGTTAAACTCGTTTGCGGTATAAGACTGCCCGGACCCGCCCGGCAAATCCAGCAACTGCAAACGGTAGTCTAATGTAGGAGGTCTTACAAGGTTACGGTTATAATGAACAAAGTAACACTTAACCAAGATAAACATGTGGTGGGACATGGGGGTTAAGTGGGTAACATGGGTAACATGTGAAATACGATTAGAAACACTTAACCAATTTGAAACATGTAAAAAGACATGAATAAGAAGGGGTTAAGTGGGAAATCCTAGTGGGGACCAAGCATAGGTGGAAAGCTTGTGTCAAGTATAGGGACCCTTTTCAAACCAGTAACCCATTAAGTATCTTTGTGAGCTCGAGCTAGGTCAAGGACGGGACACATTTACTGGGTTTGATTGTAAGAGGTCGAAACGGGTTAGCGGTGGAAACGCAAGTCCAACGGGGTCATGTGCGTGCGGGGGGTCGGGTTGATAGGTAAGACATTGTTGCCACATGTAGATATAAACCGTGCATCTTTAGTGGTATCGGGTTGCCACTTTAGGGAGTGATACACCCCACTGTGGGACTAGCAAGGGTATCTACGAGTTAGGGAGTCGATCGCATGGGGGTAGTGGGTACAACTAGTGGAGATAAGGGCAGACGGTACCTATGAAGACAGCTAGGGGTACACGGAACTACCATTATGATTATTATGTTCAGTATGCGGGATCAACTTTTAGGGTGACTAGTAATGGTGCAGTATAGTAATTATCCTATAGTGATTAGGAGCGCAATTACCGCTAGCATATTCCTCTTGTTTGTTTTGTCTTGCCCATTTTCTTCACAGTCATTCCTTGTTTTACCAGTTTATGCCTTATCCTAATTACTTTAATAATTATATTGTTAAATTTATTGGACTCGCCAGACTTTATATCTGACCCCCTTTGTTTTCGCCTCTTTTATTCCTTCCATTCCCCTCCCCCAGGTTCTTAGGGTGGGACTAGTGCTAGTGGAGCTTGATTTAGACCTCTTTCTCTCTCTTTTGGAAGTGCTTGGATTGCTGAAAGTAAAGTTCAGCTTATCTCTTTTATAGCTACTTATGTTGGGGTTATGCTTTTTTACTTTTTGGATATTAAGTGTACTTGGTTTTATTGTTGGTTTTTGATGTTGTTGTAACCAAACTATTTCTCCGCTGCAATAAAAGTTGTTTTAATTTTTCAAGTACCAATATATGTATCTGTCCTGTTATATTCTGTTCTATACACCAATAATACTCAATGAAAGTTAATGCATTCCCTCTGAGAGTGCATTCCCTTTGAGAGTGACATTAATGAATGTGGGGTGTTACACGTGGTATCGGAGCTGAAGGTTACCATAACAGATAAGAGATTTTGAAAAACTGTTTTTCAAAAGCATTTTATAAAGAAATACTTTCAAAAATGGTTTTAAGGAGAGTATTTTCAAGAGAAAAGTTTGTCTTAAAAACATAACCCCCAAGAGCCATATATCTTTCCTTCGATTCTCCGTTTTGAATCTCTTCCTTTTTCTTTTCAGCATGTCTGGGGTACCCGAGATACCCAAGGGCATACCGATACCAACCTGGTTCAGAAGGTATCTGGAGGCTAGGGCCACCGTCGCAGGTCCAGCAGACGTTCCTCCTCCCCCAGCTGTAGCCGCTCCTCCTCATCCCCCTCCCCGCATTGATACTTTTTCGAAGATATGCAAAGACTTTCAGGCAATGGGCGGGAAACCTTTTCATGGGTCAGAAACATTTGTTGAAGCTCAAAATTGGCTTAAGGAGGTGGAAGATTTGTTTGGTATCTTTGAGATAGAAGATGGAAGGAAGGTCCAATTAGCTGCCTGGTTAATGAAGGATGAAGCCTCGTTTTGGTGGGAGGTCATAAATGGAGAGCGTCAAGTGGAGACATGGATGTATTTCAGACATAGGTTTGAGATGAAATTTCTCTCATGAGCAGAAGAGAATTTACATGGAGAGGTTCTTGGCGTTGAAGCAGGGGAATTTATCAGTAAAGGAGTACGTCAACAAGTTCAATCAGTTGGCGAGATTTGGCTTAGACTTGGTGAACACACCTGAAAAGAAGGCCCTGAGATTCGTTAAAGGTTTTGAATGAGCCGCTACATGGGTTGGCTATGACCTACATTCCTATGGGAGCTACCTTTGAGAAACTGGTTGACATGGCGCTTATGCATGAAGAGGAGAAAGGCGCTAATGCTAATAAGGCACCGGAAAAGAAAGGGGATCAAAAGAAATCACAGCAACAACCTAAGATAGGTGGTAAGGATAACAATAGCAAAGGAAAGAAAAGGTGCTTTAATTGTGGAACACTAGGCTATCTGAGCAAGGACTGAAGGAAGAAGAATGGTTGTTTCAACTGTGGTGAGGCAAGACATCTGATTAAAGACTGCCTGAGAAGACAAGGGCAAGGGCAGAGGACATGGTCTACCTTTGGAGGGCAGGTTCAGGCTCTCATGGCACTAGGGCAGGTTCATGCTCTCATGGAACCAGGACAGGAGAGAGGTAGAAACATTTCTATTGAAATTTTGGTTTTTCAGTTTGATCATCCTATTTGTACTTTGTTTGATTCTGGCGCTTCACACTCGTTTGTATCTGCTTCGTTAGTTGAAACACTGCACCTAAATACTAGTCTAGTTACGGATCCCATAGTAGTCTCAAATCCTATTGATGGTTCGACTCATCTTTAAATGATTTGTCGGGGGTTTGAGAGTGTCTATCTTGGGCGTTGGGTTTGAATGCAACGCCTTCATTCTTGGCTTCATGGGCTACGACTTGATTCTAGGCATGGATTGGCTAGCTAGATACGGTGCCATCCTAGACTGTGAAAGAAGGGTAGTTAGATTGTTGACTCGTTGTGGCAAGACCCTTGATATTTCTTGTGACCCCAAAGATCCGGTGATGCTTAGCTACCTAGAATCTCTTGATGCATCCAATGATGACTTGGAATCCGTTCATGTGGTCCGTGAATATGGTGACGTCTTTGATGAAGTTCGGGGTTTACCCCCGAGGCGCGAGATAGACTTTCGAATATACCTAGTAGATAATGCAAAGACAGTTGCATTACCGGTGCGACATATGGCTCCGAGGGAGAGAAGAGAACTTAGTAAGCAAGTGAAAGAGTTGCTTGAGAAGGGGTTCATATGAAGAAGTATTTCGGAATGGGGTGCTCCAGTTGTTTTTGCTACGAAGGCTGATGATTCACTTAGATTGTGCATGGACTATAGAAAGCTGAATAAGCTCGCAAAAAAAAAAACCAGACACCCATAGCCGAGGATAGATGATTTATTCAATTAGTTGGTTGGTGCTTCGGTTTTCTCGTAGCTGGATTTGGCTACAGGATTTCATCAACTAAGGGTGGCTGAAGACAACATAGATAAGACTGCATTTAGAACTCCTGACGGTTTCTTCGAGTGGCTCGTCATGCCTTTTGGTTTGATGAATGCACCCGCATACTTCGTTGACTTAATGAGTAGGGTGTGTAGGGAGTTTCTAAACAAGTTTGTGGTAGTCTTTGTGGACGATATCTTGATTTTCTCTAGAAGCGAGGAAGAGCATGCCCTACATCTTAGGGAAGTCTTAGAGACCCTATGAGCGCATCAACTCAAAGCTAAGTTCTCTAAATGCCATTTTTGGAGAAAAGAAGTGAGGTTCTTAGGACACGTGGTCTCTAAGGAAGGGATAGCTGTAGATCTCGCATAGGTGGTGGTAATCCAAGATTGGAAGATCCCTAAGAACGCAACAGAAGTAAGAAGCCTTTTAGGGCTGGCTGGTTATTATAGGAAGTTCATTAAGGACTTCGTGAAGATATCAGCCCCACTTACTCGGTTAATGAAGAAGAACTTGACTTTTGCTTAGGATGATGTCTGTGACGATGCTTTCCAACGTTTGAAGAGGGCTTTGACGACGGCTTCAGTTTTAGTTTTGCCAGATGGGAGTAAGCCGTTCACAGTATATACCGATGCTTGCAGGACAGGGCTTGGCGCAGTTTTAATGCAAGAGGGAAGGGTGATATGCTATGGTGGAAGGCAGTTGAAAGTCCACGAGAAGAATTACCCTACCCACGACTTAGAGTTGGCCGCCATAGTTTTTGCGCTTAAGTCATGGTGTCATTATTTGCTTGGCGAGAAATTTGAGTTGTATACAGACCATAAGTCGCTAAAGTACTGGTTCTCTCAGAAAGATCTAAACTTAAGGCAACAGAGGTGGATGGAGTTTTTGGCATCCTACGATTTTAATATCGTGTATACCCCTGGCAAGGGTAACGTTGTAGCTGACGCCTTAAGTAGAAGGAGGTTGACTTTTAGTCCTTTATTCGTAGAGCGGCAGAATTTGGTGTATATATCTACCTTTGACTTCAGATCCTCTATCGATTATGTACCCGGATTGTTGGCATCGCTAGAGGTACAACCTACACTTTTGGGTCGGGTTGGAGAGGCATAGCGAGATGATCCACAGTTGGTTGAGATAGTGGGCAAGCTTATAGGAGGGGAGCCTTCGAGTCATCTTAATAGATATGCTATATATGAGAGAGGCTGGTTGCGTAGAGATGGGAGACTTTGCGTGCCACAAGACAAGAGCTTGAGGAAGACAATTCTTGAAGACTCAGATCGCTCTAAGATGACCATACATCCCGGTGGTGAGAAGATCTATAGGGATATGAAGCAAGTTTTCTTTTAGGCCGGAATGAAGAAGGACGTGGCTGAGTTCATTTCTACATGCTTAGTGTGCCAGCAAGTCAAGCCGAAGCAAAAGAAACCCGGTGGTTTTCTCCACCCTTTAGAGATTCCGCTGTGGAAATGGGAAAGTCTTTCAATGGATTTTGTAGACGGGTTGCCAAGATCAAGGAAGGGTAATACGGGGATTTGGGTAGTTGTTGACAGACTTACCAAAAGTGCTCATTTTATTCTCATTAAAAGTAGGAGGACCGCCGCAAGGTTAGCATTTATTTACCTTCGAGAGATAGTTCGTCTGCACGGCATACCCTCTAGCATTGTGAGCGATAGAGATCCCATTTTCACTAGCGAGTTTCAGAAGAGCTTACAAGAGGCGGTTGGAACACAATTGTGCTTAAGTACCGCTTACCACCCTCAGATGGACAACCAGACCGAGAGAGTAAATCGGATTCTAGAAGATCTTTTGAGGCTATGCATCTTAGACTTTGGAGGAACATGGGAAGAACATCTCCCATTAGTGGAGTTCGCCTATAATAACAGCTTTCAGGCTAGCATTGGCATGACACCTTTTGAGGCTCTTTATGGACGATCATGTCGATCACCTACTTATTGGTGGGAATCTACGGATAAGGTTTTGCTTGGACCAGACATGATTAGGGAGACTTCGGAGAAGATAGACTTGATTCGATGGCGAATGAAGACGGTGCAGGACCAACAGAAGCCATATGTTGATAAGAGACGAACCGATCTTAAGTTCGATATTGGGGACATGGTTTTTATTAAGGTGTCACCGTTGAGAAACGTAGTCCGTTTTGGATCAGTAGGGAAGTTGGCGCCAAGGTTCGTAGGACCCTTTCCAATTACAGAGAGGATTGGGTAGATGGTGTATAGAGTAAAGTTGCCAGAGAAGCTCAGTGGTGTTCATGACGTGTTTCACGTTTCGCATCTGCGTAAGTGTTTACATGATACAGCGGAAGTGGTGGAGCCGAGCACGATCAAAGAAGTGGAAGTAGAACGAAATGCCACGGTTAGAGGAGCTCCTACACGCATTCTCGCATCGGAGGTCGAAAAGCTACGCAACAAAGAGGTCAAGTTGGTTAAAGTGCAATGGGGAGACGATCAAGGAGACGCGACTTGGGAGACGGAAGACAAGATGCATACGTTGTACCCTTTCCTTTTTGAGGGTATGTTTTTAACTTCTCCTTTTTCTACCGCTTTGTTGATACTTTTCTTTATCCTTTAATATGTCTTTCCGATGATATCTTCAATCTTTAATTAGGAAAAACCCTATGGTTGTAAACATGTGTTTGAGACATGTTACGTTTGGTGGCTGCAAATGGATGCAAGTGGTTGCTAGTGGTTGCTCGTGGATGCATGTACACACACATTAGGCACTAGATCGGCTCAATCGCTTTCATATTGCATATAAATATGTGGGCATATTTAAATTAATGGATGTATAATGGTTGTGTTATCATATGGATGCTGCATTTTGATGAATGGTTGTGCACACATGTAGAAATAATATGTATCGTTAGGATTCTTTCGCATACATAATGGACGCATGGCACTATCATGATTTGCATTAAGGAGGTCAACTGAATCAGTAGACTGCCTGATTTTGCATTAGATAAGGAACATATACACACACTTTTTGCATATGTTCATACGGCATTAGAAATCTTGTAAGGACAATGGATGCCTGTGTTTGATGGTTGAGTAGATGGATGATTGGATGTTAGGATATACATTCTCATTAACTTGGAGATTTCGGGGGCGAAATCCTTTAAGGAGGGAAGAATGTAACACCCTGTAATTTTAAATATTAAAATTAACAAATTAAGAACACTTAATTTTTAGGAGAAGAATTAAGGGAAACGGGTTACGCAATTGCGTTCGTCTCGAAATTTTTCTTGGAATAGAGTCCAAGTTTTCGTAAATCGGACCTTGTATAAGGAAGTTATGGCCCTCAGAAGTTTCAGGAATTTAAATAAATTAAAACAGCTCAGATTTAAATTCAAAATTCGAATTCAAACAAAGAAGCGGGCTGGGCGGGATTTTTCCCGCCCCAGGCCAGGTCGACCAGGGGGTCGACCTCCCCTATACAGGTTGACCTGGGGGTCGACCTACCCCCTCTGTCAGATCTGAACTGTGACGACTTCTGACTTGTGGCTGAGTTACTAGGGCTTAGGTGGCGATTTCCGGATGGCTCTAATTGAACTGAATGGTTCTGATTGCTCCTATGGTATTCTAACGACTTATATTGATCTAAACTTCTATATAAGCACGCATAGACTCAAGCTCTAAACCTAAACTAAATTAATCTCTTGGCCTCCATGCTGATGCTGAAATAGTTCTTCATCTTCTTAAAGCTTAGGAATTGCAAGTCAGGATTCTAATACAAATGACGAACGAATTATTCTCTTCTCTAATCCGTCTTTGTGAGTACAATTTCTTTCACAAAATAATTAATAAACTAATTATGATGAGTTATAAATTTGGATTATGAGAACATTCCTGTTGAATCATGTGACATTACTTAATTTTGTTATTGTTTGTTTGTGAACATATGACAGTTTTGTTAACTTATGTTAGTAGATCTATTCTATATGTCCAATCACATATGTTTAACTTCTTTAATTTTATGACATCAATTTGTATGCAAGTTTGGATGTAAATCCTATGCTAGTTTGTATGTGAATCTTATGCAAGTCTGTATGTGAATTATACACAAGTTTATATATGAATCAAGTATATATATATATATATATATATATATATATATGCGAGTTTATATGTAAAACCGTATTCACATATGCAAGTTTAGTGAAAACCATATTCACATATGCAAGTTTAGGTGAAAACCATATTCATATATGCAAGTTCACTATTTCATGTTTAGATCTATATTTAGATCCATGGCAGTACATAGTTTATGCAAATTTATGTTCTATATGTCCATTGTATATGCAAGTTATTGGCTATGCAAACTTATGTTATAATTCTTATTCGCAAGTTAGATCTATTTTATGTGTTATGCAAGTTGAGATGTCTCTTTACCTTTTATGAGTTAGACTATTTGCGAGTCTAACATATTTCATATTAAACGCACGAACGGCCTAGGGACAATTGGAAAACATTAAATATACATATTGTGAATTGGCATAAAATGGCTTTAAAGGCATATAATTAATTTGAGACACTAATTGGTATAATTTATATACCTGAAAACTATGGACAAATTTAGGTGACAATTATGGACATAGATTAATTTGGAAATTATTGACAATTTGAATAGGGATAATTAATTCATATTGGGGTGAAATAATTATGTGTAATAATAAACGCCTAAGACACGAGGTTAGACTCGTTTGTGGTATAAGAATGCCCGGACCCGCCCGACAAATCCAGCAACCACAAATGGTAGTCTAATGTGAGAGGTCGAAGGCATAAATTAAATGCGTAAAACTGGGTGCAAAGAACCAACCAGATTGACACAATTGTAAAGACACGAGGTTAGACTCGTTTGTGGTATAAGACTGCCCGGATCCTCCCGGCAAATCCAGCAATCGCAAACGGTAGTCTAATGTGGGAGGTCTTACAAGGTTACGGTTATAATGACTTAAGTAACACTTAACCAAGATAAACATGTGGTGGGACATGGGTGACATGTGAAATACGATTAGAAACACTTAACCAAGTACATGTAAAAAGACATGAATAAGAAGGGGTTAAGTGGGAAATCCTAGTGGGGACCAAGCATAGGTAGAAAGCATGTGTCAAGTATAGGGACCCTTTTTTGAGGACGGGACACGCTTACTGGGTTTGATTGTAAGAGGTCAAAACGGGTTAGCGGTGGCAACGCAAGTCCAACGGGGTCATGTGCGTGCGTGGGCCCGGGCTGGTAGGTAAGACATTGTTGCATCGTGTAGATATAAGCCATGCATCTTTAGTGGTATCGGGTTGCCACTTTAAGGAGTGATAAACCCCACTGTGGGACCGACACGGGTATCTACGAGTTAGGGAGCCGACCGCATGGGGGTAGTGGGTACAACTAGTGGAGATAGGGGCAGGCGACACCTATGAAGACAACTAGGGGTACACGGAACTACCATTATCATTATTATGATTATTATGTTCAGTAGGCGGGATCAACTTTTAGGGTGACTAGTAATGATGCAGTATAGTAATTATCCTATAGTGATTAGGAGTGCGATTAACGCCAGCATATTCCTCTTGTTTGTTTTTGTCTTGCCTATTTGCTTCACAGTCATTCCTTGTTTTACCAGTTTATGCCTTATTCTAACTACTTTAATAATTATATTGTTAAAGTTATTGGACTCGCCAGGCTTTATGTCTGACCCCCTTTGTTTTCCCCTCTTTTCTTCCTTCCCTTCCCCCCCCCCTCCCAAGGTTCTTTGGGTAGGACTAGTGCTAGTGGAGCTTGATTTTAACCTATTTCTCTCTCTTTTGGAAGTGCTTGGATTGCTGAAAGTAAAGTTCAACTTATCTTTTTTATGGCTACTTATGTTGGGGTTATGCTTTTTTACTTTATGTACTCAGAAAACACTTTGTCAAGATGGATATTAAGTGTACTTGGTTTTATTGTTGGTTTTTGATGTTGTTGTAACCAAACTATTTCTCTGCTACAATAAAAGTTGTTTTAATTTTTCAAATACCAATATATGTATCTGTCTTGTTATATTCTGTTCTATACACCAATAATACTCCATGAAAGTTAATGCACTCCCTTTGAGAGTGACATTAATGGACGTGGGGTGCTACATTTTAATTATAGAAAATATGAAATAAAATTTATAAATCATTTAAAATGATCTCGAAGAGATTAGAATTTTGGGAATATGGATTTTCAATTATTAAAGATATTTTATTTGAATAAGTCATACTTGCACTTTCCGTACCATTTTTAAAATGTTGTGAATGCTATAGTTTTGAAATAACAGTTTAAACTTAACGATTCTTTCTTGAATCAACTGGGGATGTTTTAACTAGTAATATAAGTATTATAAAGATGGTTTAGAAGATTTATAACCTATTTCGAATTTGGGTTTATCATTAATTGAGTATGCGAAGATGATTGGTACATGGGTACCATTTGTGAAAGTCAATTTATTTGACCGAGGAGTGAAACGATCGAAGGAAAAGCCCAGATACTCTATAAAATTAATAGACAAAATAAAGGTTTAGAATCGATGAAATAACTTGACCACCTTAGGGTGATAGAACGATAGTGTTTGGGCTTAGGTTTAGAAAACCAGCTTCCTGATCTCCCTGGCTATTTGAATTGGCCCAACGGAGGTAATGGTTAATTGAGGAATTTAGATTTCATAGATATGATCTTTTTGTGCTGAATATTAGAGTCCGTAGACGGAACTAGTCAAATTCATGGGATTTAATTGGTGTCCTCATAATTATTCCGTCCATAGCACTTGTTAAATACAGAGATTGGTATTTAGTAGAAGTTGAGGAATCTATATGATATGTATCACTTCAATAAGGCATTCCAAAAGATGAATATACTTAGAAGTATGTTAAGTCGGAAAATAATGAGACTTGTTTAATCGAAGTAGATTTTTTAAAGGAATTATATTCACGATTTTGGATAGTGAATATAATATAAAATGTTGTTTAAAAGCAAGCCATGTATACATGAGATTAGTTGAATGGGATCAATTGAATTGGATCCACTGAATGAAATTATGGAATTGAAACGAGGATTATTAAATCATGTTGTATCTCTTTTTTGTTTATGATTTTTGATATTTGGATTTTAAAGAAACCAAAATTGGATTTGGGTAATTCCTATCCGAAAACCACTTCCAAACAATTTGCTTACGAATTAATCCTATTGCAGGCTTTTAAAGAGAAGATTTAGGATGATTATAGTGGGGAATTACTTGTTGATTGGTTGGGTTTAAAATCCTGATAGGCTTCGAGTAGCAATAATTTTCTGTTGTAAATTATCCAATGCAAGGTTTGTTCGCTACTGATCCTTATTGGATGTTGTAGGAATGCGCCTTCGGTTTTGTTCAGTTTCACAACAAACTTGTATGCACGATTGTCTGACTATTGCATTTCCTAGACCTCGTGCTTTGTCTTTTAAAGGAAGTACATCGCGACGGCGGAGAAGACACCTTCTCTTAGCTTAACACCAAACCCTAAGACGTATAAACTTAAGGGGTTGTATTTTTTGTGGATGACAGAAGTTGTAGTCAAACAGAATATAACAATGTGAACAATCAAAGAAAATGAAGATGTTACAGAATAGGTAAATCGTTGCCTCTATTGTGCCTCACACATCGAAAATGACCAAAACAAGATTGATGCGGCAAGGCTGTCCAAGTCATATCTGGTAAAAGGGTATTATCATTTACTTCTAGATAAATTACTATGGTATGGACTATGGAGCCTTGGTATATTTTTAATATGGTGTATGGATAAGTGCGCGCTTGGTTAAAGGTTGGTTACAATCGGTAATAAAGTATTTAATACCATCTAAGATGCATGTCCATAGGGGAATATGCAGAGGTGGGCCGGTCTTGTGTTGGTAGAGAATTCTTGGTTGTATCGAATTCTCGGGGCATCCCTCTAAATGTGTTCCCAATCGTGGAAAAGATAATTTTTTATCCTGGTCATTTGTATGGAAACCCATTTACCAATAAGAACCGACGTCTTAGATTATATGACATAGTAGCCTTAGAAATTAATAATAGCAACAATTTCGGGTATTTGAATATTTATATTCGAAGTGATTTCAAAGAATAGTCATTGAAAATAATATCAAAATATTTTATATTAACTGTTTTGGTTATCATAAGGTTAAAACCCATTCTGTGTTTACGTGCGGCGTGGTCTTATGAAATATCTTTCATTCCAAATATGTTTTCTGTATTTCTCACGCCAATCCTATGACTGACTCAGAGTTTGCTTTTCTTCTCTTAAACTCAGGGTGCCTTAATTTTTCTCTCAAGCAATCTAGTAGGCAGGTTTCTTTGAGAAGTATTTTGGAGAACTTTTGGATGAAGCTAGAAGTCTGAAGATAGGAGCATTTTTGGATCAGTCTTCGAAGCATTAAGTATTTCCAATGTATTTAAGTATGTATTTTGTTGTTACCAACAACTAAGTGGGATAGGATGTTATAACAATCCCAACTGGAGTATAAGAGAACTCTAATCACTTGTATTCATCGTATGTAATATTTATGCTTAATACAATGTGATATTCTATCTGTCTATCTGTATAATATATTATTGTTTATTACCCCAGGATAATCTGCCTCCTTGGCACTTGAACTATGTCATGTGAATACCGTGGATGTATTAATATCATTTTTTGAGGATTGAGGAGACGGATCATCTCACAATCTATAGTTTTGAATGATTCAGGTCTGGCATATGTGGTTTCATTGTCAATTTGAATGGTTTGAAATAGTAGGTCACTGTAACATCGATCACATTCAATGACGAGTGGTTGATTTAGAGTATTTTTATTCGAGATTCATAAACCCATAGCTCAGATGAATCTTGAAATTGGACTCGTGGCAGCGGGGAGCTTCGACGTCAGGTTCTACAGGGGTTTTGGTCACCGTCATCTTGTGCGACGTTTTCCTGTCGCATAAAATCGACTAGGTCGATGTGAGGGGAAAGATTCTGTCTTGATATTACACTGTCTGGTGGATGCATTTTGGGAAAAGAATGTTGACGTAGTGAAGGTATGGTGAATCGTTTATCGGAGAAGGAGTACAGGGCAATTTAAGTTCGATCATTTTATGGTGTTTTCACTGCTCAGAGCTTGAATTTTGGAAGGGAAAGATTTGTTCATGGTGTTGGGACGGGTATTAAATTTTGGGCTTAGGGCTATGTGAGTTTTGATCTTGTGAAGCAGACGAAGCAGGTTTAGTTGTGAGGGTGAGGGCTTTGTTTTAGTTAAATAGTGTAATTACAGATTTGGTTATTTTATACAAAAATCAAGATCTTATACAAAGTATATTTTATCCTAATAGGTTTAAATCCAATGTGGTCAGTCATACTGGTTCTGTAACGATAATATTTGTGTTTTGGAATTGGATGTTATTGGATTTACTGGAATTCCTATTAATACCAAACACATGTTTGAAATTAAACTTAATCAGAACTTAAAGCGATAACTAGGACGATGGTGAGCAAAACTCACCTTTCTACAATACTAGTGAAATATAAAATAGAGTTAAATATTACTATCTGCTTAATTGGTTAATTGTTAGTTGATTGGTTTATATTATTGATCTCATATTTGAATCGTTAAATTGATCAATTGTTTCAAATCAATGTAGTATCGCGATATAACGACTTGAAATGCTATTAGTTTGGTTGAATCTGATTTGTGATCATGATATAACATCTTCAATTGCTATTAGATATTTATGAGTATATATTTGATGTTATCTATTTGGCTAAATGAACACAGTCTAATCAACTTGGATAAATTTGCCTAATGACATCTATTTAGAAGAATAAATCCTCTTTAATTATATTATTAATGTGATTGCCAAAATAAATTATGATATGAGATATGTTAGCTGTTAATTGCTTATTGTTGATTTACTTACATGTATGTATGTTTATGTAAATTCCAGTATTATGACTGAAAACTGAATTAAATTAATTGTAGTTTATTTAAGTATCATAGTGATTGTTAGCCTTATTTAAATAATGTTTTAAGAATCATAAATTATTTTTATTTCTTCTAAACATTATAAACCATGGCAAAATCTAATAGCATAAATCCTAGAGTGTTATACCTACAGTTATCTATGGTTTCACTGGGATAGTGGCATAACCATCATGTAAATGCGATCTGTGTGGTTTTCTAGTTGTTGTTAGGATAGTGTAATTTGGGAGGCAGAGATTGCCAGCAGTCTACTTCACAAGGATAGCAACATAACCATTGCGTAGCTGCGATCTATTATGTTTTCATGGCATAAGTGATGGGTTAACACCCACAATCCACAGACTGCTTTCTACCGGGTTCCCATGTAGTTAATCTTGAATTTTTTTTTTTTTTTTTGCATATAGTTAGTTGTGGTTTTCTCTATGATAGAGACATAACCATTAGATGACTACAGTCGTTAAGCCTATTTGAATAAGTGATTTCAAATTCTAAAGTATTTCATTTATGATGATTAACAGTTATGCACCTTACTTAAGTTTTAAAATTTAATAATTTGTTTATTTGGATAATGTTTGAAAAGTTTATAGTAGTCAAGTATTCAACTAGCTTTTGTATTGTGATCTAGATTAGATACAGTGGACGACCCACTTAAAATGTCGTATGTGGTGTACGGTCCACCTTAGAAACCGAATTAGTAGGTTGGTAACCACCAACCTTCTGTAATAATTGAATTTATTATTGGTTATAATAAAGTGTTTGCGATCATTTTAAAAACCGATCAGCTTTGCTAAATGTTTGAAAAGTTAATAACTGATTTTATAATTAATCTAATTATTTTATTAATAACGCTTAAAAAGTTTAATCGATTATTATTTAATTAATAAATGTTTTTTAATGGGGAAATTCTTAATTATACTAACGGTCCTTAAATTATTTAATTTTTAATGGCTTAAAATTAATTAATTATTCAGCTAACAAGGTTAAATAATTGTTTAATAACTTTATCAGTAAATGTTAGTCATCATCTAAGACATTCTCCCCATCTAGAACCGTAAAAAAAATTAGTGTTATTCGCTCGTGTATGGTTCATGTTCTTGTGATTTTCATTTAAATCATGAATTAAACAAGAAAATATATTCATTCAAAAATACAGATGTTTTTCTCTTATTCAAACATTATTCGATTCTCACAAACAATGTCTGAATTTAATTGAAACTGTCTGGTCCAATGTGTTTCCATCCCCAACTCCATCTGGCATCATAACTGGCCTTCATCTGTGCCATAGAGGTTCATCAACGACCACGGGGAATCTCAGGGTTTAACTTTATGTATACTTTAATAACCGAAACTATCATCTCAGCGAAGACGGTCCTTGGTTGTTTGATGTTGGGATGGAGAAACTACTTCAACATTTGGTAACGTGTAATAATTAAAGTTGATATACAAGTATCTGATATGTTAATGATACTCAAGTGATTTGAGACTTACAGTGCTTCCCTATTCATTTTGCAAGAGGCATGGTAATGAATATCAATTAAAAATGCACTAATAGGTAAATTAACAGATAATAAACGTATAAACTATAATGACATGGTGACTACATGCATGATGGAATTAATTGAACTTGCATCAATTTGGAAGATGCAGGGTAATGCATAAAGATATGTTCATAAACACTGGACTGTAGCATGACAATAAAAGGTGCTCTATAAGCGAAACATATCGTTATCGTCTGGAGGATTGATGCAAGACAATCTACTTAATAACCATTATAAAATATATATGAATTACTTCCTGTTCAATAACATAATAGCGTCATGTGCTTGACCAATACTTCAAAAATAATAAAAATTTGATAAGTATACACTTAGCATATGAAAATAAAAATAAGAACAGACAGGAGAGCTATATTCTACATGTTCACGATACCGTAAGCTTACCAATTGTTAATATATCCAAATATCAATCAAAATTCATAAATTCAATGAGGTTATATACTTATTTTAGCGGGGGTCAAATGATTTCTTCCAACTGTATTCTGTGCATTTCCCTACACTGCAACTAATGCTGAATGATGAGAAATGAAGTAATGTATACAGTTCACAGAGGCACTGCAGAGTCAAGTCTCACGCGATTCAACCGAACTGATCCTAGAATGTTCTCAGGCAGCTCGTTCTCTTCCTTACCCTGCAATTTGCACAAATTGTTAAATAATTTCATCAGTCTCTTTAAGGCTTATGCCTCAAGGAATTAAGACTTAAGAAGTGCACATTACATATGTCTCATATGCCTCAAACTGCTCAACAAATTTAGAACTAAGATGGGTACATTACATGTCTCATATGCCACAAACTGCTGAGACATGCAATTCAAGAATATATTTTTAAAATTTCCAATTGGAAATATTGGCACTAACAGAATATATAAAACTTCAATTATTTAATAGCAACTAAAAAGAAACAAAATTTAAGAAAATAAAAGGTGATGCTTTTATTTTTACGTTTCAGTTTCAATATTGACATGATTAAGTAAGCTTATTTTTGAAATAACTGTTGAAAACTACCTAATGGATTTGTCAAAATTTAAAGCAAAATTCTGAATTGTCATCACCGAACCATTGAATAGATTATATAGATCGATTTATATTGATAGAAGGAAAAATTAACAAAATAATAATGTTTCCTACTGCTTGTAACAGAGAATGATTCTGCTAGAATAGATCAAATTTCATTTTTGAAAATGAAAAAATTGTGGAGTTGAACCTTTTAAATTGAAAATAAAATACATATCTTGTGGAGTTGAAAATCGAATATGAATTCTTCAAACATGCTACTAAGAATTGAATAATTTATAGAAGTTATCAATGGCAAATTTTACTTATAATTTTATGAATGAATAATAAAGCATGATTAAGATTGAAAGTTTTAAATAACCTTTTGAAATTAAGTGTTTGTATTCTTGTTTATTTATAGTTTTATATGATCGATTGCTAATTTTATTCATTAATCAAAAACTAATAATAATAAAGCAATAATAGCTTATGTCTCTATCAAGGTTTGAAAACTCGGTTTCGGTTTCGATCATTTGAAAATTTACTAGTTTCGGACGATTTCGGCAGTTTCGGTTTTTGTTTCGGTTCAAAAATCAAACTTTTATATTATTTATGAAAAAGTTAATGATAAAGGTTGTAAATCCACGCAGAACTGCAGAAATATAATATAGTCAAATGAAATATGCGTTAGTTGTAATTCAAATGTTGAGTCATATAAAGCTGATAATCATTTACATACAGCCTAAGAAAAATGATTAGTGGGCCAAGCCCATCATTATCTGCCACGTTCAGCCTAAACAAAAGTATTAGGTTAAGAATTCTTTATTAATTAGGTCAGCAACGCACCCACTTCTATTCGCAGGAAAATCAAACGAGGAAAATGAAAAAAAGGGCGGAAACAAAGCATGGATCTAGAAAAAAAAAAGATCGAAGACGAAGAGGAAGACGAACCTCTTTAGCTCTGCTGCTTTGCTTTCGCTTTCAATTTTGCTTTGTGTTTTGTTGTTTGTTTTTGTCTACTTTCTGCAATTGAATCTGCGAATTTTTGGATTTTCGTTTCGCTTTTCTTCGGTTTTTCCTAAATCGCGATTTAGGGTTTTTTTTTTTTTTTTTGGGCTTTACGAACCGAAACGAGAATTTGCCGTTGTTCCGTCCCGGTGACTGTCGAAACCGGAACGAGAACAACGGTATCTCGTCGTTTCGGACGAGTTTTCAAACCATGGTCTCTATGTTTACTCGAAATATTTACGGCTCAACGTTTTGAGGCTCATGCTTCGCCTTGCAAGCAAACATACGTTTCTTGCATTCTTTCACAATTTAGAATTTGATATGTGTGTGTATATATAAATATATGAGGAGCGCTCAATGCACCCCAAACAGTACAACACCTCAAATGCTCCTTGATTTTCACCGCATGTTATGATTTAAATACTAGTTTCTTCTCTCGCTTCACACTGCCACTATTATATGTATTGTGCCTTCGACCAATCCATGTAATATACATGTATATAAAGAAATGGTGATACCCCGTGCCAAATGCTCCCGTACTCAAGCGCGAGAGGACTTCCTAGACGGTCTCCCGTCCTAGTACTACTCTCACGTCTTTCCAGGCTCTGGAGGTGGTCGATTAGTGTGAACGTCTTTCCCTCACATATGTGAAGAGGCCGGGACTCGAACCTGCACGCTCTAGATTACCAGCCGGGACATGTATATAAAGATATGTTTACCTTTTTTTTTCTTCCATGAAATTTATTGCCCCCTTCCCAAAAGTATCTCGTTTTCTTTCTCCTCTACTCCCTCCCCTCTCTGCACACCGCTTTTTTGGTCCACTAACTGTTTACTAGTCCCCAATCCATGCTATGAACCGCCACCCGCATCCACTTCATCACAATTGCAACCGTCCTTTCCAACAGCAATCTAGCCACCATTCTGAACCCTAATTCATATCTAATCCCTAATTTAGATGAGGATTAAAGACAATAGTGATTGAGATGGAGCTAAGATAAGTTTTCTTTATTTGCTTTTTGTTTAATTAGGAAATTCCAATGTTGGAAATAAAGGGTAGGAATAGTTATAACGAGATAGAAATTTAGGTGAAAGAAGACAACAAATATAATTATAAAAAGTTTTTTTTTTTCGATTTAGCCCCCTTTTGAAAACTTACAACAAAAACAGCCTAGTTTGAATACTAATTACAAACATAGAATGGTTTTGGCCAACTCAGCACTGAGCTGGCCAAATACATTGATGCAATTCCAAATTACGCCAGTATAATTATTATTTTTCAATTGCATTGACGCCATTTGAAATAGAGCCAATGCAAATTTC